>OX393554.1:62327506-62430006 GCA_947650365.1 Chamaelirium japonicum
GCATTGGTGATGGTGGTGATGGTGAAGAAAATAATGAAAAGGTCAATGCCGGTTCGAGACTTGGTGAATGGTTGGAGAGGCGGTGGAAGCGAATAGTGTTCTAGTGCCTAGGCAAAGCAGCGTTCTAAAAAGTGGTCTAGGCGGCCGCCTAGGCGCTAGAAAGCCCCCCACCACCCAGCCTAGCCCCTAGGCAGTGCAGAAAAGCATCCCAATCCGCTAGGCAGGGCTAGGCGTGTCCAGGTGAGGCTAGGCGGACGCCTAGGCGCTAGAGCATGTATAGATGCTATTTTATTGTTGATAATCTTGAATTTATGGTTTTAATTGTACTAAAACAATGGATATTATGATATTATCTCACAATATCATACTTGTTTTTTTTTGTTAATCTTGAGTTTGTTGTTATCTAAATGATACATACTCCTTAAAATAATGGTCGAGATAATCTTGAATTTATAGTAGTATTAAAACATATATATTATATATAATATCTAAATAATAATTAAAAAAAAAACAAAATGCCTAGACCCTGCCTATGCTCTAGAAGGCCTCCCACCACCCGACTAGCGCGGCGCTTTTTAGAACATTGGTATAGAAGAATACTAAAGGTGTGGCGAAGGAACTAGGTTTAGGGAAAGAAAACACTCTGCCAATGGGCTTTTATTCAGATTGGAAATCTGAAATCACTCTTGTTTTACTCTCTTTTCATAGCCACAAGGATAAGAAAGAGGATGAAATCATGGTTGTCAAACAGGGAAAAGATAAGGATGAAAGAGGGAGTAGTCTAACGTGAATGAATGAGAGAGAGAGAGGGGGGGATCCCTCCGACCGTGAGTTTTGACATACAAAAGGGAAAGTAGCCATCTGATGTGCAGGCTAGAGAAGAGGAGAGAGAGGGCTACTAGTTATAGAGGATAAGATATGATCCTTTTGATATTTAGGGCTTCTTTTGGGATCTTTTCATCTCATCTCTTGATCGCGACTTAAGCTAGGACATATCGTTTGTCGATCCGAGCTAAGTGTCTTTGACCCACATCCCTTGGATGAGATCATCTATGACACTTATTAATTTTACTAATGATAATTTTATTGACACCATGGTAAGCTGAGTTACTTAGTCGGACGGTAAAAAAACTCGCACTTAGGCTATCCAACAAAATTAACGATTATTAAACATTAGCCAAGTGTATGAACGGAAACCAGAAATAAAAACAATTTGATGAAGGTAGATGTTGATATGCCTACAACATTCATGTCCTACACTTTTGTTGAATCTATTTTGTGTTATTCAGCTTAGTGATTCTCACTGCACTCCCTTTGGTGCTACTTCTTGTGTTTTAGAGGATCATCTTCGCGGTTTGACGATTGGGACTGGCTGTAGGCAAGGTGGGCTCTACTAAATGGATTATCTTTATCTTCTTGCCCCTTCTACTTCCATCAGTACTACTGATGATGTTACAATGCAACTTCTCATCTTGATGTGTGACATAATCGTCGTGGTTATGTATCTAGTTCTAGACTTAATCATCTGGTCTGTAGTGGCATAATTTGGCATTTTTAATCGTGTCTCCAACTCAATGCGAGACAGTAGGGATGAAATTGCAATTCTAATGTTCTTAGACTTGTTGCCTGCTGAATAGAGGAACGGAGGGAACGAGTGGATTGTCTCATTTGAAGCTAAAAAAATCGATACATGACTTGCTTGAATCAGGAGAGTGGACCAAAAGGTATCGTCCATTGAAGTAATCGGGTAGGATCTGAAGATGAACATGAACCATTTGTTCACAGTAGGGCACGGGCAACACGTTTTGACTGCTTGGTGAAAATCCGGGAGTCAGATGAGGCTCAAATTTTGTAGGGACGTGGGTCTAGAATCTAGATATAGGGAAGCTTGGATAAAAGTTTGGTCACGATGCCTCCATTGGATTGGGAGATATCAAATTACTCACAGATTTCGACTGCACAATCCAAATTTAGGTTTGAGTGCAATTGGGTTTCAATTTGGGAATAGGATTGGGGTTTTTAGTATGAGAAGGCCTACGGTTCCGTGAGGGTTCTATAGAATCAAGTTTGGAAGGCTTTTATTAAGGTTTGATGGGATTTCATGGGTTCTTAAGGTCCAGTTGCAAGTATTTCCAGTTTTTTGCTAAAAGATGACAATGTAATCCTTTTTTTCTTTCTACAGATCAAGAGATCACAAAGTGCCAAAAAACATATATGAGAGGAGACAAAGTAACAGGATAGAGAGGGAAGGGGAATGAGCCCTCGGCTTCACCATCTAGGGTTCGCTTAGCTTGACAACCAAGCGAGGGAACCCTTCTCGGGGACAATCAGGTATAGCATTAATTTGCTTTTATTCATTCGATAGTAATAAAGAGAGTCATGGGAGCCTTTAAATAACCCACCATGTCACCACACAACTTATCCCTAACCAATATGGGACTCAAAAACACAATACAAGTTAAAACACATAGGGTCAACATAACACTAAATAAAACTCTAAAAATAGTAAATAAATAAGAGAAAATGTCTCATAAATATGGATTGGCTCCGTCTGAGATGGGCTATCAAAACTAGCTGAGCCTAGGTCTCAGGTGCTGGCGGACTCATGTTCCCCTTCCCCATCATTACCATTATCCCCTTGTACAACGAGTACTTTGGCCAAGCAGTCAACTCTCCCTTTTAAGCTTAGTGAATCTGTTTCAACTTCCTCTTTTGAGCTAGTTCATTTTCACGTTTAGGGCCCACTTCCTATTATATCTAAACGAGGAAATAGATATTATGTTTGGTTGGTTGATGACTACTCTTGTATCACTTAGATCTATTTTATGTCGAATGAATTGTTCCCGAATTTACCAGCATTTTGCTACCATATGGTTCGCACTCGATTTGGGAAGATCACTCAGCCACTCTGGTTTTTGTTCCGATTCTGAGGGTGAATATTTCTCCTGTAAGCTTTGTAACTCTTGGTCAGGGCAGCTTTCCTCAATTCTCATGCCCTAAAGACATCATTACATTATTGAGACAATTGTTTTCCTCTTCTCTCTGCCTCTATTCCCACCATGGTTTTAAATATCCGTGATAAATGACAATAAATAGTCGATTTTTTCCCTTATCCCCAGGCGACGATGTGAAAACGTACCAAGAATCCCCTTTTTACGCTATATCAGGTATTTATCCTCTATTTATCAACGATATATCGCCAAAATCCCTAATTTATCACCGATATTACTAATTTATCCCATTATCAGCGATAAATTGTGGTACAACCCATATAGAACTCTGGAAAATGGAGAAAAGTCGCCCAGTTTCACAAATGTCACTCAATATCACGCAAAGCGGGATTTTCCCTTTTTTTTAGATTTGGATTTCTAAACCAAATATAAGACCTCCATAACTTGTTATTTGTGGATTTGGGGCTTTTCTTTGTGGATTTTTAGGATTTTTCAAAGATTCAAAGTTGAGATTTTTTTTTAAATCCCTTTTTTTATTACTCTAAAGATCTTCAACATAATTAAAAGATAAACATGCTATACATCAAGTTTGACACGATTCAACATGTTTATCATGTAATTAACAAGAAACTAATTGGGATTCTATGTTTTTATGGGTTTCCATCTATTTAAACCCAATGAAAATTTATTATGTCAATACTAGACATTAGACCAACATGTTATCCAAATTTGAAAAAATTTAGCATAAAAAAGTAAGTTATTATATAAGATTTTTATTATGCTTTATGTTTTGTGAGTTATGATATGCTTTATATTTTATGAGTTCTACGATTGAGTAATGGATTATGTCATTGGCTAGATATTAATCATGTTTCGGATTGTTTGTTATTATATTGTGATTGTTTAATTCACAGTGTCGGAAAGTATTTGACAGTTAACAGATAGTGTCAGACAGTTCGCAGACTCATATATAAAGTCTCAATTGAGTGTCGCCTAGAAAAAATGATAGCATTTTATATGTTTTTTCTCATAATGGTGTATCTTTACATCCTAAAGGGATATATACATATAAACCCCACCAAAAAACTTCTATCATTTTGATACATTGAAGGCTTCAATGTATGCTCCTCTATTAACATACATAGAGGTTTCCAAATTTGCTAATTTTTTGTAGAGATAATATCTATGTTGAGATGATCATCCTCACAAAAAAACAGCAAGTTCTGAAACCTCTAAGCATTTCAAATATGCACATCAAATTAACGGTTGAAATAGACAGATGATACAACTTCTATCATTCTGATACACCTAGAGGTTTTGGAACTTGCTGATTTTTGGTGAGGATGATCATCTTGCTATAGATAGCATATCCATCAAAAATCAACAAATTCTGAAATATCTAGGTCCATCAAAATATTAGAAGCTTTATTAGTCGTCCATTTCAACCGTTAATTTGATAAGCTTATTTGAAATGCTTAGAGATTTTAGAACTTGCTGATTTTTTGTGAGGATGATCATCTCAACATAGATATCATCTCCACAAAAACATAGCAGATTTGGAAAGCTCTATGTATGTTAATAGAGGAGCATACATTGAAGCCTTCAATGCATGGGCAAACAAAGTCACGTTCCCCCATATATATATAATATATATATATATATATATATATATATATAGAGAGAGAGAGAGAGAGGAAACAGGAAATGAGCTGCCAGTCTATTTTGGCGAAATGGGCAACCACCTATTTGAAGCCCTCAGGAGTTTTAGAATGTGCTGATTTTTTGTGAGCATAAGCACCTTATCTTAGATAGAACACCCACAAAAAATCAGCACATTTTAAGACTCCTAGGGGCATCAAATGTTAGAAGTTTTATTGAACATTCGTTGTAACCGTTAATCTGAAATATAACATTTGATGCCGCTAAAAGTTTTAGAATGTGCTGATTTTTTGTGGGTGTGCTATCTAAGGTAAGATGCTTATGCTCACAAAAAATCAGCACATTCTAAGACTCCTAGGGGTGTCAAATGGATGCGTGCCCATTTCGTCAAAATAGGCCACCAGCCTATACCCCGTATCTCTCTCTCTCTCTCTCTCTCTCTCTCTCTCTCTCTCTCTCTCTCTCTCTATATATATATATATATATATATATATATATATATATATATATATATATATATATATAAACCCCACCAAAAAACCGTCATTTTGTCCATTTTCACATATTTTCATCTTTTTCCTTATTTTTAGCGACATTGGGGTTTAAATAAGCGATAAATCCCTGATCTTTCCCCCAAGACACTTGGCAATAACTGATAACAATAACGATACTTAAAACACTGTTTCCCACTCAATGCACTCATTTAAAGACTAAGACCATATCTATTGTTGTTTATCTCATTGATTGCATGTCTTCTTCTATTGTTACTAGCTTCTCTTTCTTCCAGCGTCTTTTCTCTCAGCTACCCTTTTACTCTCACCTCAATGTCTTTGGGTGTACATGGTTTGTCGAAAAAATTCCCCACGAGCACTTGGCCCAAATCTTCGGCCTATATCAACTCAACGCTTCTCCATCTTACTCATCAAACTTTCAATATATGAGACCCCTTTAGTTTAAGGGGGGTGTGAGATGTATGTTGTATTTTCTTTTTCATTCTTTGATGTGGTATTCTCACCCAATCACACGTAAATGTATATATATATTAGGCCTAAGGCCCTAATGCAAGATAAGATTTATTTGCTCCCAAGTTACACTTCTCGTGACACATCCACAACATTACCACCATCTTAAACTATCGCAAATCAAATTTCATGGCATGCGACTTAGGGTTTAACAAGAGGTAGACAAATTTCATAAAGATAGGAGGCAAAAAAGAGGGGCACTACATTCAAATATCAAATTGGGTTAAACAAATAGTAAACAATATATATAACCTAAATTACTAAACACTACAAATTAATGTCATAAACGCCACAAAACTTCATTGTTGTCTTCAAATACCCACCAAGTTTGAATTGGACCACTGATGATGTAGCGCTCATGAGCGCACGAAAAGAGGTGATGGACTATTACCAGCTATTTTATCTTCTAAATTTGATTGAGGGAAGGGAGCGGTTTAGATCGAACCTCATCAGCTTGAAACTCTATTGAACTCAATGTGTGGTGTACACTATGCATTGGGTAATATGAGATATGTACGTACAAAGTCCCAATACTTCAAGGTTTCGCCTTGTATAATTCAGGGCCCGATTGTCATGAATTACTATGTATCACTTGTACAGCGGATAACCCTTTATTTTCAATCAACAGAAAATACCTTTAAAGCTGGCACAAACCGAAACCAACACCAAGGCAATAGTAATGGAAGTTCATGAACCAATACAAGATTTTGAATTGACTAAGATATATTTGGGGCCAAACCTTGAAAACTTACATAAGTGACAAGCTTCAAAAAGCTATAAAAAAAAAACGTGATCATCGTGTCAGAATTTAGACTGAAAAGTAACGGGTGGACAATAAAATGATATGTTATGAACATCCAGGTATTCTTCGTGTTATGCTTTAATCAAAAATGCCCAAACAGTGAGCCACGATATCATTTTCACCAAAAAAATATTTTATCTTATTAAATGAATTTAATCCAATCAATCGTATACAAATCTCTCAAGCTGGTAAGTGTGAACCAACTGAAACTAGCAAAAAGGTTAGATTGATGCAAGTTAATGAACCAATACAAGGTTTTGAATATTCAGATATCTTTTGGCCCGGGAATACTCAATCCAAAACGCTAAAACTTGAAGGCTTGCACAAGAGAGAACTTCAGAAATACATAAGCAATTTGATATTTTGGAGTAAATACTCAATCTAGTTGAACAGTATATCCTAAGTGCTCACACAGCAGAAACAAAATAAAAACATCTACATGCTATTGAAGTTGTGCTTACTTAAATAAGAAACAAAAACTCAAACCATCGAACCACATTATATCATTCTAACAGAAAAATTACATTGTATCTTACAGTTAAAGAATTTAGACCATGAAGAGGGCAACCTTTAAGCTCAAATCCGGAACATAACTTTCACTAATCCTTGATGTATCGATGTCATAAAAAGCAAAGATTAAAAGGATATAAGAATGTATGATCAAGCTACAATTAAAAGAGCCAACGCTGGAAACCTACCTTTAGTTTCTTCAGCTTCTCATTCTCTTCTTCTAAGCGGGAAACCTTGTTCTCTAGCTCATGAGTGTAAGCCTGTCATAACACAATATAATTGCCTCACTTAAAACAGGACAAAAATGAATGAAATCCAGTTTCAGATCAGAACAGATTAAGTATAAGAAAACAGTAACATCATTCAAAGAAAACAACACAGAGGCCCACCTGCTTCCTAGCTCTGGAACGGGCAGCAGACTCCCTATTCTTGATCATCCTCTTCTGCCTCCTCTCCACCGACTTCTCCGCCATGTCCCCTGAGACTGCTTGTTTCCGCCCCGGCGTCTGTGGGTCAGACATTGCCCCCACAGTCGAGGGTGAAAGGCTCATCTGTCCCTCAGTGTACACGGTATCCATGAAGGCGCCAGTGCCGACACCAACTGGTTGCATGTAAGCCCCCATCATGCTCTGCTGAGCCTGCTCCTGCTGATCCATCGGGGTCATCTGATGAAGCGGCCGCAACCAGTGCGCCCCTTGTGCCACCGCCATCGGATCAGCGCTTCCAACAGGACCCACACTCTTAGAAGAGCCCTCCGGGACCACCCCGGCCTTCATGAAAAACTCCTCCAATGTCAACTCCCCGAGAGTTATCTGCCTCTCTTGGCCCGACCTTGGTCCCTCATTGCTCTTCTTCTCCCCCTTCTGGATGCCCTTCCACACCTCATCCACCGTCATCTTGCTCACGGATCTCGGCACGGTAATGCTCCCCTGACGCTGGAGATCGGAGCCAGAGGCGTACTGGCCGGCTGCGCCGTCGAGGTCCAATGCTGCGGATTGGTTCGCCTCGGCCGGGAGGACGCTCTTGAGGAGCTCATCGAGGTTCATGCTGCTCAAGGGTTCACCCAGATGGCTCTCGACCTCATTGAGGGTGAGGCCATAGAGGGAGCCTTGCCTGGCCAAGCTCTGAATCTGGGACCGCTGCCGGCCGACACCACCCTGAGACGACATCGCCTGAATCCCCATTCACCGACAACCCCAATCGAATCAGAAACCACAGAGGCACATGCAAACACTTCCCAGAAGATCTTCCTTCTCCTTGAGCTTCTAATTAACCCACCCACAAACAAAACCTAACCCTCCAAGCCCCAATCTGCAAACCAAAAGATCAAAACACAATGATCCAGTGAGCCCTACTAAAACGATCCCAACTTTTCCACAAGAAAGAATCCCATATGCCCACATGAGAGATACCCAGAAACAGAAAATCTCAAAAGGGGTGAAAGCTTTCATCAATTCCAATGAAAAGAAAAACAATTGAGGAAGATGCAAGCAAGCCCCCCCCCCCCCCCCCCCCCCCCCCTTGAATTCCCATCAGCTCCCACTCCAAAACTCCGAAACCAAGGACAAACCCATCTGGAGTTCGAATCTCAAGAACCTTTCACGTGGGCAAATCAACCAATTTGAGGTGAACCCAATGAGAGCAACAGAAATGGGGGAAGAAAGCTCTGAAAATCAGAAAATATCACCATAGAGCCAGAAATCGAGCCCCCGGGCAGCACAAAAGATCTGAAGCATCAACAATGGAGCAGAGACAATCGAATCCAACAAAACCCATCAGCCCGATTGTGATTTCTACTGCCCCCGAATCAGCCTCTGCTCAACAATCTGGAGAGAAAACTGAAAAAAAAAATTAAAAAAAATCCAAAAAACATACCGTAGACTGGATCGGGGCAGAATCTACAAACAGCACCACCTATCTCCCCATTTTTTGTTTTTGAATCAGGAATCCACGAAATAGTTATGGGGGCAACCGGGAAAGTGGATGCGGAGAGGCCCGAAAACCGAATGCCCATTTGGAGGAACCCATGTTTTCGGACAATGGTAATTGGTTGGTAATAATATTTATATTTGTACGTCAAAAAAAAAAAAAGACAACTTTTGGGGGGTTTGAGGGGTTTTTGTTCCGTTTACCCATGAGAAAAATCCAAAGATGCATCCAAAGCTTTATTTTTTTAAAAAAAAAAGGATCAATTGGTTACATCGGTTGGTAGTGCGCCGGCACAAGGTGGACCATTTTACCAAGAATCTAAACCGGATAGAAATGTCATGATTTTTAATAACCCCACAAGCTAAAGGGCTCGCCACAAAGGCGAGAGGGAGATCCGTCGCTACAAAGCAGTAGGAAATATGTTATAACACTTATTCAAGTTCTTGATCAAAATCAAGGATTGCATGTCTTACCAACTGAGCTATCAGTTGGGGACCCCAAAACATCCAATTGGCTAAATATTTACCAAAAAAAGAAAATCTAGTTAGCTAGATAAAAGTGTGGTCCCAAGAAAAATTTCGTAGGACTAGGATTCTTATGGACTCATTGCTATCCGGTATTTTTCTGATTCGGGTGTAATTAAAAGTACCTTGATGTCAGGATGCTGAGAATGATTAGAAAGCCTGTCACTTTTTTCCTTTTCTTTTTTTTTTATTCGGCTAGTGTCTCGAAACCCTTCAAGCAATGGACCCACTTCGGGCTCAGACTAGTCCTTCCAGGAATGCGTGCCATCCCACTGGATATTTTCCTACACACTCCTAGATAAATCGAGGACCGGGAGGGGGGGGAGGGGGCGTGGGGGTGAATTGAACCCACAGCCTCCTTACCCAAGCATCATCTGATTTGCCAACTCTCTATCCCTTGGGTAGCCATGTCTTATTTGTGGTGCATTCTATCTACACCCACCAGATTCAGCTTGGCACCTATCAATTTTTAATTTCTTATAATACCCAAATTGCTCTCATTCCTAACCTCCAGCCAACCCTCACCCTCCACACACACCCCCACCCCCCGAACCCCAATGTCGCCTATATCCCCTCCAACTATGCCAGCGTCCCCGCCTCGTCACCCCTATCCGATACCGAGACCAGCCTTCTATGTCGCCTCCTTCCTCCTCCTCCTCCTCCTCTTTCCTTCTTCTTCCTCCTCATCCTCCTTCATCATCCTCCATCTTTCCCGTGCTAAAACCTTAAGCAAACCAGAAAATTAATCGGTGTCATGCTTCACCAACACTGTCGACGAGCAACTATTAACATGTAATTAGGGTATTAGAGCAAGAAAGATTGAGGTTGAAGAAGAAGGAAGAATAATAAGGAGCAGGAGGGAGGAAGAGGAACGAGGAGGCGAAATGTTAGGTCTCCTTGAGTTGTCATTAGTTTTTAGCGATTTAAAAGAAACCTACTTTACCAGTGTTATGTTTAGTTGCGAGCTAAAATTGGGAGGGTAGAGTTAGATTTGGCCCTTTTTGTGATAAAGATATACTCTTGCAACCAAAATCATTCATACCATCATTTTCCACATGCTAAGGCATGAAAGGTACAACTCTAACTCTTTGGGAATAGACTTACCCATATGTGTAGGTTTTGGGTGCATGCCTAGCTATCGCACACACACACGATTTTTCCGATTAAATGTCCTTCGATTGAGTTGAATGCATGCATGTTCATTCCAAACCTTTAAATCAAGATGTATATGCATCTTTTTGATACGAATGACAACATGAGCATGATAGACTTCTTCGATTATTTTGTTCGGAGCAAGGGATGAGGCCTTATATTTAGTGTGTGCATAGTAGGCTACTTGTGCACATGACTTTTCCTTAGTCTTTGGTGAACTAAGAAGGATGTCTGCAAAGAATACAGTCGTGCACATGACTTTCACAACTCATGCACATGATCCTAGTCGGCAGCACACTATTTGATGTCCACTTTATACCCCACATGGGACAGTCCTATGGTATGCCGACACGTGGTCAGTCGTGCACACGACTTTAAAGTCATGCATACGAATTGACTTAAAACATTCAGGAAGGTCTGAGTCGGTTGGCTCAACCTATTCTCTTGTGTCACGTGTTAGTTGTGCGCACGACTTGGTTGAGACAAATCCTTAAAGATAAAGATTTTTTGTTTGGTCTTAGCCATCCACCTAAGGGCTCCCTTGGGTTATAAATAGCGTACCCCTACACCCTATTGCAGCTAATGAGTTTTTGGTTATTAGGAAGGAATTAGAAAAGAACTTTAGGTTAGTGAGTTCATCTTTGAACTCTATCTCCTCTCTTCTTCCCTTCTTCCTCCTCTCTTTAACTTTCTACCAAGATAAAATCTATGGAGGTTGTGCTTATGGTTTGAATGATCACTTGAGAGTCATCAAACTTCTTGCGTTCATTTAAACTAAAAAGAACAAAGCTAGTAAAGAATCTAGGGTGTCATCCAACACCTAGATTTAGATCTAATCTTTGGGGATGGTTTTGGGTGTTTGAATCTCTAAAGTGAGCTAAGCTTTAGAAGCTTGATCTAAGGTTTCGAAAGAGATCAAGATCACCTTCCTCCGTAGTCACTCTTTAGATCCAAACTCTTTTTTTTTTACATTTTGTTTTCCCCCCACTTCACTTGCACACACTATGTGCTCCCACCGTCATATGGAAGACTCTTGCAAAAGCACTTCATGACATGTTCACGTTGAGCACCCTTAGCGATGCCGCTCACTTTGGGAGGGCTCCTTGGAGAGAAGAATAAGCAGAAAAAAGAAACGATGATAGAGGTGCAAGAGTCAGCTCGGTTTAGCACCTATGAAGTAAGAGCGCCGTCTCTACTTCACTGAAAGTACAGGTCGCAAACCTAGGGGCTAATGGGTAATCTTTGTATAGTCACGTCTAGTTCACTTGTAACAATCTTCTAAAGGTAGCTAGACCCCTCTGTATGAAGGGTCTAGGCCCGGTTTCAACTAGAGGGTGGTTTTAATCCATGTTAAAGATTTTCACCTTTTTATTTTCTTGTGCATGATCCTTAGCGTTATCTTTGTTGATCACTACTTATTAACTTCCGCAATATATAGATAGAGTGATTTAACACGTGCTTGCATCTGCCCATTGTCGAGCACCTCACTAGCTTCGACTAGTGGATTTATTTGATGCATCATCCTACCAGAAGATTCACTAGAGACCAACTGAGATTATTACAGAAGTTTTGTACTCCCTCTCAAGTCTCAAATAGCTTCTAAGGTTGATTACATGTGCTCTCTCTCTCTATCACTCTCTTCCCCTCCTATGCGTCTTCTCTTCTATAGGGGAACCTAGATTTGAATCAATCTAGGATCCCCCACCTTGGGCCCCCTCTTATAGTCTTTCCCCTCCCATATGGACCATTTCTCATCTTAGATGTTGGAGGCTTACCACATTATGAGTGGGTTAGACATTCTCGTACAGAACGACCACGATCTCTGCACCATATGGTGGCTTCTCATTGGCTTTGCATCGGACAACCTAGGGGGTCTTGTTCTTTAGTATACATAAGAACCAATTTTGTGTACATGACATAGTGGCTAGGGCTGACATGGCACTAGAAAAGTGATCACTGAAGCAGAAAAAAGTGACAACCCTTCTTGTACCTCCGTCTTTTATTGACTCCATATTGTTGTATCCTCATTTGTGTTGTCCATGAGCCTTTCGAGATTGACGTTACAGCTAGGGATAGAAGGAATCTACTGGTTTTGTACGCAAGACACACGTTAGGTTTTTTATCGCTTCTATATAGGCTAATAATGACCAGTGCTACCACAACAAGAGCTCTTCTACTAGTATTCCTAAATAATCTAGGGTATCATAGAAAGTACCATGTTGTGGCGATCCCCAGAGGGGATGGAGGTTTTACTAAGCTTGAAGTTATCCCTGGCTTACATGGGCGACTAAGCAGTTCTACTCGAGGCTCTCCTGATAAGATCCAAAGCTCCTGCGAGTTTTGTACTATCATGGACTTGCTCAGAGCATCTCCAGCGGACGACCCATCCAATGGCCCCCACCCGAATATGGATAATAACACCCCCAATTCAAGGCTCCAGCGGATGGCCCATATGTGTGGTCCCCATAATTTTTATTCAAACCCATATGCATCTTTGCAGATGGTTTCCTATGACCCAAATGAGATACGTGGCGATGCGAGAAAAGGTGATGGAGATCGGACGGAGCTGGCCTACGTATCACTTTCGGCATGAATCTTTCTACCAGATCGGGGCTATTAATCATTGCCCTTGGTGTTTTTGTCAGAATTAATTTTTTTCATCTTATGTATAAGCTGAGTTGGCAGTCCTTTGGCTATGTAAAGTACAGATATATATATATATATATATATATATATATATATATATATATATATATATATATATATATATATATATATATATATATATATATATATATATATATATATATATAGAGAGAGAGAGAGAGAGAGAGGGCTGTTACGTTGAGCTGTGACTACGGTAGGAGAAAATGAGCTGCGCGTATTTTGACCCCCCTAGAAGTTTTGGAATTTGATGAAATTTGGTGAGGGTGTTGTATAGGGTAAGATGATCATCCTCACCAATTTTCATCAAATTCCAAAACTTCTAGGGGGGTCAAATGGTCGAAGCAAAATCTGCAGATTTTAACGATGACTACGGACGACAGATTTTGCTTCGACCATTTGACCCCCCTAGAAGTTTTGGAATTCGATGAAAATTGGTGAGGATGATCATCTAAACCTAGAAAACACCCTCACCAAATTTCATCAAATTCCAAAACTTCTTGGGGGGTGAAAATACCCGCAGCTCACTTTCTAAAACCGCAGCTCACAGTTCACTGTAACATTCCTATATATATATATATATATATATATATATATATATATATATATATATATATATATATATATATATATATATATATATATATATATATATATATATATATATATATATATATATATATATATAAGGGTCATTTGTTGGAGATTCTCTTAAGTGACCAGGTAGGTCTAGTCGAGGTTTCCCTGCTAGTCTTGTCATCTTCAGACCCTTTGGGGCTTTGTGTTAGAGCTGCAATTATGCCCATTTAATTCAAGTTAGTAATCACCCTATGCTTCAGACTTAAATTTTCTAGTTGTCAAAGCTGTACTTTAATCCTTTGTAGCTCTAACTGTTGGTTACTCACATTTGTCCTATTATTTGCTTCTTGGGGCAGATTCGTTTTGGTCCTCTACACAGCTTTACTCAATTTTGACGTAAGTGGGGTCATATTTGGGTAGATGACTGGATAACGTGCAAACACCAATTTATATACCCACATCATATACTTCTCACAAAATCTAGAAATCAAGTGTTATCATCACCTTTTTTTTCCATAAACTTACATGCAACCAAACACCATGTTTGAAAATTTGATCATCTAATTGCCTCTCTGGTCCACATCAAAACAAGTTACTTCTTGTGATATTCTTAGACATTTAACTTTGTTTTCTTAATTTATTTCATAAGTAATGCTATCATACAATGAGACGAAGAAAATCACACCTACTCGATAAAGGTTGCTTAGCTCATAAGAATGTCTTCTATAAAAGAAATGGGGTCTAGCCCAAGTGAAATGGTGTTTGTCCAACATGCGAGATCCTACTCTCACATGTAGGTCCAATAATTCTCCATATTTCAAATTGTTAGAGCTCTCTCTCAAAGGCGGAGGCCATTTACTTGGGTCCAGCTATATGCACTCATGGATTTAGCATTGGCACCCTAATTTTCTTTTATTTAAATTAATCCCTAAACTAACACCATCCCTAACCTCCAACCGACCTGTCCCCCTCTTGTTGTCATTCTCCTTCCTCCGTCACCCTCCTCCTCTTCCTCTTCTAAACTCTAACCCATGGAGATGGGTTAGGGTTCGGACGGGGAAGATGAAGATGGAGAAGGGAGGAGGAGGAGGAAGGAGGGAGGAAGAAGATGTCAGGATGGGTTAAGGTCCTGACGAGAAGGGAGGAGGAGGGAGGAGAAGGGTGGCGGGATGGGTTGGGATTTAGACAAGGAGAAGGAAAGAGAGGAGGATGAGGAGGAAGGAGGGTGGCAGGATGAGTTAGGGTTCGACGAGGAGGAAAGAGGTGATGGCGTAGTGGCAAGGACGATGAGGGCAGGGGAGGATTGACTGGAGCTTAGGGACATAGTCTTTTGGGGTTATCATGGGTGCAATTGCTAGCCCATCTAAATAGGTTGGGGGCCAAGACAATCCGGGTGCTAACACTAAAAGCATTGGTGCATTTAGATGGGCCTCATTTACTTTGGGTCTGGCCAAAATTGAACCTGGTCATATAACATCTTTCTTGGTTTTGCTCTTTCTGAATTGGTATAAGAACACATTAGTCATCTTATTTCCTAAATAGTTATGACTTGGTGGTGGAGGAAGAGAAAGGGTTTATTCTTTTCTTTCTTTCTTTTTAAAAGGACCATTATAGTGGTCAATACATTACCTGTTAGTGCATCAACACAAGATAGACCAAGGATTGAAACTCACCATGAGAGAGAACGTAATGCCCCAATTTTTAACAACCCCATAAGTAGAAAAGCTCGATCACTAGTAAAGCGAGAGAGGTAACATGCCACTACAAAGAGGGGAAATAGGTAATAGCACTTATTCAAACCCTTGACCAAGGTCACGGGTTGCATATCTTACCAACTGAGCTATCAATTGGAGATAAGAGATGATTAATCCATCTTACTTGTGTTCTCAAGTTAGAGGCCTCAATATATAAGGAAAGAAACACATAAAAGGGAAAATAATGTGGTGTTCATTTGGGTCTTTTTGGCTGCTCAAGAGGGAGGTTCTTGGATCATTTTTCTCTATAATTTTCAATAGTGCATTAATGACCAGCATATTACAATGGTTGATCGTCTCCAACAAAATTTGAAAGGTATCATGGTATGGGTATGAAGAGGGGTTTGAATCTTGATGTAACCTTATATTTTTTATTTACTTATTGTAATGTTTCTAGAATTAGGTAAGATACTTGGGAAAAAAATATATAGATTATTTTTTATTTGAGATAGTGGATTTCTCTTGGGATTGCTTCATGTTGTTTACCATATTGGATGAGTCTTCCAGATAAATATTGTATGTTGATTGATTTGATTTTACCATACTCTTATGATTTATATATCTTAGAGATTTTGTAAATTATATTATTGGTGACTGACTTCCATTGATTTGCACATTGTGGGAAGGTGTCATTTTTTTATTCTTTTCAAAAAGTGGTATAGAAGCTTCGCTCAATCTTTGTCAGTGAATCATGGAGCCTAGTGTTCACCAGAAAATCTACTTCATCGCTGGATCTTTAGCTGCACAAAACACACAACAAAATAAGATCAATCTCTCCTCTGACGCTTAAGTCAGTCAGTGACCTCATAGAAAATGGAAATAGGGGAAAGGTCTTGGATCTTGAGAGCGCACCTGACTTGTGGGACAAGAGGTTATGTATAGGGGAGTCTTCAGTCAGTTATCACTAACTTACAATTGTCATTAAGTTGTCAATGCTGACATGGCATGAAACAATAATTACTCAGTACACAATGTAATAACACGATTGTCATTTCTGATATGACATGAAAGAAATGATCATCTTGAACGGAATGTGATCAATTAAACCTTAATGACACTTTCATGATCTCCTCTGGTAACAAACTGAGTTGTACTTGTTATCATAAGATATTGAAGCTATAATAATGCCACTAAGCACAGAGGTCTCAATGGACTTTATCCTCAGATGCTGAGGCTTATGAGGATGTTAATGAGCGCAGAGGCCTCAGTGGGTCTCATCCTCATATATTGATGATTCAGGGATGGCACTTGTGGGGGATGATCCTCGTGCCGACCCGAGGACTTCTCCCAGCAGTCAATCGATTCGATGTCGGTTGTCGGAGGTTCGAGCGTTGGTGTCTTTGACTTGAGTTTTGAAGTAATTGATGGTTTGTGGACTTAGCTTTTAGAAACAGTTGAGAGCTAGAGCTGAGAAGAGAGTTGACATGGGATGTGATATCGAAGTTCAGTCGAAGCTTACATCTCCGTGCTATAAGGTGCAACCTGAATTTACTAACACTTGAAAATTAGTGACCTCGACAGGCCGAGTATCACTTTTCTTAGAAGAGGTAGAGGGATGTCTGAGCTCTGGAATTCGAAAGTCTGATATGGGAATCAGAGAATCGATCCGGAATATTCATCTGATCTGCTATTTATAGAGGTTTGGAAAAAGTTCCATGACGGTTTCTGCAGTCGCTTCGACAGGATCCAGGCAGGGCTGGTGGGTCACGTCGTCGTCTTTGTGGAACCCCAAGCAAGGCTAGTGGGTTCCATGCAGGACCCCAGGCAGGGCTAGAGGGTCCCGTCTCAAAGCGCTGGCCAAATTTTGCATCCACAGTTACCCCCCTCCAAGTTAGCTAGGGGCTGATCTTGCTGACTTGAAATCTTGGTACAAAATTAAGGAGAGAGTGTTCCTTCGTGTCTAAGATAGTCATTCAACCCCTTGCCAAGGGTCGGCTTCATCGATTTCTCTCCAAGTGTTGTCAGCCGATCGGGCATAAATGACTGATTTGTTGATGTCAACCGATCAGGTGTCTTCAACCGGTCAGGATCTGAGTGAACAGGCGAAAACACGAATTTTCAGCCCGATCCTTTGGTTTTTCGACTGATCGTTTGCTTGTCGATCGGTCGAAGTATTCTGGGATCAGGCGACGGCGACCAATCGGTTACCTGAGATCAATCGAGTGTCTTCAATCGGTCATGATTTGAGTGATCGGGTGAAAACACGGGTTTTCAGCCCAATCCTTTAGTTTTTCGACCAATTGGTTGCGTGTGACCGATCGGGTGTAACTGTGGGTGCAAAATTTGGCCAACGCCCTGAGACGGGACCTGTCAACCCTGCCTGGGGTCCCGCAAAGATGACGATAGGACCCACTAGCCCTACCTAGGGGTCCATGAAGACGACAACGGGACCCACCAACCCTGTCTGGAGCCTATCGAAGCGACTGCAGAAACCGCCCCAAACCCCGGAACTTTTTCCAAACCTCTATAAATAGCAGATTAGATGAATATTCCGGATCGATTCTCTGATTCCCATATCAGGCTTTCGAATTCCAGAACTCAGACATCCCTCTACCTCTTCTAAGACAAGTGACACTCGGCCTGTCGAGGTTACTAATTTTCAAGTGTTAATGAATTCAGGTTGCACCTTATAGCACGGAGATATAGGCTTCGGCTGAACTCCGATATCACATCCCGTGTCAACTCTCTTCTCAGCTCCATCTCTCAACTATTTCTAAAGCTAAGTCCACAAACCATCAACTACTTCAAAACTCAAGTCAAAAATGCCAACACTCGAACCACCAACAACCAACATCGAATCGATTGACTGTTGGGCGGAGTCCTTGGGTCGGCACGAGGATCATCCCCCACAGCACGAGGATTATTTAATAGTTACCAAAATTTAAATAAAAATCCGCCGGGTTCGAATTTGACACCTCCACTTGGTTCAGTAGCGAATGAGCTATTGTAGCGAGTCAGTTGGAGATACACGCTCCCTAAATATACAGCGAAGAACAGATAAAGAATCTCACCACCTTAAGCATTACCTGGATCCACTATATGTTCAGATTCTTTATTGGCATTGAAAAAAACATGATCGAGAGGACACATTTAAATCTATGATCATGTGTGCACATTGATAAAGCTCTTCCTCTTTCCCTGTCATCTATATCTCTTCCCTTTTGTGTGTCAGTTTTCCCTCCCTTTTTCTTTATCTTAATACTATATAAAAGCTTATTGATAGGAGATTAAAAGGTGGGTGCATGAGTGGATGCAGAGATGGGATTCTTTATTTACCCCCAAAGAAACTTGTCCTCAAAATGCATGACACTCTTAAGCAAAATCACATGTGGAGAGAGAGAGAGAGAGAGAGAGAGAGAGAGAGAGAGAGAGAGAGAGAGAGAGAGAGAGAGAGAGAGAGAGAGAGAGAGAGAGAGAGAGAGAGAGAGAGAGAGAGAGAGAGAGATTTTAAGGAAAATGCTTCTCAACCATCCTGCTTTCCATCCAGATCGAGCCATCCTAATATGGAATTATTTAATCATAGTCATCGGTTGCACCCAACCCCCAAGACTGACAGCTTGACTGACAGGCAAAGGGACGGATGTGATCATGTGCCACGTGAGGATGCTCCCATCTGGATGGAAAACAGGATGGCTGCCCGGCCTTCCAGTCTTCCATCGGGATCACAACCGTCCCTTTTGAGTGCCGATCGGGCTGATTCATTTGTTGGGGTTGGGCACGCAGCGGACGGCTGTGATCAGGATTGCACGATATGTATGGACATCAAAATGGCTGTAAGTGATTTTCCATCTTTTAAACCTTCCAAAGGTTAATATGTTTGAAGTGGTTTTTTTTTTTTTTTTTGTACATAATATGTTTGAAGTGTAAACCTTGCCTTTGACACATCAACAAGACCAATCACCTAGGTTACTATTTTTGTGTGCATTGCCTTGGTGATGAGCTGATGATCCAATTGGCATCACCACCAAAACATCGGATAGCCGGCCATCACCTCGGGCTCTCTTTTTCTTTTCTTCTTCTTTTTTTTTTTTTAAGTAATAAGTGAGATAATTTTTTTACTTTTAAAATATAAATTTTATCAAAATAAATATATTTAATGTTCCACAAAAAAATGTTTCTTACATATACTGAAGCAAATATTCAACATTACTTGGCTCCAACCTCGATTAGGTTTATGAAGCATAAAACCCGACAACCCGATCTAAATCCGAACCTACTTACAATAGGTTTAGACAAAAGTTTCGGTTTAGAAGTAGTCCACGAATTTTATATATATATATATATATATATATATATATATATATATATATATATATATATATATATATATATATATATATAGAGAGAGAGAGAGAGAGAGAGAGAGAGAGAGAGAGAGAAACGGGATGCTGCCTATCAAAGCAGCATTTTTGCTGCTTTGAGACATTGTTTGACCATCCTAGAAGTTTTGGAATTTGATGAAATTTGGTGAGGGTGTTGTCTAGGGTAAGATGATCATCCTCACAAATTTTCATCAAATTCCAAAACTTCTAAGAGGGTCAAATGGTCGAAGTAAAATGCTGCAGATTTTAACGGTGACTGCAGACGACTGATTTTGCTTCGACCATTTGAACCCCCTAGAAGTTTTGGAATTTGATGAAAATTTGTGAGGATGATCATCTTACCCTAGACAACACCCTCACCAAATTTCATCAAATTCCAAAACTTCTAGGATGGTCAAACAATGTTTCAAAGCAGCAAAAAATGCTGCTTTGATAGGCAGCATCACATTCCTCATATATATATATATATATATATATATATATATATATATATATATATATATATATATATATATATATATATATATATATAGGGGAGGGATACTCTTACTCATGGCCTCTTACTTATATAGTTACCTATGATCCGGGCCGTCCATTAGATCCAGACGTACGGTTAGGATTAGATAGAGAGTTAAAGCAATGGTGTCCGCATTAAATGCAGGATTTTAATACAGGATTTTAATACGGGCATTTAATGCAGACACCATTACTTTAACTCCCCATCTAATCCGAACCATATGTCAGGATCTAATGGATGGCCCGGATCATAGGTAACTATATGAGTAAGAGGCCATGAGTAAGAGTATCCCTCCCCATATATATATATATATATATATATATATATATATATATATATATATATATATATATATATATATATATATATATATATATATATATATATATATATATATATATATATATATATATATATATATATATATATATATATATATATGAGGAATGGGATGCTGCCTATCAAAGCAGCATTTTTTGCTGCTTTGAGACATTGTTTGACCATCCTAGAAGTTTTGGAATTTGATGAAATTTGGTGAGGGTGTTGTCTAGGGTAAGATGATCATCCTCACAAATTTTCATCAAATTCCAAAACTTCTAGGGGGTTCAAATGGTCGAAGCAAAATCAGTCGTCTGCAATCGCCGTTAAAATCTGCAGCATTTTGCTTCGACCATTTGACCCTCTTAGACGTTTTGGAATTTGATGAAAATTTGTGAGGATGATCATCTTACCCTAGACAACACCCTCACCAAATTTCATCAAATTCCAAAACTTCTAGGATGGTCAAACAATGTCTCAAAGCAGCAAAAACGTTGTTTTGATAGGCAGCATCCCATTCCTCTATATATATATATATATATATATATATATATATATATATATATATATATATATATATATATATATATATATATATATATATATATATATATATATATATATATATATATATATATATATATATATATATATATATATATATATATATATATATATATATATATATGGGCATGCTATGCTGCGACATGCGGTATATGCGGCACCGCACTACAGCCGTCTGATGCACGCGCTGCATGCATCGCATGCATGCAGCGGTGCATCAGACGGCATGGGGTAGGTGCCGCACTTAACGCATGCCGCATTATAGCATTTCTCTCTCTCTCTCTCTCTCTCTCTCTCTCTCTCTCTATATATATATATATATATATATATATATATATATATATATATATATATATATATATATATATATATATAGGAAATCATGTGAATTGTTTCTTCTGCATAAAAGGACCCTGTCAACCTTTTTTTTCTTTTAAAATACTATATATATCCTTGAGATACTCACCCACACATCAAATCCTATAGATTCCGGATGTTTTGACACAAATCATTGTAGCAATTGTTACTCTTTGCTACAATGATTTCATTATAGTAAATAAATAAATAAATAGTGAGATCTCTCAAAAAAAAAAATACTACAGTGATTTCGATCTGTTATAGTATTTCAGATTGGCACAGTATTTCGGATTGTTACAATGATTTTTGTTAGGTTTAGGGTTAGAGATCACTGTTAGGGGTATAGAATTAGGGTTAGGACTAGAGTTCACTGTTAGAGGTGTAGAATTAGGGTTAGGGCTAGAGTTCACTATTTAGGATATAGAATTAGGGTTAGGGTTTCACAAAACAATAAATACATTTCGGAATTCTGAAATGTTTTTTGTCATGTTGTAAAATCAGATTAATTAGAATTATGGTTAGGGTTAGGGTTTCACAACACGACAAAAATATTTCAGAATTCTGAAACGTTTTTTGTAGTGTTGTAAAACAAGATCTACTAGATGGTTAATGGAAGGTCATATGAGTCATTTTACAGGTCATTGGACTTATTGCAATTAAACTTTGAACCGTGGATCGTTTTTAATGGAAAACTTTTGTCAGGACCTATAATTAATGGAATATTATTAATGGACCTAATACAAACTCCCCCAATATTTATCTAGAACAAACATGAACAGGGTAGGGACACGAAAACTCTACCCAATCAACCCGAACTTATACCCTACTGAATTTGAGATAATAGGGAACAATAAGAGCATCATAACATAGTTCATAGTAGAGTCGTTTTATTAATCGAATAGTTTACTATGTGGATCACTTGTAAGAAAGGAATGACTTAAAATGGTCGGCCCTAACCACGAAAGATAAAACTACATTTGGTCATCAAGTCCCACCATATACGCTACTAGTGGAAGTCCGTGCTGATCGGCATGAAACGGACACCTTCAACATGGCTGTCAGCACTGTCACAGCCATCTTTGGTAGCAACACACACCGGGCGAAGCCCGGGTCTTTCGCCATCGTCGTCGATATCATTTGCAATTCAGTGGTATGGTTCATTTGTAATTAAGTATTACATGTTACGACACCCATAATCTCTCAAGGTACCACATTTTGCTTCTGTTGACCAAACAATTAAAAAAAATAAAGAAGAAAATTGCTACCGAGCACGACCCTAATGGTCAGGGGTGATGTGTGTGTGCGCGCACAAGCGAAAGAGAGAGAGAGAGAGAGAGAGTTGGTGGGTCATGTGGCACAGCATGATTGGAACCGAGGAATTTAACCCTAGAGGCAAAACGTGTGAACAATCATGTTAATACCAAATATGTCCCTTCCCTCCTTTTTTTTTCAAATAATACCTCAAATGTTTTTTTATATTAATTAAAAAAAACAAATCAAATGTTTTTTTCTCCCTCTTACTACGTGAATTATACTTGTCGTAACCTTACAAGATACATCCTGACAGACCCGACAACCACACCATCACTTTCTCCTCCCATTTGTCGTTGTATTTTGATGGACGACCGAATATCCCAAACATAGTGGCAGATTTATAATAACTTAGAAAATGTCTTAGCATGTATTATAGATGAATGTTGGAGCCTGCTGAGCCAAGTATTGTTCCTAACAAAATGCTACTTTTTTTTTTTTTTTTTTTTTGGGGGGGGGGGGGAGGGGGGGGGGGGTTGGGTTGGTATACATAACTAAATGTTAGGCTCAGTCGTCCTGATGCGGCACTGATCACAGCCGTCCGTAGCAGCTTGTTTATTTTTTTGTGTATTGCGGGTCCCACTCCCCTTCACCAATCCTTCCAATTCCCCGGCCACCAAAGATTACCAACAAACCATTATTTTAAAAAAGGGATGGTTTGCCCCTCCCCCAAATAAGGGCAAAAACTCAAAAAATTTAGCTTGACAGAAGAGACAGTACCTAAGGGGGTGTTTGGCATGCGGAACAGTTGTTTCTCTAAATCCCCATCGAGCAGGGGGTATTTCTATCAATATCTAAATTTAGTATATTTTTTATCGCTCGGTAAGCGGTTAGCGGAGAAACTCAAGGACCGAATGTTTCACGTTCCCAACTTTTCATTCCGCCGGAACAATACTAGTCGTTACTTTTTAAAATCCGGAACCGGCTATAGAAACGGACGATTCCAGATTGATACCGGTGTTTGGCATGCGGAACAGATGTTCCTTTTAAATCTCATCCGGCTGAGGGTATTCCTGTCAATCAACAGATCTAGTGTTAATTCGGTGGTTTTAAGTCTAGTTGGCAGAGAAACTCACGGAACGGTGAGATTCCGTTCTCAAATGTAATAAAAACGGCAAGTTTGGAATGATGCCAAACATGATTTAAGTACCCCGCACAAGAACGGCACCGATCATGATTTAAGTACCCCGCACAAGTCTGCTTGAGCTTGTTCGTTTATTAAACGAGCCTAAACTTTATGCTTGGGCTTGACTTGTTTAATAAACAACCCGAGTTTTGGTATGCTTAAGCCGAAGGGGGTGTTTAGTATGTGGAACAGCTGTTCCTCTTACTTCTCTTCTAGAAGGGGTTATTATTGTCAATTACTATTTCTATTGCAATTTAATAGTCCAGCATTCCGGTTGGGATAGAAACAACCGAAATGATATTTTTTAGTTCCCAAGTCCTTCATTTCATTCCACCAGAACAATTACTAACCGTTATTTTCAAATCATGGAATACATCAGGCTAGGCTTTGCTCAATTAGTGATCAAACGGTCCCTTATCGAGCTTGTTCTCGAACTCCAAAATTAGTCGAAAGCATGGACTATATACGTCAGATACCTATTCAAGCCATTTATGAGCCTACTCGTGAGCTTGCTCATGAGCCCTAAACAAACATTCTTGCAAGCCCAATCGAGCCAAGCTTTGGTATGCTTGAGCTTGGATCGTTTGATCGTTTAATAAACAAGCCTAAACTCTAGGATTAGGCTTGGTTAGTAACCAAATGAACTCAAACGAGCCTTTATCGAGCTTGTTTGCAAGCCGCTCACGAACAGCTTGGTTCATTTGCAGCCCCACCCCCAACACTGAAAATCTAGTAGCCTTCATCAACCAACAGACGAAAACACAAACGCCATGTGACACTGTTCATAACGAATATCAATTGGGGCATCATGATCCGGGCAATTCTTATCCAGTGTAGGCATTTTTTAGTGTTGACCTTGTTTTGGGCTATTATAATGAATATCAATTAAAAAAAAGATAAATTACACTTTACCCCCCCTGAAGTTTAGCTCAAAAACACCCAACACCTACAGTTAAAAAATTACATTTTCCCCCCTTCAATTCAGTTTTGATCAGATTAAAATTACCAGATAAAGAAATTAAGCAGCTGACAAACGGGGGTATTGTGCTAACATTTCAAACTTCAGGGAGTGATTTGGAACAGAATATACTACAGGGAAGTTAAGTGTTTTGGGGCTAAACTTCAGGGGGGCAAAGTGTAATTTACCCAAAAAAAAAACTCACATACTTGCAAATAAGATGGCATCATATTTCCGTTCTCCCAACAGATGAAGGTAAACGATAAATTACAGTACCATAAACAAAACCTAAACATCAGTCTCAGTCCAGCGATTGATGGGGAAACCCTAACGATTGACAGCATCTGGTCTCCCCAGCTAACCTTTAAAGTTTTCAAAACCTGAGTTGATAGACAATATACATATCAGTATATAATCTCCTGCGGATCGACAATAACAAACATTAAAAAAGATTTCACAACTAATAAATCGTGCAGCGAAATCACAGCCATGTTAATCGAGAGGTAGCAGTAACTACATTATAGTGGAGCATTTGTTTGGCGCGAAAAGAATCTGATGTTCTTCGTTGCTCCATTAACTCCGCTAATGCTTAGAATTGAACTCTTAACTCACCCACCCCAACCCTCAAACCCAATGTCCTCGCTCTTGCACCAAGATAAAAGAATAACATGTTCGAGCGCGCGTGCGCGAGAGAGAGAATCTGATGTTCTTCTTTGCCCGTTAACTCCGCTAATGTTTAGAATTGAACTCTTAACTCTCTCTCTCTCTCTCTCTCTCTCTCTCTCTCTCTCTCTCTCTCTCTCACACACACACACACACACACACACACACAGAGAGAGAGCGAGAGAGAGAGAGAGAGAGAGAGAGAGAGGGTTCATATAGATTTAATTAGGCCCAGGTACCCAGGCTAATTGTGTTCTGTCATGTTGGAACTGATATACAAGATCCCTAATATAAGCAAGACTCGGGTATTAAATGAGAAGCTTGGTTATAGCATTTCTAGGGTTATTTCAGGGATATACTTTTAGTCCGTAACTCTTCAAAATGGCTTCAAATATTAAACGTTTCGGAGGATGATGGTCTAAATTTTCGTTATGCTCCAACACCGAACAGATATCATCTAACATTGGAAAACATGCTTCCTTTGATGGACAGTCTAGGATAATGCGATTATGCGACTCTTTACATTATCTTGGTTCTACTATACCAAATTTGGGAAGTTCGGATCGGTAGAAGTCTGCAGGGAGGATTTTGGGTGACAGATGCATAGCGAAGTGTCACAAACGGGGATGTTAGAAGTGACATCAGACTGTCCTCCGGTCGAAGTAAAAATACATGCACCCATACAGAAAGAATCTGATGGGGGTGATGTTGCGGTGGATGGACAAGAAAACAAGGACAAGGGTTAGGAAGGAGGAGATCAAAGGAAAGCTAAAAGTTGCAGCCATTAACGATATGGTTTTGAAATTAATGTTGCTGTAGCTTGGACGTATCCAACAAAGATAAGACGCTGGAAAGAAGAGGACTATATGTCTTTGTTAAAGAGGTAAGGATGGGCATCCTTGAGATCCTACGATGAGGACAAGGATCTAATACTTGGATCCCGAGTAGAGAGATTTGGCGGAGTTGAGATTCTTCTATAGATATAGAAGAGTTCGTGAAAGGCAAATATATAATAATTGCTCTTGAGTAGATTAGTATTAATCATTACTTATAATTACTATTTTATTTCTTGTTTACCCATTTATTAATGTTTTATCTCCTTTCCCCCTCATTCACACTCTCCACTCATGAAATCCCCACTCTCCCACATCCTCTATATCCTCTTAGGTAGGTGTTCCTCCCAAGTGGCTTACAGAGACGCAATCGATGGCAGTATTGTCGTCATGTAGATAGTCGACCAAAAAACACAAACCATTGGTAGAGCCTTCTAAGTTTCAAGAGGTGTTACATAATCAACCTCATTTAATAGGATGGACTTGGTTCTTGTTTTTGTCACGTTGGTGGTTGTTCTTGCAGCTCAGGTAAAATTACCAAAGTAGTATTGTTTGATTACATTTAATGCAACTAGAAAGGTTCACAAGGGTCTACGAAAGCAGTTTTGGTTGTTGTTCTTGCAGCTTAGGTAAAATTACCAAAGTAGTATTGTTCGATTCAGTGTAGTCAAGGCGTCGCCTAGGCGCCGCGTAAGCCATCGCCTAGGCGTTTTAGACCTTCGGCCACCTAGGTTGTGACTAGGCGGGCGGTGGAGTCTAGGTGACCGCCTGGGTGATTAGGCACCAGACTTTAGGAGGCGGCGCCTATTTAATAATTGGTTTCTTTTTTTGTTTTTTAAATTAGCCGGGTTCTAATTGGGTTTTTTGGCTCTCGTTTGGTTTTATAGGGTCTATGTTGCTTTATAAATGGCCAACACCATGCCAATATTAATGGGAAAAAAACTATTGTATCCATGTTCTCAAGGTTTGAAGAGGAAAAAGGCATATAAGGATGATTCATATAAGAGTGACGATGATGTAGATGGTTAGATGATTTAGATGAGTAGTTTTTTTTTTTGATACGTGGATATAAAATATTCAAAAAATAATAGATTACCTAATATGATTATGTTTATACTTATGATATTTGCTTGAATTTATGAGTATGATAGGGTTATGTTTCTCTTGTTGATATGTGATTCATATTTCTTGCAATATATAATCATTGTGTCTGATATGTGATTCATATTTGTTGCAATATATAATCATTGTGTCTGATATGTGATTCATATTTGTTGCAATATATAATCATTGTGGCTGATATGTGATTCATATTTGTTGCAATATATAATCATTGTGGCTGATATGTAATTCATATTTGTTGCAATATATAATCATTGTGTCTGATATGTGATTCCTATTTGCTGCAATAATAATGGTTTTGTGGTTTATCATTCGCTCTGTATCATGCCCATTATCAAATATTATTATTTCGACCGTATCTATCTCTAGAAATTAAATTTTACTATGCATAAAACCATAAATACTTATATATATTTATTTAATATATTTATTTTTTATCGCCTAGGCCTCGCCTAGGCACGTCCTAGCCTAGGCAGACCAAATCACCTAGGCATCGCCTTGACGCCTTAACTACACTGGTTCAATTACATTTAATGCAACAAGAAAGGTTCACAAGGGTCTACGAAAGCATATGCTTGATCATCAGATATCTACTATACAAAAACAAAAGGCTTGAATCATCCATAAACAAGACTTATAAAACATGAGATGCTGGTATGTCTCCTTTGAACCTCATTAGGCATAGTAAGTCTCAAGCTACAAACAAGTAATAATTACTTGAACTAAATCTTTAGACGAACTTTCCACCAAAAAATAAAATTAGAGGAATTAAATGAAAATGGAACTTTCCGGTTGATATATAATTCTAGTAACATGCCTCATATCAACTAGTTTAACTTAATTTTGGGTACTTTCTAATGATGCTCCGACATCAATTTTCTTAGGTGGGAAACCCCATAAATTTTTGACAAGAAAATTTACAAGAATTCTTCACAACCGATTAGACCAAGTTTTCTTCAGTCCCTTGTTTCCCATGTATTTTCACTAGGATATTTTCAACACCACTTGATAGGGAATCATCGATATACGTCCCACGTCGTGACTCCATCTTTTGCATATCAAAAATTTCTTCAATAATCTCTCATGCCCTTGAGAAATTTGATCAAGTCGATCTTTTGGAGCACCGTCTCAGAATCATCGTCGAATACATATAGTAAGAGATCCGTAGCACTAAAAATAAGGCTGATGTTTAGGTACTCTAGTCAGTCTACCGGATAAGATTACTTTCGATCTTCTTCAAGAGTTTATGTAGGCGAAACCTTCTTTAACCTCAACTTATCCTAGCGTTCTTTGCAAATAAGATGGCATCATACATATGTTCTTCCAAGAGAGACAACGATGAAGAGAGTGATTAATGAAACAAAACAAAAAATTTATTTATTATATTATTTGTTAATCATCTTGTACTTGTCGAGTCCTACATATATTTCTGTAGGCAACCATAAACAAAAGCTAAACATTCAAGTAGTCCGAGTCAAGCAATGAAGATAACGAGGGGTTGCACCCACCCCACCCCGCGCTAACCACTTAAGTGCCACCTATTTTTGACATTGGCAAAACTACATTAATAGAAGATATAAATAGTAGTAAAATTAATCTATGGGTCAAAAATAGCAAACAGTACCAATCTAAGAAAAGAAACATGCAGCAAAATCACAGCCCGTGCCTATTAAGGAAATCATAACTACATGATATTTGAGCATTTGTACAGAAGCAGAACAGAATGTGAGGTTCTTTTCAACCTGCAAATGCAGAGAATTGAACCCTAACTTACCCAACCCCATCCTCCAACCCAATGTTATCGCACTAGCACCAAGATAAAATAATAAAATGTTTGCAAGTGATCTGATAGCAATGTGTAAAGGTTATCTCCTGCCCAACTTCCATGATAATCCAAAACAAAAAAACAGATTAAAGGCACAAGCAAATGTTACGACACATCCTGGATGCAAGTAGAGATAAGTGACGCCTTCTATATGATTAAAATCCACATGTATCAACGATTCAATGTGTAGTCAATCTAGGCTTCTCTAAGGTGACCAACAGAATTCATGGATCCTTTTCCACACACAAACATATAGCATACATCCATGACAAGGATTTCAGTCAAATTCGAAGAGTAATTTTGTTTATATATCTTATCTTTACGAACTGGATTTCAAATCTATTCTTTACAAATCCTAAGTGCTTCACAGTTAATTAGTTATATGTCAAGGGATCAGTATTAGTTGAATTCAATGCTGCTCGTGTTCAGTATGTTCTTATCTCCTAGAAACTAACCACTTGTTTTACATGCTGCCTCTACAGAAACTATCATCACTTGAAAGTTGAAAGCAATCCAGAACAGAATCAACATATCACATGGGATATCCGATATGCTTAACTCAGAACAGCCAGATTCAGCAATTGAACTTAAAAGCCATGATTGGCTTAGTTTGTGACAGGGGGCTCGTCATATGGGTTTAATTCAACCTTAGCTAATTTGTTATTGTTTTTCTAAATCTTTTTTTTTTATTTGTCTGTTTAGATTTCATATTGGAACCGGTATGCAACATCCCTAATGTGAGCAGGACTAACGTATCAAAAACAGAAAGTTGCTTAAACATTTTTAAGGTTCTTTTATGGGTATAAGCTTAGTTTGTATCTCTTCATATTTGTTTTAAATGTACTAACGATATATATCCAAGAAAGTTGATAAATGGTGGAAAGTTTCATAGGATAAAGGTCTAAATAGTAGAACTGTTCAAAATCATATCATACATGTTGCACTTTTAAAGATAGATCCTCATTGAGGAACATGCTACCCCTGTTGGACAATTTATGCTACTGTGAATCTGTCCATTATCTTGGTTAATTAAGAAAAAAATAGGGAAATGGACTTACATGTTTCAAGCATAATTTGGTCGACATAGAAGTCCGCTATCAAGATATTCTTTAATAGAACATATCAAGGCTTATCAAAGGAGATCTTGCAAGTGTTGTGGTTCTTGTGGGTACATCAAATTGGATAATTGGATGCAATCCCAATCATACATCTAGCTCAAATGAGAAATCACGAGTGAACCCCTTTGAGGGCACATAGTGAACCACCTGAAGATGTCCACGTGGCACAATGCAATTATCCTTGACTATAAATAATTGAAATAGAGATTCACGGCTGATGGTTAGGTCAAAGGACAAAATTGTTCGAGCTAGATCCCACCCGAGCTCAATTATACCGCCAACTTAAAGGTTCAAACGCCTGAGCTCGGGCGAGAGGTGGTGGCATGAAATATAAGCGGACCTTGAGTGTGGAGGTGATACCGAAAGGCTAGGGAAGAAATCATATATGGACAGATGGAAAATTATTGATTTTTTGTGAATAAAGGAGGAATCCAATTGGGGCCAACGGCGTGGCCTACATTCAAATCTATTCAAAAGGGGAGAGTTTGTAAAGATCAAAACAATAACGTCTAAAGAGATCGATATTATCCTGAAGGATGCAATACTTACCAGTAGGAATCAAGCATTGGATTAATGCAATCAACGGCAGAAGTTTAAGTGACAAAACAGGGACGCATCTTCGTTTATAAAGGAAGCCATAAGGCCACCATTAATCATAGATTTTGAGGAATTTTTCTCTTTTCTTGCTTTTTCTTATTTTTTTATATTCTGAATTATGCTTAGAATTATGTCAATTATTAGTCTTGGACCTAACGATATTCGGATTCACAGAAACTTGCCTTCCTTGGATCTCAAGTTCTCAACCGGGCTGCACTTCATTTAGGAAGCATTTTGAACGTTCGGACCATGGTCCAGACCTAGGTGATGAGCGTATGTAATTGGACAAAATTAAGGTCTTACAATTCTCGCAAGGGTGATCAATCCGGTATTGATGAATTCATCACAAAATCTAAGGAAATCTGGTTAAGAAGTGGCAAGCACGGATTACCCAATAGAATCAAAATTATTAAGTGATCTCGGTTAAGATGCGGAGGTCAAAGGAGTTAGGGTGTTTGTTATCGGCTACATGATTACCTAAATACGGTTTTATAATGTCATAGAAATGAATTCAAATAAGGTATAGAGAAGGAAACGAGCCAAACAAATTGCTCCCAAGTCCCAACAATTGGTCCAGTTTTTACCAAGTTCCATTTTCCTTTGCCAAATTTTTACCCCTAGTATTTTGATGGAAAAATCAATAGCAATGAAGGAATTTCAACAACTAGTACCTGAATAATGAAGAAACGTCATCATAAAGAGAGATCAAATAGTAGAAGCCATTTACCTAGTGTCCGTAGTAAGGCAGCAAGCTAGTTCCACCCGAACCCATACCCAATTGAGACCTTGTTGGAGGCGTCGACGACAGTTGACTGCTCTGATAAGCCCCCAGCCCTTGCAAACCCCCCTGAGAACCATAGCTTCCGATAACACCAGGGCTCGTACCGTTGATCGCCGAGCTAAATCCACCAAGTCCCGACCCTACTCCATAAGGAGGTTGAGTTGTGCCAACCCTGCCGAGAGACGGAGAAAGTCCAGCCCCTGGGTTCAGATTCTGACCCATTAATCCTGCCATGGGATTCACACTCATCATGGATGCTGCAGCATAGGTCAGTGCGAGATCATTTGGCTGCAGGACACCAGGCACTACCCCCGAACCGCCGGTCGCCGGGAAAGGAGTCTTCGGCTTCAGCCCCTCGAGTGCCCTCTGGCAGTGCAGCTGGGACCCCTCAAAGACCTTCATCGGCTCCTCCAGCGCCTTCTTGCACCCCTCGACGGACTTGTACACAAAGAGTGCAAACCCACGGAGCTTCCCGGTGGCTTTGTCATACCCCTGAGGGCCATCCTCTATCTCCCCAAACTTGGAGAAGAAGGCACGGAGGCGGTCAGGGTTAGTGTTGTCGGCCACGCCGTTGACGAAGATCTTGCGCCCGGTTCCCTCTGGGACCGGGTGGGTGGGGACGCCGAAGGAGGCGAGCTGGCAGGAGGTGGTGCGGCTGCCGATCTGCTTCTGGGGCTCCTTTAGGGCGCGGCGGGCGGAGGCCCGGTCGCGGAAGAGAACGAAGCCGTAGCCCTTGCAGCGACCGGTGGCGCGGTCGAGGACGGCCTTGCACTCCTCGATCTCGCCGAAGGGGGCGAAGGCAGCTGCGAGGGCCTCGGTGGTGGCGTCCCAGCCGAGGCCGTGGACGAAGATCTTGCGGTGGGCGGGGTCAGACGCCGCCGCGGCGGAGATGCGGGCGACGAGGGTGGGGTTATTGAGCGCCGCCTCCTTGAGGAGATCGATCAGCTGGTCCTTGCCGAAGGGCTCCAGCAGCATCTTGATCGAGTCCCTGCTCGAAAAATCTTCATCTTTGATCTCCTCCTCTTCGTCTTCTCCATCTTCTTCCTCCTCGCCGCTTTCCTCTTCTTCGCCGTGTGAGGAATCGTAGACTTCTTCTTCTTCTTCTTCCTCGGTCTGATCGTTCTCTTCCTTGTCGGAGGTTGGCTCTGGCTTGGGAGTGGCCTTACGCTTCGCCATGGGAGGAGGAGGAGACCCAAGCTGTGGAGAATTTAGGGTTAGGGTTTTGGCTGCGGTGGGACGATGAGAGGTTGTTGGGTCGGTTTATAAACGTATCCCGCCGGTTTAATAACATGGACTCCGAATCCATAATCCACTAACCTGCCCACGGACTCCTCGGCCACGTTTTGGCATCCGGGATACATATGGACTAACATGGGTCCGTCTATTGGCACCCATGGAATTGGTGATGGCACCCTAATCATAGGTGGCTCCCAATCAGTGTTGGAATGATGACTTGGCACCTACAATAATCTCAAAATACCTCCCCTTCGCTCTTAGTCTCCCGCCACCATTGTCCATGTCCAGCTGCCCACCCCCTCCACCTTCGCGCGCGGCCATTCCTGTCCCAACCCTCCTTAGCCTTTTCTTTTTCCTCCATCTCCCTCACTTCGGAACCCTAACCTGCTAGCCCTCCTCCCCCTTTCTTCCTCCATCTTCCTCTAGCCAATGTCGATGGAAGTTAGTCGAAATTGTCGGTGGCTACTCGTCGAAGTTGTCGCGGTGGGTATGTTCCGACATCATCATGGGGATGTTGTCAAATACCCACCGCGGCAGCTTCGGCGGGCTGCCACCCACATCGGCCAGTGACTAGGGTTCCAGTACGGAAAGGATGGAGGGAGGAGGAAGAAAGAAGGGGGAGTAGGGTCAACGGCTTAGGGTTCCAGCATGGGGAAGAGGGGGGGAGAAGAAGGATGAGGGAGGAGGAAGAAAGAAGGAAGGGTGAGGAGGAGAAGGAAGAGGAGGGTGGCAGTGGATGTCATTAGAAAAATAGACGGAGTAAGATGTTGGGTAAGCAGTTGCACTCGGGAGCCACTATGTGGAGTAGAGCTAACCAAAAACTTACATATAATATAAATTCTTAATAAATAATATAAACTCGGGTTCAGGTTGAACCCAAGGTCTTAACCCTAATCCAACCCAGCTCGACCTCAGGTTGGTATGTGTGGGCATTGAAATTAGCCCACGGGTCGAACCCAATTCGCACACGTAAAATAGGCACGCACCCAACGGCCTTCGGGTCGAACCCGACCCGCACACGAAACTTGGGCCCACACACAACGGCCCACATGCGCAACTCGGCCCACATGCACAACCTGGCCCATACACAACGGCCCGCATGCGAAATTGGGCCCACACACAAACGGCCCGCATGCAAACTCGGCCCACGTGCAAACTCAATTCGCGCGCCGTGGCCCAACTCAAAGCAAACGGGTCCCACTGGACCCGTAACTCGAACACAAAGAGGGGGGCCCACCGGCCCCCCTTCTTGAAAACCGTGCCCCCCTCCCCATGGGGAGGTGGGGCCGGCCATAAAGGAAAAGAAAAGAAAGAAAAAGAAAAGAAAAAGAGAAGAAAAGGAAAGAAAAGGAAAAAAAATCAAAACTGCCTCGATGCGGGAAGAGGTGGCGTGGACGTCTACGCAGCCGTAGATCCGCGACGATCCCTCGATCCAACGGACAAGATGACGTTGTGTCGCCATCCGATCTAAAAGTGCAAAAAATAACAACTCAATCTTCAAAGATCGAGTCACATCTAGCCCGTAACCACCCCAACTAAAAAGGAGGGGATCGAGTTTGTTTCCCTGAATAAAGGAACAATATCTTGATGGTTATGGGGGGAGATATTGGATGAAACCAAAAGATTTCAGCCATATCTCCCCCAACGTCTCCCTTTGCCTATAAATAGAAGGGGTGCGGGAAGGCGAAAGAGGTCAAAAGCAAAAAAGGAAGAGGCTCTGCAAAAAGGAGCTCCACGCTTGAAGACCGAAGGCTTCACGAGGCACGGCAAGCACGTCCTACGGGAATACTTGGCCCTTCAAGTCCTCATCAATGTGAAGACCTTGCACTCGAAGATCAAAGCTTCGACTCTTTGCACGAAGAAGAAAACTTGGAGAAGAAGACCCGGAGTCGTCGTCACCCCGACTTCTCCAACGATTTTCATCAACTCCGAAGACGCCATAAGCAAAGGCCGGAGAAGAAGATCGAAGCCGACAACACCCCGTCATCTTCAACAAAGGCGTCGACTCCTCGCACGAAGAAGAAAGCTTGGAGAAGAAGGCCTGAAGTCGGTGCTACCTCTGTCGTCTTCATCAACAAAAGCCGATGCTACAACCACCGCATAGAGATCGGTGCTACACCCACCATCTCCAAAAGAAGCTTTCAACTCCGATCAAGCCAAATACGCCCGGAGAAGAAGCCGACACCACAACCGCGCTAGGTCCGAAAAGCTGAAGACGAAATGGCTCTACAAGAGAAGCTCCAACGCTTGAAGATCGAAGGCTTCATGAGGCACGACAAGCACGTCCTACGGGAATCCTTAGCCCTTCAAGTCCTCATCAGCGTGAAGACCTTGCACTCGAAGATCAAAGCTTCGACTCCTCGCACGAAGAAGAAAGCTTGGAGAAGAAGACCCGGAGTTGTCATCACCCCGACTGCTCCAACGATCTTCATCAGCTCCGAAGACGCCAGAAGCAAAGGCCGGAGAAGAAGATCGAAGCCGACAACACCCGTCGTCTTCAACAAAGGCGTCGACTCCTTACACAAAGAAGAAAGCTCGGAGAAGAAGGCCTGAAGCCGGTGCTATCCCTGCCGTCTTCGTCAACAAAAGCTGACGCTACAACTGTCGTGCTAAAATCGGTGCTACCCCCATCGTTTTCATCAATAAAAGACGACGCTACAACCGTCGCACGGAGATTGGTGCTACCCCCGCCGTCTTCATCAACAAAAGCTGACGCTACAACCGTCGCACAAAGATCGGTGCTACCCCCGCCAAAAAGCAAAGCCGACGCCACAACCGTCGAGGAAGCCGGAAGAATAAAGAAGCCTTGAAGAAGTAGTCATCGCCGTTCGAGAAGAAGATCGAGTCAAAGCTAAAGCCAAAGCCAACGCCAGAAGCCAAAGCAAACGCACCGGTAAAGCCCGCGCCAAAGCAATGCACGTGCCAAAGCCAAGCAACTACGCCGGTCACGAGCAAAGCACCGCACGTTCTAGCCGATACGACGCGAAGCCCGGAAGAACTAAAGCATCGCAAGTCTCTACCCGTCTACGTTCAAGCGCAAGCGCCAAAGCAAAGCAAAAGCCAGAGTCACGCCAAAGCAACGCCAAAGCCAAAAGCCAAAGCCAAAGCCGACGCCAAAAGCACAATCGACGCCGCGAACCAACGATCAAGGACGCTGAGGTCTAGCAAGGGTCGAGGAAGACACGAAGATCGAGGAACGAAGCCCAAAACCTCCCTAGCCGAGAAAGCGCGAAGCACGGACGGGACAAAACAAAGGCGGATACTCCTTAGCCTCTCAAAAACCCTCACCCTGTAAAGACCTCTGTCCTGGGCAACCCCTTCAGAGCTCTCGCACGAATGCCACGTGGAGACGCCGATCAAAGGGACCCTCCAGAGGATCTCTCCCACAATCTCCTGATCAAACACACGCCGCACCCGGGCTCGCCACACCCGAGCCCCCGGGTCCCGGCCACATCTGTAATCTCGTGTGCTCCGCAATAAAGACGACCAGTATCTTTTTCCGCGACCACAGTATGTCTCAACCCTAACCTAATCTAAAAATAAAAAAACACAGCCCAACCCTATCAAAACTTGGGTCGGGTCACATCGAGTTCGGGTCAGCCCAACCCAAGTTGTAACGCTATTATTATATATGGGCTGAGTTTCATTCACGGTCGTCTGATGGTAGGCACTTGTAACGGATGAATGCCAACTCAAATGTCCCTTAATAGTGGAGGAAAAAGGAAGGGTTAATTAGTCCTAAATCCCTCTTAGGGTCTTTATTTAAGCTGAAGGATACAATTTGTTAGGATATTAGCTAAAGTCTCTCCCGAGGACACGTTTGTACAACAAATCCTTAACCAAAAATGTTAACTTTTTTTTACCTTTTAAATTATAAAACTGCCCCTTCAGCATAAGTATCCATTCATTTCTAGTAAGAGTATCCATTGGTCTTTGGCATGAGCATCCATTCGTCGATTAACACTATACATGTAGAGATTGCTACAGTGATTTCAATGTAGCTACTTTAGCGAAAACAATGTACTACAGTGAAATCACTATAGCAAAAGTATACATTCATCTTCGGAAAAAAGTATCCATTCATCCTCAACAAGAGTTTCTATTCACCAGGTGACAATATTCATGATGCGGTTGCTACAGTGATTTCACTGTAGCAAGAGTATCCATTCGCCTTCAGAAAGAGTATCCATTCGGCTAATTGATACTCTTGATACAATGAAATCATTGTGACTGCTACAGTGAAATCACTATAGCAACATACAATTTGCTAAATTAATACTCTTATCAAATCGAATTGATACTCTTGCTACAATGATTTCACTACATCAGCTACAATGAAATCACTATAGCAGATATAGTGAAATCATTGTAGCAACCGATACATGCACATTGTCAACCAGCGAATGGACTCTTTTTTGGAGACGAATGGATACTCTTTCTGTAGCACGTGAGGGGGTAAATAACGACGAGGGACTTGTTGTTGCACGCAATGTTTGGAAGAGACTTAGTGCAATATTGAAACATTGCATATCCTTTAGCTAATATAGTATCTGCTAAAAGAACTTAAGGCTAAGTCTCCCCCAAAAAAACCTTTGTTCTCCTTTCAATCTCCTTTTTGGGTTGTGTTGTGGTTGGTTAATGCTTTCCCCCTTTCTTCCTCCCCGCCGGTGTGCGATGGGAGGCCTACGAGCGGTGGTGCTCTGTGACCACCGGTGGGCGGTTTGTTTTTTCGCTGATGTGTGGTGGTGCTCTCCTAGGATGGTGGTGGTGGTTGTGGCCACGTGCCCATCCCTCCGTCTAGTAGCGGAGGCTCCATCGCATGGGGCAGTGTTTGCTTGTGCCGGGCTGTGGCGTCTCCCGGAGGTGCTACGTTATTTCATAAATTAGACTTTAATAAGTGGGGGGGGGGAGAGAGAGAGAGAGAACTTTTGTGCGGCAGATTCAGAAGCACCAACAAGAAGAAGAGGTTAAGCCATCTCTTTACTTCTTCATTCGGGTGTCATGAGTCATTTGGCCCACGAACCGTTTGCCTCGGACCTCAGAGCATGGGAGCAACTCAGTCATGTGGATCCTGAAGGACTGCCTCCTTTGACAAGAGAAGCCCTTGACCATTGGGCTCAAACTCAGCACACATGGTTCAACCAGCGCTGCTGGAAGGAGCCCCTCTGCCCTCCAGGCTCACTAACGTGCACCTGAACAACTTCTAGACCAAATCGAACCACCTGAAACTGCACCGAAATGGACCCAAACGCTCCAATTAAACCAAACCAGACTTGAACACTCGAGTACAGGCCAAGCAAGCAAGCATGGCACATGTTTTGTTTATGGAATTGGCTTAAGTCGCCCTGAACTACGGTAACATCATGGTTCGGGTCCGGCCATCGACACCTGTTACACCCGTCCGATCGGACAGTTCCAGGTTGTTGAGATCTACAGGCTATCGAGAGAACCCCAAGGGGCTCCCATCACAAGAGCAGGGTGATCGAACAGGGAGGCAACAGGTGTCATTGGCTGAACTCCGAACCAACACTGATTCCATGATTCAGGGTGACCATATTAAGTAATTCAAATTGGAATGCCCTAGGAAATAGGTGGACCGTTCCACCATTCTTTCCCTAGCTTCAAAATGAGACTTCCAATTCTCAGAAATTGGAAAACTCAATCTTTGTAGGATTTAATTTTTCAATCAAACGCCTAAGATTTGCAAATCCCTCTTTTCACAGGCGAAAAGCATGTACCTGTGCATGAAACCAGTTGTAGGCCAATCAGGAAAGTGGTATAGCTATCGAAGGAACATGGGAATGGTACCCATTTCCTAGGGAATTCCAATTCCCAGGAAAAGAACTCAACCTTAGACTGGGGGGGGGGGGGGGGGGGGGGGGGGGGTACATGGATCATAGACTATGTGAAATCCACATGCAGCAAATAGTTTTCCAACCCAGTAGATCAAAACCCAATCACATGTTGCACTCTCCTAAAACAAAATCTAGAAACCATGACACTAAGTTGCATACAACCACCAAATTAATACAGTACAAGAAAAAAAAAAAGTTCAGGTTTTTCAACCGGGTTACGAAAGCAAAAGCAAATGTAGGGCGAATATCGGGAAATCCATAGAGCAGCAATCTAGTAGACCAAATATCCACAACATGCGGGAACCCCCCGCCGCGGTAATACATACTCGCTAGATATGTGCTGTCAAAGCACCTTGAAAATTTCTCATGCCTGAAACCAAGTGAGAGAGAATCAAAACAAAAAGAAAAAAGAGAGAGATCAGTAAGCCCTCTATACTACTTTCAATAGTTTTTTTTTCCTACCTTGCTGGCAATGTTGTTGGAAAGCCAATCCAGCCCCTCGTACAGCCCCTCACCAGACGTAGCACATGTGCTTTGTATGTACCTGGATCAATCATAAAGCATCCACCGTCAATTTGGCTACTTGATCAAAAAAAAATCTCGACCAGTCATCCATTTTGCTTCAAACTGACTATATTGTACCCCCCTTCTCCAAAACTTGCATTCATGATTCACCTCGACAGTTAGAAGAAAAAGTAGTCGGTGTCTGATTACTCGTATTAATGGTTCTCTGATCACAAGCTACTTCAGAAAATCATGTTTGGCTGAACTACGGTCATCGTATAAGCCTTTTGATTCAACTATTAACAAACTACAGGTTTGGTACTCCACAAAAGCATTCAAAAAATCACTAACCATTAACCTTGTAAACATACTCGATACACGGCACATGTGATCCACGCAACATGTGTTGCAAAACTAAAGAATATTGGCTATCACGGTAAGTCAGCAACCCACGTCTCACCTCTTTTTTATCGCGATACAATCCTTATACTCGTTACTCGAGATTCACATCAAAGCTGACCTGTTTGACCCACGGTTGCTAGTTTCATCTTTGTTTCCATTATTTTGCATGAGCTTTTATTTGCTGAAATTATTACTTCTGAATCTGTTTTGAAGCATAATCTATTGCCACAGGATGCACTTTTCTTCCGTCGACAGTGGATGTGCTATTATAGACCAAAGTGACGTCTCTTTTACTAAATTCAGATTTAAGAATTGTATTTGCTTGCTGAATTTTATATTTAATACTCTTAAATAGACCATAAAGCTCTCTTTAAACAACTAGAGAACAATGCATCGTAGCACCACCGAAGATCTACATCACGGCGAACCTTAGGCCAGAAACGAGCATTGGAGTAAAAATTATGCTTGTTTCGGAAGCAAATCTCATAGAGGATGAGGGAGATGATGATGGGGAAAATCTAGTAGATAATGATAAGGGTGGAGGAGATTCAGCCCTGAAACAATTCACACCATAGGGAATGAGAATGGAACACCAGTCATGGTAATTCACTAAGTGATGATGTTATATCAAAAATTCCAAGAAAACCATCAAAGCACCCCGCAACGATCAACAACAAAAAGTATTTTTTGCACTACGTGCACATCCAATGGACAACAGGATAATCTCCTGATTGATAGTGGAAGCACCGCAAATTTCATGGCCACCATGATGGATGGAACACGTCAAGTAGAAAAGAGCTTACAAAGTGGCATGAGGCTGGCTCATCTACATCACCAATGGAACACGTCACATAGAAAATAGGGACAAGTCACAATCCGCAATGGGCCAAAGGATCGGGGTGTTAAAGTTGAGGGGATAGAATGTGAGAGGGACCTGATAAGTCAGTTTTTAGGTAGCCCTGTTTTACAAAAAATAGGGGTAGTGTCTTTTGCTAAAAACAATTTTTTGGGGTTTATGTTTTAACCAAACCTAATTTTTCTTACCTACCAAACAAAAGAATTGATTAAAAAAGTTTCACATAACCTTGTTTTAAAAATATGACAACCAAACACCACCTGAAGTTGCTTAGGCCATTCAGCTGATTAGAAGTACGACTTCCATTGAATCGAATAACAAATTTCTAGTTTAGTGGATTACCAATCTAAACTAATTTTCAGACTTATCCTAGTTTAGTTGGAAAGTGTGTAAAATAATCAGTAACAAGGTTTGAAATCTCAGCCGATACAGGTAGGTACCGGTTTTGCCCGGTTCAGGATCAGTATTGCCCCCGATCCCGATGCATGACCCCCATTGGTCGTACCGGTACGTACCGATTCAAATCGGCCGATTCAAGCTGGCACCGACCGGTACGGCATTTGTATTGTTGCATGAATATCTTAGTTGATTTGTTCATTTTGTTGTTATTGGCCTGTCATCTTATAAGTCGCGTTAGAAATATCTTAGTTGTTTAAATATAGGTTAAAAACTTTATATTTGAAAGCCCCGAACTTGCCGATTTTTTTTCCAAATTTCACCATAAGCCCCGAACTTGCCGATTTTTTTTCCAAATTTCACCATTGTCGATTAAAACCCGAACCTGTTTTTTTCACTACCTTTTATCCGTTTTTTTCCGAACTTTTCGATTTTTGCCGAACTTTCCCAAGTTTTACCCTTTCCGACTTATTACCGAACCCGAACTAGGTGACTATGCTTCTATCAATAGACTTGTGTTAAATTTATAAAATAGTACCAGGGTGGGCCCAAGAGAAAGTTGGCTAGTGTTTGAGGTAATATAGAAAAACTTGCTCAGATATAAGAATCAGTCATTTTGATAATGAATCACATATTAATTAACCTGACCTCCAAAATATGGCATACGGCTTACCATGCATAATCATGCTTACACATGGGTAGTATCTTCTTCTCTACACCTACAACCTTCAAATGAAGGTCAATAATGGTTTACCTCCTATCAATAGAAATAAAATATAACTGGTATCTGTGTTTCTATTCTATTTACTAAACATGCATCTTCATTTAGTTTCATAACCAATCTTCCAACATGCATTTCAGAGCAGACTAGTACAACCTATTTAATTTACAGAATTATTCAACAAATAAAGATTTATATAAAATTATAAAAACTGATGAATGTCTTACCAGTGCCGCTGACGCAGAGAATGCAGACCAAGCTTATCAGTAATTTCAGCAGCATTCATTGCATTCGGCAGATCCTGTTTGTTTGCAAACACAAGCAACACAGCATCTCGTAACTCATCCTGCCACCATCCAAACAAATTTCAGTAAGCAAGATCCCGTATCAATCAACACATTTGATCTTGGAACAAGAATATGTTATCAATATATCCAAGAGTATACAAAATAAAGACAAGAAAAACATAGCAAGGGCACTGATATCATGGCATACACAGTTGAAATATGAATTCAATCTTTTATCCCAAGACCAAGAAATAGAAAATGACAAACAGATGCAAGAACCAATAACTTCACCATTATACCTACTGGAGTCAACAAGATATCATCATTTTCTTGTTTGATAATCATTGTTCGACATGTTAAGCATATTAAAATGTTATCAGTATTATGTAACTAAAACAGATAGCTCCTTAATTACTTTTGTCATTATAGATTAGGGTCAATTACAGTTTGACCCCCAAAGTTTGGGGGCAGTTACAATTTTGCCCCTACATATATTTTCCAACACTAGCACCCCCTCATGAGCACGAGAGGGTGATTGTGTCAACAAATTGAAAATACAGGTTGTGCTAGTGTTGCAAAAAAAAAAAAACTGTAGGGATCAATTTTAATTGTCCCCAAACTTCAGGAGGTCAAACTGTTATTTACCCTATAAATAAGTAGATACCTGGAATGTAACCAGGTATATATAAATAAGAAAAAAAGCAATTCATACGAAGTTGGCAAGGTATTTCCATGTGCTCAATTTGAGCAACACAGAAAAATACTTAAATTTGATGGTTGACATATAAAAAGTATAGATGACCTAATAAAAATAGATTCAGGAAGTTACACTTCAAATTTGATATTACCTTGAATTAAACATTGACTACGAAGTGTGAACTACCGCATGTGATATATTTTCTTTTTATTATGTAGTTTGTGTATGTAAAATAAATTGGTCAAATCAAGTAGCTTCCTAAACATTAATGCTCCAAAGAAAATTGATTATTTTTAAGTCACCACTTTTTAAACCGATGAAGCATCATTGGGGTGCCGATGTGCTGGCCCGGGTAAAGCATATCCATACCAAACTTCTGAATACAGTAGCTCAAGGCCACTGTGTTGTGTGTGTGTGTGTCATGTTTAGGTGTGTTCGTGAAAAGTCATGTTTATGTTGACATTCAAATTATGCAATACACCTGCACAAGCACGTGGATGCGTTTGTATGTGCACGTACAAACACATATCAAGATTTTGAGGTTGCAATACAGCACAACTATCCGTCTGAGATCAGTGCAATAAGAAAGGATTGTAGGAAGAATTTACCTCATTTAGCATCCTGTGAAGCTCATCCCTTGCTTCAACAACACGATCTCTGTCATTGCTATCCACGACGAAGATAAGACCCTGTGTATTCTGGAAGTAGTGCCTCCACAGAGGTCTGATCTGTTTTACGATTCAAGCACAGAAGTTAGGTGCCAGTTTCTTCTTGCTTATTGAACAAAAGTCATGGAAACCCACGTGGCGTCCCCAGATGGATACACTAAAAAGATATTCTTCATATCAGAATGTTGCACTGAGCTTCTCTAATTCACACTGATATACATGGATTTTTTACACGAAAGAAAAGACGAGCAGTTTATTAAGCTTATATTCACAACTCCTTGTAATGTTCACACTAGGGAACATGCTTCACAGAGTATAAAATATGTGACATAAAGACTGCAATACCTTATCCTGGCCACCAACATCCCAAACAGTGAAGCTAATGTTCTTGTACTCCACAGTCTCCACGTTAAATCCTGCAATTAAACCAAGGGATTAATTTTCAATGAAGTTGACGGTCTTATGAATGCATACAACTACGAAAGTGTTCCAGAAACAATATATTTATGTCAAAGCCAAAATAGTTTGGCTTACTGAAAAGAGTTCAATAACCCAAGGAGCATAGTTTCTGCCCACACGCATACAATAGTTGAGATGTGTTTGGCAGGGAATATTATCTATCATGCACTAGGTACCGAATCAAATAAGGGAAGGTTAGGATCAAAGTATCTTCCCATTTTTACAAAGGATGGTAGGAATGTAGGAATAGTGTTGCGTTTCACTTTCTTCTACTCTAAGACCCCTATGAATAGGAGTCTAGTGCTTCAACACCCTATAACATGAATGCCGGTGAAACTTTAGGGACTATTTTATTAATAAACAATAAGCCAATTATGTTTATATGGATATGAGTGTTGGGCGATAACTGCATTCACATAGAATGAATGGGTGAAGACAAGGAGTCTTAGAAGGATATGCGGTATGACTAAGAAAGGATCAAATTAGAAATAAGGAATTTTAAATAAGTTTAAAGTTGCATAACTGAATGCTCTGTATTTGCATGCAGATTAAGATGTTTCAGCTACTGTGAGACTGCGTAAGTGAATGCATGTACAAGTGTACTACGAGGATAGATTGACCAAAAATTACTTGATGGAAGTGGTGCAGAATGGTTTAAAGAAGAGGCTTTATCAGAAAATGAATTTTTTACATTATAAAGTTTGGCCTATATGGAGGACGAGATCTGATCCAAGATAGTTCTAGTTGGCATGTGTGGTATAAATCTTGGTGTGCTTTAGATAGGATGATATCATACTCTACGAGTCTATGGCATGGTAGTGCAAGATGACAGTGGACTTAACTTAGAATCTGACACATGCTTCAGTCTTCAGATGTTATAGCAATGGATCTCTCTTTCTCTCTACCAAGTGGACTTAAAAATTAAATCTGACACAAGTGTCACATGTTATAATAAAGTGTTTAGCAACTCTCTCTCTCTCTCTCTCTCTCTCTCTCTCTCTCTCTCTCTCTCTCTCTCTCTCTCTCTCCACACACACACACGCATGCACTACATTTATTCCTCAGGTGGTTTCCATCATTAACACACCAAATTGCGAAGCTGCTAATATAGATACGAATTTCGGAGGGGTTGAGGTCAGGCTCACAGCAAGCCCTATTATTTCGCTTAAATTTTTTTTGTGAGCCACTCAAATTCTGTTTTGTCTCAGCCAAGCTCTACAGCTGACCCATTCGGATCACATAAAGCTGGGATGATGATGACGACGACAACAAATCTCAACTTGATTTATTTTTCCCTCACTGCTCTCAGCGGTACTTTTCCAAGAGAACAAATCCAAGCATTAAGATTAATATGGAAGCAGGTCTCTTGGCACATAATCCCAACATCAGCTCACCAAGATTATGTATTCCACTGCTAGTTCGGCAGCGTATAGACAAATGACCCAAAACCCCATGTAAGAAAATTTTATGGCACGAGTGAAAAATTATATCCTTATTCCAATGCATATGGAATGCTTTCTATCAAATTTCAGGAACGAACATATGCACCGAGATTAACCTGAAAAGGGAATTTCAACTAATGCTTCCCAGCATACTAATAAGCTAGTTTGAGAAGAGCTCAAATATTTGATTGAAGTTCCAATCTCTTTGTAAGTCCCATAAAGCCCTTTCTTTTACTGAATTTAGAATAGTATGATGGATGGACCTCCTGCATTCTTCCTATGTTGATAGAACATGGACATGCATCAGGGCCATTCAACACACATAAGGTGTGTATGCTTGAGACTTGGAAGAGAGAGGATGATGGCGTGGTTTTGAGGCCTTCTTCCTTCCTTCCACGCTGCCGAAACTTACTAAAAGGGTCACCTCCTATGCTATGCAGTCAAAGTCGGTAGTCGGCCCCTAGTCGGGATTAATTTGGGACAAGTCGACCAAAACTTATTATAACCCCTCCCCACTCCCTAAACATATATGGTATATGAACAAGCATAAATGCAATAAGTATATAATATTAATCGGTCAATAACAATGCATGCCTTCACACTTCACAGCATGGGTATAAATATAAGTAACAGAACATGGGTGTGGCTTCATGCCCATGTCAGAAGACTCAAAACTAAGAATTCATCACAATATTTGTTTGTTGAAGTTTAATCTGTGAACTCCCACCCCCCCCCCCCCCCAATTTCTGATTATAGGGTTATATGGATATCAATAAATAAACAATAATTATTTGTCTATGTTTTTATCTCAAATTCTTAAGTCCTCAATAAATGATTATAGGGAAGAGCCAAAGTTGCGACTCAAGACTTTGAGGCAATGCAAAAAAAATTCAAAAAAAAATTGCCTTGCAAAAAAAAAAATGCTTGTAGAATACCGTCTGGGGACTAGTCCCAGTCACTAGTTGGGGACTAGTCGGATTTAGACGAGGACTAGTCGGGATTCCGCCTAGCTATGAAAGAATCGGAATTAGTCGGTCGGCAAAATGCCGCCTAGGGACTAGTCGCCAACTAATCCTGATTTTGATAGCATAGCTCCTATGTGGATGCGGTTATGTATAGCTGGAGATGCATGTTAACGTTGGTTTAGCGCTTTGATCTTTTTTGGGAAGTGTTTCGTGAAGGATTCAATGCAAGGTTCTAAAAAGCGTTAGGCGCTAGTCGGGCGGTGGAGGGCCGCCTAGCGCCTACACGGCCTAGGCGGCGCCTAGACGTTTTGCCTTTTTTTAATTATTTTAATTATTATTTTGATATTATATAATATATATATGTTTAAAAATTAATAAAAGTTCAAGATTATCATAAACCATTATTTTAAAAAACAAGTATATAACCATAATTCAAGATTGAGTGATTAACAAGAACAAAAGAAAATAATGATCCGCCTGGCCCGTCTGGCTAGCCTCAGCCCGCCTGGCCAGCCTAGCTCCGCCTAGACCGCCTAGGCGGCCGCCTTACCCCGCCTGGGAGCTTGGCCGCTTTTCTGGAGCGCCTAGGGCCTAGGCGAGACGGTGGGGGGCCGCCTAGCGCCTAGGCGGCCGCTTGGGCCGCTTTTTAGAACACTGATTCAATGAATGTCATGAAACACAATAACACAAGACAAATCACTGAACGGTTGTCGGCTCTACCGAAGGAGTAAGAAATCAACATGCAACTGCTTGGGCATTGGGTGATCCTACCTTGAGCAAGAACATGAGAAATCGATTAGAAAGTGGTGTTGAAGCAGCCAACAACACAACCCGAAATATTGGACACAATTCACTAAAGCAATAAATAACACATCACGAAGAAATAAAAACTAATAGAATTAAAGCTAAATCCCCCCCCCCCCCCCCCGGTCCGATGACAACACATGGTAATGATGCTTTAGCACATCAAGCATGTTACCTTGAAAAGCCTCAAGATAAAAGGATAATTCTTGACTAGTGTGCAAGGGCGCTTTATTAAATGGTGGTGCCACTTGTAGAAATAGAGATTAAACATCTAATAGGGCTTCATTGCACAACGCAGGCAAAATATTCACCAAGGAAGATGGATGCAATGTTGTGGACATATGGCATAGGAGGCTGCGAATGACCATGGAGCTCGGAAGTCGAATGCCCCGAGTACCAAAACGGCTCAAACTCAGGTTCATTGACTAATCAACTCATCCAAGGAACAAGAGCGATTGAGATCAAATCGATAGACTAAACACCCCAGTTCAAACGCTGGATAGCATAAAACGAAACTTCCTTCACTATCAAATTGTTAAATACATGATATGGATTTGGGGCTCAAAAGTAAAAGTAAGAAATAATAAATAAATAAATGTGTTACAATAAAGAGGAAAGCATAAGCCTTTCCTGTAGGAAGAACAAAAATGGCTTCCGAGCTGACCTCTGCTGTCATCGAAAGGGTGCCTGACCACAAGCTTGATTGTTGCAACTTTGGCAAGTTCAGTTGCGGCGTTCCCCATGGATGGTGGTGCCAAAGTGTGCCCCAAGTTAAGGGTAGAGATTGGGGTGATGGAACTGTTGTGTTGGGCTAGGGATCTTAAATATGGGCGCCATCAAGATTGGGCCTAGGGGGTGGAGGCACATAGCTCTCCAAACCTGCACCCATAGACAAAACACTAGCCTTCTCTTCTTAGATAGCAGAAGAGCCGGTGGCTCCAGTTATTGAGGAGGTAATGAAGGAACTAGCAACTTCGTAAACATGTGGGTAACAACTGGTAGATGTCTGCTGAGGTGGAGCCTCAATTGACGTCAAAGAGGATGGCTCAATTGATTGGCTCGATTGCTCGTTGACCTGGAGGGGATGCAAAATCAAGCGCTTCGGGATAGCTCAGGGGAGGCAAGGCTGCCTAAAGTATAGAGGTGGCTAAGAACATCACCTTCTGATAACATTAGGGCTGTCACTTGACCCTACTCCCTTCCCCCGAGAAGGTCAGGGTACATACCTCAACTTTCCTCTTCTTCCCCTTAAGAGAATATACCCAGCTCTTCGTGGAAGGCACTTCCCCTTTGTTCTTCTTCCTTTCATCTAGAGCATCATTGTTCTAAGAAGTAGTTTGGGCGACCGGTTAGGCATCCACCTAGACGTTTTGGGCCTTATAACGCACCGCATAAGTTGGGACCGATGCCCTCAGTGTCCAAAAGAGAAAAGTTGTCGATGGGACCGTCAGAAGTAGTCATTGTTTCCTTTCTTCCTTCTTGTCTTTCTTCATGTACTTTATTTTAATCATCTCTTTTTTCTTCTTTAACTAGTATCCTATAGTGTTGTTAATGTATAATGTCTCCCTTGATCTACTCTGATAGTATGATCACCTTAAAGAATGTTGATTGTGGGACCCTTGACCCTTTGTGAACTCCTAAAAGAAAGATGCCAATGAAAACATAATAATTATATACATTCTAAATTAAAATATTTCATGAATTCCTGTCGCCTTAATCTCTAGATGCTTGCCTTACCGTCTTGGAATTCCCCCACCGCCTTGGGTCTGCCCAATACTTTTTAAAACATTGCAGGGTGCGAAGGAGATCCTCCTTGGTAAAGAGAGGAGGCTCGTGGAAGACTATGATGTCGTCGAAGGAGGGAGCTGGCAAAGCTACGGTTGGGTGGAGGGTGGCAAGGTTACCATGGAGCAGCCGTACTAGAGGATGCCTCGGGCCCTGCTTTTGTGTCGCCATCCTCAACTCCGATGAGCACAAGCCCCGATGGATCGGTGTTGGCAGATGGAAAAGGCAAGGAACTTTCTGAATACGATAAAAAAGGTTCTCCCCCAAATCTTCATGGCCACTACGTCGACATCCTGAGCAATGTTTTAAAAAGCACCCAAGACGGTAAGACGGAAGGCAGATGCTTAGATGGGCGCCCAAAATTTTATAAAACACTTTACTTAGAATTGCATAATTATTATAGTTACACTATCATACTTCTTCTAGGCGTTCACAATAGGCCAAGGGTGTCGTTATTATCACTCATTCAAGTGGTCATAATGAGTCAAGCAAGCAACTACATACTAGTGTACTAATTAAAAAGGAAAAAAGAGAAGATTAAAATAAAAAATATGAAAGAGATGAATGGAAGAAAAAAAGCTTATGAATGACTACTTTTGATGATAACATCGTCACCCTTTCTCTTATGGACATCGAGGAAAGTGGGTCTCAGCTTAGACGATACGGTCTAAGGCCCAAAATGCCTAGGCGGGCGCCCGAACGGCTTTTTAGAATAATGATCCTGGGCCTCCGTCTCGCATGCCCGTTGCTCGTCAGACGGCTTCCCCTGGTTTCTTATGGTGAGTACTGGAGATGGGCCCTTTCGTCACCACACGAACCGCCCACCAGCAAAGGCGAGTACTTGCACGACTTGTTCGTGTTCGGAAGTGTTCGAGAAAGGATGCTCAACACGTTGGAGGCGAGTGAGATAGAGTACTACACTCATTGCATGAGATTGGCTGAGGGAGTACCAGCAAATAGGTAACGGGCCTGATGTTGATATGCCACTTGGTCGTAAGGCGCTCATAGTAAAGAATGGTGTACCACCCGTTTTCATTTAATTGGTTGGGGCAGGGCATATTGCACCACTATTAAGAAGTCCGCAACAAGGAGTACAAAGGTGTAGTCAGACAGACTAAAAATTGACCGATGGTGATAACAGAAAAGCCATTAGGGATCGGCGTTCCATTCACTTATTTTCACATCTCGATGTACCATTGATGGATAAAGCCCTTCGAAGGTCGTCATGAGGTTAGCAAGAATGAGCTCAGCCATGAAGAAAGAATGGATTGATATTGTTATTGAAAGAATATAAAAAAAAGAAACAAAAGAGAGGGAAATGCAGTAAGATGATGGAAAACTGAGCACCACCCTGTCATCATTCATCTCGAATTGTGATAGATAATCATGACGTATTTTCAGAATAATGAAAAAATTATAGCTACTCGATTACCGAAAAAATCACATCAGTATTCAAAAAAAAAAACAAGTTAAATGTTTTATCTTGCTTGAACCCAAGCCCTCGACACAATGAGATAATTTAATGAAGGTCACATGATTCAACTCCAGCAGGCCACGTGGAAAAGGAGCCATGTGACATTAAGAGTCGCCTCAAGAATGCCAGGAAAAATAGAGTTAAAGATTTGAGTAAAAAAAGGGGACACTCTTCGTTTATTAAAATAAACCCTAAAACCTACATGAAGGACTTTTAGAACCTCTAAGTCTGAGTCCTAATACTTGGCAGGTGAGGCATTGGGAGAATGAAAGATTTTGTAAGATAGAGAGAGACTGTAATTTTTTTAGTGAAATATGCTCGGTGATTGCTGTGAATTTTTATTTCCTTGGTAAAGGGTTTTTTTACGTAGTTGTATATCTTCCTTCTCTTCTTTCTGGTCTTGTGTTTTAACCTATGATATGTGGGATACCTCTAATTGAGCCCTCAGAGCCATGTCAACCCGTGTCGACATGGATTCTCGTGTCCACCTGTGTCGACACGCCATTATACCATCGCTCCATTTTATTAAACCGAATATTGTGAGTCTCTCCCTTCTCCAATCGGGTGAACAGAGGGAAATGGTAGATCGTGTAGGAGTCGAATTCCAAAGAGGTATTAATTTTTAATTTATATCAATTTCATAATTTTATTTATATACACACACACACACACACACACACACACACACACACACACGTCTCCGTATCCATCTTTTATGATGTTGTCGTGTCCAACTCCCGTGTACGTGTCTACAGATCATAAGTTTTAACCAACCACCTCTATCGTTGAGGATTGTGTGGATGATCGAAGAACACCACACACAAAGTAGGTTTAACAAAACAAATGTTTCCAAATTTCAATATTGATCAAACAACCATATGGTTCGGGATTATATTACTATAAATCATGTGATCTTTAATTATTTGCATGATTTTGTAGTATGACCTTCAATCCCAAATTAAGCATATGATAAGTTAAAGTAGTGGACCTCAAGCTTACAAAAATTAGAGCAAATGAGATAACTCAACATTTGTATATGTCTAGAATATGAGGTACTACATCCTTAAGGAAGTTTGGTATGATAACTAAGAACAAACTTACATCTTTTATGTTGCATTTACATACTTTCTAATTTTTTTAGACATTTCTTCTGTTAAAAGGAAAACCAATGAAGCTTCTGTCTTAGATCTCAAGCTCCCATCTAGCACGTTAAGGTGCCAAGAGTCCTGTGTTACACATGTATAGCGGCAATTACTCTAAGAGAAATACTATTCATACCGAAACTCTTACCGAAAGAGTCTTACCAAATGATGTGGCATCTATTCACAGCTTATCTTTTTGCCAACCGCTCCGGGCGGAGTGCGATCACTGGTTTGGGCTCAGTGAAACGGACGACTATGATCAAGACACGTCATTCGGTGACTCTTCTGGTAAGAGATTCGGTATGAATGTCATTTCTCATTACTCTAAACACCTCATTTACGCCTCTGCCTTTTAAAAAATTGGCTCTTCTCGAACCCAATGGGAATACCCGTCCATTTTCCGAATGACAGAGAGGTAATGTGCATCTGTACGTATCCATGCAGGTAATTGCGTGTTTTCAGAATTGCCCAGAGTTCGATTGAAGTAATGGAGGCCCACTCCATCTATCTATAAACATCAGTAAAGCACCTCAGGTTTGAAAGGAAGTGAAAAGGAGCAGACTTTCTTAACCAAATAAAATATGTAGAACATATCATCAAAAGAAAGAACCAATATCTCTTCCAAAAAGATCTAAATCAGTCATAATCCATCAAACAACGCAGGAAAATTAAAATTAAAAAAACAAGAACCATCATTTCCATTTAGATCTCACAGTAAAAAAAAAATGAAAGAAATCCAAGGCTTTCAATTCCCACAAATAAAACAGATAAATGGGAATCAAAAGAGAAGAGAGTAATAACAAGGAAAAGAAAACCTGAGACTGTAAAGATTCCAAAGCAAGGTGCTCACCTATGGTCGGGATGGTGGTGACGATCTCTCCAAGCTTGAGCTTATAGAGTATCGTCGTCTTACCGGCGGCATCAAGACCGACCATCAGGATCCTCATCTCCTTCTTCGCAAAGAGCCGGCTGAAGAGCTTCGTGAAGGTCAGCCCCATCTCTTCTCCGCTGCTGCAAACAAAAACAAAAGCTACTTGCATGAATCTACGATCCAAACCACCAATCTCCATAAAAATAAAAGAAAACTTAATCAGACAAATCCATAGATCTAAAGATCTACAAGATCGATCAGCGAATTCCGATCTCAAAGAGAGAAACCAAAAAAAAAAAAAACAAATCGATCAGAAACCATCGGCAAGAACAGAGAGATCGGGACCAATCCGCTACAACCAACCAACGGATCAAGCAAAGGGGGGCGAATCTGAGAGCAGCGATTCACGGCGAGAGATCGATCTGAGATCCGGGACGGAGGAAGAACTAGATGGATCGAAGAACGGGCACATACCAGAGGGGTCTCCGGTGAGGATTGGGGATGAAACGAAGAGAGCGCGAGATCCGTCCTCCGCCTCGGAACCAGCGGTGGTTGGGCCGCTACGCCTCTGGCTTTAATAGTCGGGGGGAAAGGAGGGATACGGGGATCCGCGTACAGCCAACGCACATGCGACGGGCCGCCCGGCGCCCGCCTATCCTCACCCCACGCCTATGTCACGTGACTGCCAGTGATCAGACCACGAGTTCAACCTTGGAATCCAATTCTGATTCTCTCACCGTATTCTAGAAGATCAGAAAATCACGAGTAAGAAAAAGATCAAAAAATGAGTTGGAATGTTTTTTTGGCTCCCAAAACCTGTTTGATTCAACATGAGAATGATAGAAGAAAACTAGATTTCGTTGGAAAATTACCCCACATAGGATAACGAGAAATTGGATTGGACTCCCCCCAACTTTGGGATGAATCCCATTCCCCCTCGGCACCCTTTCGCCAAGATAGGGCTTCCACCTGCATCCAATTCCCACTCAAACCTGTGAACCAAACACTAGAATCTTCGGTTTTGTGAAAATTGTCTCAAATCTGCGAACCAAACAATCTCTTTGGGTGGGTAAAGTCTCAGGGGGTGATACACGAGACCTAAGATCGATTCCCCCTAACTGGTAGGGGATAGGGCTGCAACTCGGGCGGGTTAGGGGTCAATCTAAGCCCAACCCAAGTACTAAAATCCCCAACCCAACCTTTAACCCGAGATGCCCAGCCCAAGCCCAACAAAAGCAAAAATTTCTAAGCTCGGGTTGGGCTCGGGTTAGCCCAAGTTGATAGAACAAGTCGGGTTGTGCAGATGCGGGTATTCTTATTGTTTAAAATTTTATCTTTTGAAGATCAAAATTTAAAAAGAATTTATACTTTCTAACACTACTATAAAACTTTTTTTTATATTTTTATCCATACAATTTACTAAATCATTAGATAATGTGTTTATTTGATAATCAAGAAGCAAATAAATAATATGGGATTGGGTGAAACGGATGACAGTAACTACAACCCCTCAACATATGAATATTCAGGATGAGTGTGATTGTTATCTATATATCACAAACTCATAGATATACATGAGTACTCGGGTTCAGGTTGGGTCGGATTGTTTGACCCCTCAACCCGAGTCCAACCCAAATTCAACTCGAGTTGTATTTTTTCAACCCTAACCGAACCCAATCTTCAAATACATCAACCCAAACCCACCCAAAATTCGGATTTGACTTGGGTTGGGTAAGGTCCAACCCGCCCAAGTTGCAACCCTAGAAGGGGATGCTTTAACCAGCCAACGGGGAGGTTGTGGGGTGCTTCAAAAAAAAAACAGGATTTTTACATATAGCCCCTTTGAAACTAGGATAATTACATAGTAAACCCTAGAAACTCAATATTTATTTATTGACCACCAAAAACTAGGTTATTGGTGCAAATAAATCCCTCAGATTAACTGGTGTTTATTTAGAGGGAATATTCTAGGTATACTTATGTTTTTACTGGTAGCTTCGTACGACAGTTTTACACCAGGATAAATGAACGGATGACGTTGGATTAACTCTGATTTTGAGGGTAAAATGTAGGGGTGGGACTTGGGCGGGTCTGACCCGAACCCGATCCGTCCAACCCGAACATTGGACAAACATGGGCAAAGCTAGTTATAAACTTGAACGTGTTTGGGCATCGATCTTTCCAACCCGAGGACGTGACACACCAAGTTTGAATGCTTTGGTAGTTTTTTTTTATGGAAACCAAAGATTGTTTGTTTGATGTTGAATGCTAAGAATTTGTTTGAAATATGTGAGGATATGGGTGGACTTTATGTTTTCATTATGCAATTCAAAGATTTTTTTTATCCAATTCAAAAATCTGTTAGGTTTTTTTTTTCCATCTATTTATATGCACAAGCATTTCTAATTGGGCAATTCGCCCAACCCGTCCATTATTTTGCAAATTGAGCACCCCGAGCAACTAGAATGAGCAAGCACGGGTTGGACTTCCACAGGTTCCCCGGGTTCCATGAGTAAAAAGGGTTAAGGTTTGTACAAGTCGGGTTGGATATGTGCAAACCCTTCAACCCGCCCAAGTCCCACCCCTAGTAAAATGGCAAGTTGAGATCGCGGATTTAAAACATACCATGACTAAAGTCCATCTAGTAACGGTGGGTGAATATAAGCTATGAATATGGGCATGATTTGCACAAGAAATCAAGTTTTTAGGGGTTGCTATGTAAATATCAAGCTATCAAGGATTAATATGTAACTGACCAACTTTCCAGGGGATCTATACGAAAAAATAAACCTAAAAACAAATTATTTGGGTGACAACGCAGAATCACAGCCATCGAAGAAGGTGTAGCTCCGGCTGCGTGCGATACACCTTGTCGCGTGCTGTCACCACGCGTGAGCCGAGCCCCGACCGAGTGAAGCGAGGGAAAGGACCAACTATAAAGGAGTCAAACTAGATCAAGGTGGCTGGTCTTCCAGAGATTCAACTCATGGAGAGTCACCGTTCAACCCAAGAAGAATCGCCATTATAAAGGGGGCGGGAAGCTTTCCATTGTTTCTTTTTTTTTTTAATTTTTAGAGCAATGCTATTCAGCCCGAAAGGTTTCTCCGATTCCGTTCAGCCTGATTGATGTGGCAGCGTGCAACTGGTGGTGTAAAAGACTTAAATGAAGCTAGTGGTTTCAGCCACCAGTTGCACGTTGCCATGTCAATCGGGCCGCCGAAATCGAAAAAACCTTCGGCCTGAATAACATTTCTCTTATTTTTATATATCAATGCAAGTCTTCACAAAGGATGAGGCTGGCGAGCTATGCCCCCTAGGTTATAATGCAAAGTTAGGTCCTGCCCCCTACTTAGGATATATATATATATATATAGGGGATCCTTAGGTGCGGTCTGCGATTCGCAACTGTCCGACGCACCACTCCGTACATCCGATACACGCAACGGGTATATCAGACAGCTACGGATCGCACCTAAGCGTCCCCATATATATATATATATATATATAGAGAGAGAGAGAGAGAGAGAGAGACCAATCCAAGAGTAGAATATGAATTTTTGTTGCCTATTTGTTGAACCTCATAAAGCTTGATTCCACATCTAAATGACATCATCATGACCCTTGCTCAACCCTGGCCCGACCCAAGCCGTTGAAGGGCCTGGCAAGAGCCCAACATTTTTATATAAAACCGTCACGGTGCAGTTTCGGTTTTACCCAAAACCGTAAAAAACTACACCGTTTAGACCATTATAATGTTAAACCACGGTGCACCGCACTGCATGGTGCGGTTTCGGTTTTACATACGGTACACCGTCACGATGCGATTTTGGTGTTGCGGTTCGGTGTTGCGGTGCAGTTTCGGTTTTACCCAAAACCGCACCAAAACCACACCATTGCCATCCCTATTTCAAACCGAGCAAATAGTATGACCGTAATGGGGTCTAAAGTAAAAGGTCAAACCAACATGATACTTTTTTTTTTTTTTGCCAGGGCCAGCCGGGCGGTCAGAGGACAGGGCGCTAGAGCAAGCACTAAAGGTCTGGAGATCAAAACAGGGGAGGCAGCAACGGCCAGGATTCACACCGCAAAAAACAGCACATGATAGCGTGTTAAGATTTGTTAAAATAGCCATCAAAACAATGAGGCCCAATACATTATCAGGTCAGGTTTTTTCTTTTTTTTTGAGATCAGCAGGTGCCCCAAAACCTTTTGGGGCAATGAACCTCTTCAGGCTCGAACTAATCCCACCGGGAGTGAAGCCCAACCCTCTCAGCAATTCCCACTTCACTCCTGGGTAAATCAAGGGGAGGAGTCGAACCCACAACCTCCTCGCCAAACCATCAGCCACTTTGCCAACGCTCTATCTTCGGTGGGTCAGGTGACTAAGGTCAGGTTTTAACCTTTACAGGACAAGGTGTATTGTAAAACCCTAATGTGACCCCATAGACAAAACAATCCAATCCAAATGCCCTAATTCGGAGAAACTAAAAGATGTCTCATCGCTGACCAGCAAAAATCATCCATGTACGAAGACGACAACAAGCACGGTAAAAAAAAAAAAAGGTTAATGTGTGAAAAGTACCTGACAACAGATCTACCCCCATGAACATGGCACCTAAAAGTTTCATTTAGCCTAAGATTACTGCCTGTTTTGGTAAACCAGAAACTACCCCCGGTTTAGCCTCCCATATATCCCGAGCGACTCCGGCGAGGGCGAGCAACTCTGGCGTCGGCAACGAGGGCGAGCAGCTCCTGCAGCAGTGACATTTGATTCGAGGCGGCAAGCAGCTCTGGTCCAGGTCTAGGGTTCATCCCATAACCTGTAGATCTTAGGGTTAAGGTTAGATTTAGGCTTGGTTCGGTGGACGCGAGTAGCTCCGGTGGCAGCGAGCAGCGACGACAGGTTCTCTGGTCCAGTGGTAGGCAAAAGAAAATTTGAAATACTATGGAGGGCATTTTCATCCACAGCATTTCAAAGTCCTTAGGCTAAACCGATCTTGTTGTCAGGGACAGCTCACTAAGTCCCCCCCAAAAAATCAACATATTTAATCTAATGAATCAATAATATTACCAATCATCCAGTCTTGCAAATGATCAAACCGCAAAAAGGAAATTAACTAGATGCATCAAACTAGCTGTGTGAAAGGCCACAAGTTCAAAAGCATACCTTTCACCATCGAACCGGATGACAGTGATAGCAACAGTTGATCCCGAAACACCTCTAGTCCCACCATCTGTTGAGATCGATGAATGTTTGATCTTTTTTTCTACTTGCCTCAATATGATACATTGTATAGTCTAAAGTATGATTCGCTTACGAAAATGTTTATGGGATCCGAGTAGGGTGGATCTTTTGTCAACTGGATTCTTTAATAACAATTGAAGGCTCAATAAGTTTAATTCAAAGGCCGCAGGTTCACGTAATATCAGGCACTAATGCAAACCAACAATTTTGATGACAATAATAGGCACTAGGTTTTCACGATATTAGGTTGTCCGAAAAAAAAAAAAAAAAAATTAGATTTTGCCTTTGATCAAAAGCGTGAGAAGAGATCAGATGGAAAACCTGCACGCATGCAAAAGATCTCATGCACGAACATGAGCATCACTAGAACTACTATGAAACAGATAAACATAGATAACATCAGTTCCCAAATAGCCAGACACCTGGAGGACCCACAATAAAGATTTCCCCCAAAAAAAAAGTTTTGTTGAAAAAGAATCTCTGGTTGAATAAAGCCATGTAATGATAAGGATCCTGCCATTCAATAGCATTCTCAACCTATTCCCATGCAAATATCTAATTTCATCTCCATTACGAAATCTTCAGAAAACTTCAATTCTTTTATAGAATCAGAACTCAAACGAAACTGAAGGAACCAAGAATTGAGAAGTTTAGAACACGTGGTCAACCGATGATCCTGGGTACGTAATTTTGAAAAGGCTTCCCCGCTACTACAAGGGATGCGAACGAGCAGCATCACAAAATTCCAAAGGTACATCAGCTTATCCATTGTCCTACGAAGCTAAATGTTTCAAAAATGTTACGACCCACAAAAAACCAAAGGTCGATGCAGATGAAGGCTTAATAAATCAAGGTCTGAGATGGAAATTTGAATGATGCAGGAACAAGCAATAACAGGAATTTGATCTTATACCATAAAGAGGTGGGATCGGAACAAATCTTGTGGCCATCAGAGTGCAAACTTTGCAAGAAAAGATTAAAAGATCATTTTCAACAGTTCATAACAGAACAAAAACAATAACAAAAATTACCGCGTAACCCCAACAAGGAGAAAACCTAATTTTTCTATCAGCTAGCAATCCAAACCATGGGGGCAACAAAAATTGCTTAAAATGAAGAAAGAAGAGAATGATTATAATGGTTTGTGTTGAGCTCTAACATCTGCCAAAAATGTATTACAAGCCATTAGCTTTCTGAATGACTCAACCAACAACTTAACTAGGCGTGGCAATTTTTAATCCGAAGCATACGACCGACCAGGTCCCACCCGGAGATAACCCAGTTCGGACAATGATTTCTTGTCCGCAATCCAGGTTCAGACATTCAGGATTGTCCTTTTTCTGTGTCTGGATCCGGGTTGAACAGTTCGAACAAACCGACCTGGTTTGTTCGAATATGTATAACATAATATATTAAAAAATAAGCTATTAAACAAATAAATATCTAAATATAACTAGTATAAATTATTATAATATATTTTAAGATTATTACAATTTATTATATATTCGGACAAAGTGGATCAGTTCCGGGTTGTCCGGTTTGAAACCAGGTCAGCACTGGACAAGCAAGGCTGACCCAAATCCAGGTCTGGGTTAGACTTTTTTTTTTTGGGTAAACAAGGTCAGACAAATAGTTATTAGCATATGCTCTTGTCCGACCCGGAACCTGGAATTTGCCACCCCTAGGCGGAACCCAAACTACCTTGCTGGAGCCTGGAACCACTTTTGCAAAAAAATAAAACTTGATTTTTTAAGTTTAACACAACAGAAAATGTAACTTCTAGTGGAAAAGAATAAAGGCCACTCACTGCTTGTAAATCAACCGGCAACAATTACTCAAGTGATCACCTCTTATAAACCAAACACGTCCAATCAGAGTAAGAACACCTACACAAGTAAAACTCAAGAGGAACATTTTAATTGTTCAAAGGACAAATGAAAGCATTAAAAAAAATTTGAAACACTCATGCAGCAATCGAAGGAGGGAAAAAAAATTTACTATCAGCTATCCACTGAAACCATGTAAAAAAATGCTTGAACAAGATGGTTCAAAAGACTGTGCTAAGTTCAACTATCTGCCAGAAAAGCTTGATAATCATTAGTTTTCTAAAAGAAGAATAAACGAACACTAACCAAAACTTTTGATATTTTAGGTTTTCACGAACATAAATAGAAATTTTTTATCCGACCAGGTCTGACATGGAAATAACCCAGTTCCGACAATGATTTTTTGTCCGAAATCAAGGTTTGGACATTCCAGGTTGTCCTTTTTCAAATTGTGTCTGGGTCTGGGTTAACCAGTTCGGACAAGGCCCGGTTTGTTCAAATGTATAACATAATATATTAAAATAAATGCTATTAAGCAAATAAATATCTTAATATAACTAGTATATCAGTATAGATAATTACAATATATTTTAAGATTAATACAATTTATTTTATATTCGGACAATCCAAATTGGTTCCGGGTTGTCCGATTTGAAACCGGATCGGTACCAAACAAGCAAGTCTGACCGAAATCCGGGTCCGGGTCAGACAAATAGTTATTACTATATGCTTTAGTCCGACCCGGAACCGACTTGGACCAGACCTGGAATTTACCACCCTTAAGCGTAACCCAAAATACCATGCTGGAACCACTTTTGCTAAAAATAAAACTTGATTTTTTAAGTTTTACACAACAGAAAATGTAACTTCTAGCGGCTAAAGAATAAAGGGCCACTCACTTCTTGTAAACCAACCGGCAACAAGCACTCAAGTGATCCTCTTATAAACCAAACATGTCCTATCAGAGTAAGAACACCTACACAAGGAAAACTCAGAGGAACCTTTTAATTGTTCAAAGGACGAATGAAAGCATTAAAAAAAACTGAAACACTCAAGCAGCAATCCAAGCAGGAAAAAAAAAATTACTATCAGCTATCCACTGAAACCATGTAAAAAAATGCTCGAACAGAAACAAGATGGTTCAAATGACTGCTAAGTTCTACGATCTGCTGATAATCATTAGTTTTCTAAAATAAGGCTAAACGAACACCAACCAAAACTTTTGGTATTTTAAGTTTTCAAGGACAGAAATAGAAATTTCGTAGCTACTAAAGCAAAAAAGACTGCTCACTTCATATAAATCAGCAATCCACTGACATCATGTAAAAAAATGCTTTAACAGAAACAAGATGGTTCAAATGACTGTGCTAAGTACTACGATCTGCCAGAAAAGCTTCATAATTATTAGTTTTCTAAAAGAAGGCTAAATGAACACTAACCAAAACTTTTGATATTTTAAGTTTTCATGAACAGAAATAGAAATTTTGTAGCTACTAAAGCAAAAAAAGGCCGCTCACTGCATATAAATCAACCTGCAACAACAAGCACTACTAAATAGTTATCATAACCATTTGAAGACTGCACATTTAAGAAAGAATGTTTTAATATGTGAAAAGTGAAGGTTTTTCAAACTCCAGGTTGCTGTTTTGAGACATCAAATAGGAATCTGTTGATACAGAAATCGATTGTAATATAAGAACCAGGTAGTAGCCACTTGCATTGAAATTATTTTATGATTATCACTTCATTGCAAAAGCATCAGACGACAATGAGAACTCAACAAGCTTTTTAAAACCCGCCAAGAGCTTTTACAATAGACCCACAGCCATTTAAAAGGTCGTTACCAAATAAAGTAAACTTAAAGTACTGCAGATTTTTAAAGATTATAGAAGGTGAAAGATAGTTTCAGTCAACAAGGCTGAAAAGTCAAGTTTTATAGTAACCAAATGACAGTTAAAAGCACGAAAACAGCGGTTGCATGAGCGCATCAGAAACTCCAGATATTCCCAGACCTAGATTGATATGTGCACCTATAAAGGATCTGCAAGATGAATAAGAAAAAAGTGAAAATGATTTCAAAAACCAAACATTTCAAAAAAAATTGCTAGAGAAAACAAGTATAGATATTTCAAAAAATAACCCCGATTCACCACTACTTGTATATACTGATAGCAATTTTGTGAGTCAAAAATTCTTATTTTCTCAAATAAGCAACGTGCAGGGCAAGAAGAGTTTGATTAAATGGAGCACTCAAGTTAGAAAATAAATAATTCTTAAATTGGAAAATGGATAATTCTGGTGATAAGATATATAGAACAGTTGTAATGATAAGAAAATCTGGATACCCAGAAGAGTCGAAGACTAATCAACTAAAGGTAAATATAAAGAAATAAGATCCAGATCTATTTGTAAGAAAAAAATTTATGCACGAGTCCCAAGTCTCAACTAAAATAAAACTGTAAAAATGTGGATAAATTGGGACACCTGACAATTGAATAATTATCAAATAGATGGCATTACAGGAATGCACAAAAATTATTGAAAAAAAACTCTAAAAAATACCAAGATTGTCAGTATGGGAAAGTATCCAAGGGGACTCGACTTCTTTTTTTCTCATTCATCTAAATGTATGAAATTTAAGTGCAATCAAACCTCACTGCACCCTGAAACTACTCCATCGCATCTCCATTACCTACTCTGAATATCAAGAAAAAGGGTCAACAGTGAAAGGGGGACGTAACAAAGCAAGGTCTTAGTAAAGACGTCAGGTAACTCAACAGATCTGTGAGTAAAAAATCAGTATCCCATGCGGCCAGCTTACTAACAAAGCCCATGGATAATGTAAAATACATCATGCTTTACATTTTTCCGGGATTCTACCAAAATATGCATGGTACAATACGAAACTAACCACAAAATGACCATGGCTAGTCTGACCAACAATAGAAGAGAATAAAATCTCATGTCGAATTACTACGCGATATAATAGTATGCAAGGTCATGTAAATAAGTCCAACTAAGTCATGGGTAAAAGAATATTCCAGTTTTACAGGCAAAGCTGAGATATATCAGGTGCTGTGCAACGACACTTTCTATGCCAGAGTAAGAAAAAGGTACATTGTCCAGGATTTATGAATCGCGATGGTGTTAATGCCACTGGGATGGTATTTAGCTGACTTGCTGTCAAAAAGGTACTCAGTATTTATGCAATGCATTTAAACTTTAAAGATAATCTTGAGATACAGAGATTGCTACTCTCCACTGTTTAATTCTTGACCTGAAGAATGCATATTCAGGGGTATTAACAATGTAAATAAATATATGCAACTCAAATTGTCTTACCAATGTAATGTAACCTTCGCATACATTCACCAAAATTTATGCATGATCCAAAAATGTATTCAGAAAATACTCTTTTAATAGTAGAGATTACTTCCCTCATCGTTCAATTCACCTATATACAAAGCTGACAAACATCGGTAAGACAATGCAAGCTAGCTATATGTACTAACATTGTCAATATCGATGATTTTGTGTTATTTACTTATTTTCGCTACCATCAAGACGCTTATACATGATTTGTGCAATGTATTTAGAGTCATGAACATAAGAAACTGCTATAAATTCACCTATATGCAACTATCGAACATTAAGTCAATTATGAGGCTAGCAAGAGCACACAAGATTAACAAGAGCATTGTGACTTGCGATTCCAAACTTACATAAGCAAGAAAATCATGAATTCTTAGAAGAGTACTTGAAGGATTGCAAATATAATAGTATAACCAACATTATTGTGCCATAATGTCCAGCATAAAGTGTATGAAGAGCAATCTGATATTCGAGACTGTAAGCAGCACAATACAACAGGTCCACAGGTAATACAAATGTTTACAAGAAGAGAACCTTAAAAGACCAACCTCAATACTTGAATAAGTGGTGTCTCATACAAAACATGCCTGTAAAAACATATAAATTGCAAATTCCCTTGTGTGTGGTCATGATTATTTTAATTAAGCGTTTTTTGCATATAGGTGCCAAAAACAATTCAGTATTGTTTCCTTTACTGAATGTGGTGAGAGATATAGAAGTTATCCATTTGAGTACTTGATACAGTAGGCCTAGGCTTTGGGCAATCTAGGGTTTAAGTGACTATCCTTTGTTCTGAAAATGAAGTTACAGGTCTGAATTTATGAAGTTCATATCGGAAGTTTGCGAGAATTGCACAATATTTGGAGGGATGCTAGGGCTTATGGAAATGGTCGCTTATTGTTCTCGATTTTCTGACGTTTCTTTGGACACAAACAGAAATTAAGGTAAGTAACCTAACCAAAGAAATTATTGATCAGTGTTTTTAATTTCATATGATTATATAAAAAGCAATTAATAAGCAATTACAAAATGTACAATCATAATGAAAACAAACATTAATCGAAGAATCAAGAGTAATGAAAAATCATGATATTGATGATAACTATTGCACTGTTATTAAGATTAAACATGAGATGATACAAAGATTAAAAAAGGAACATAGGAAACATGAAAAAAAAAAACCAAGAGATCTAAAATATCCAAGACTAGATCATTTGAGAGATTATAGATATTAGTGAGATTAAGAGAAATAGAGAGATTATTTAATCCCCCTCCCTTTGAGGGATTCTCAAAAAAAAAAAAAGAGAAAAACAAAGAAAATATGTAAGAGACACATACTGTGGGGAAAGATCTTCGTGCCATCTAAAGACTCCGCCCAACAATCAATCGATTCAGCCTTGACTTGTTGACTTGATCTTCGAGGTAGAGAGCAGAGTAAGTGAAGGAAAGTAGGCAAGGGTCTGGTATCGGAGTTCATCCGAAGCTTACGTCTCCATGCAGTAAGGCGCAACTTTAATTCACTATCTCTGAAATGTAGTGCCCTCGACAGGCCGAGTGTCACTTGTCTATGTCTTCGGAGGGAACGTAGAGAGAGAAGGTTGGGCTCTGGAATTCGAAAGTCTGATCTTGAATTCAAAAGATTCCTCCTGGAATATTTGTTGGGTCTGCTATTTATAGGGGTTTGGTAAATATCCGAATTCCGGGGCAGTTTTCGTAACCACCTAGGCAGGCTCCAGACAGGACTGGTGGGTCCCACCATCATCTTTGTGGACCCCCAAGCAGGGCTGGTGGGTCCCATTGTCGCCTTAGTGAACCCCCATACAGAACTGGTGGGTCCCACTGTCGCTTTAGTGGACCCCCAAGCAGGGCTGGTGGATCCAGCTCTAAGGCGTTAGCCAAATTTTGCACCCACACATATGTAAGAAAAAATGAGAATGAAATAGATGGATATAGAAGGAAAAAATCAAAAGAGAAGGATCAGACAAAGAGATGGAGTGAAGAGGAAAAAATCCCACTTGCCATCAGTGGCCGCTTGTGCCTCGTTTACTTCATTTTTTGTAGGACGTAGGAAACAAAGAGAGTAGGATTCAATTTCAGAAGAGAGGAGAGGGCACGCTGGTTTCTATGGATTGCCCGCCTAGGTCGTCGCCTTAACAACACTACTATTAGTGAAGACGTCATACATTACACCATTCTCGAGCCATCACATTAAGAGATTCCAAGACTTTTGCATCATAGGAGAGCCAAGGTTCAGCTTGCAACAACAATTTAGAAGGATTGGTAAATTTTCATTAATTGAGCTCTATCTATAGATTACAAGTAATCCTTTCACCATAGGTTCCCTTCCTCGAATTTAACAGGGATACTAATTTAGCACAACTAGTAAATGCGGACATAAATAAATAAGAGCGCCTAAGTTAATTATAGAAGGCCTAAAGCCCAAGCTACACGGGAAAGGCTTCCCAAGGACTGGGTAATGTACACCTGTGCCCCCTGGTGTCGGAAATCTTACCCAAAGGGGGATAGAATTTTCCCCCAAACAGGCAAGTATGGCGAAGCTTCTCGGGATTGGGTGGCTTCCTATTGACCTCAGGGACCCAAGTGGACTTGCTGGATCCTCACATGTTTCAAGAGGTTCGCTTGGTCCATTATGGGCACTGGTTTGCTCTAGTTAAACCAATACATAATCCATTCCACCTTGTTGAGCAAAGCACCTACACAAAATTTCTATGATCTTCAATTCTTTTCTTGATTCTTTGATCTTAGCTTGTAAACTCTTGCAGATGCATCAATATGTGAGCAAAGGAACTCAAATTTGAAAGTGTTTTTTCATTCACATAATGGAACATAATTCTAAATTATAATTTGCAACTGCGTCAAATTGGATTTATACATTTTTTGAGAATTAATGCCAAAGGTAAAGAGTTCTAGTACATTCTATCGTCTCACTCAAACACTTCATACATCTAGTGAATTGTTGGTTCAGGAGCCTACATGGAATCACACCACCGATTCGTTCTTTGTTTTGATGTAAATAGCACGATTAAAGTGTGGACCATATTGGTTAGGGTTAACTTCGTTTGGATCCGGTTGTTTTATCTATGATCATATCTAAATAGGCCAAGGTGTTTCAAACTTTCAATTGAGCCAGGATGGGTTAGGCTGGGTTGGATCGAGATTGGTTGGGTTGGTATGTCGAATCAGCACCATCAGATTATTGGATCAGGATTGGTTGGGTTGGTATGTCGAATCAAAATCATCAGATTATCGGATCAGGTGAAGTTCAATCAAACTGAGTCAATCACTTTAGCATGAAATTCAACCTCGCTAGCTCCCACTGAAAAGAAAAAATATCAAACAGAGCCACTTTTGGAGATCCATTTACACAAAACAAACACCCATAGTTTGCTCGTTATTCATTAGAAAAAATGCTAATACACCACTTCACCTAACCATTACAGGGCTTGCCACATTACCGAGCATAAGGAAGAATAATTTAAGTATTATTTTCACTATTTTGTAATAAAATTAATCAAGCAATTAAAATCAGTAAGGAGAGAGAAAAGGTGGTATTGGAAGATGACACAATGTCCCTCTTGTTGCTTCGATGTGCCTTCTAATTTATTGTTTAGACTCATATTCTCGAAGGTGCCAAATTCCTAACATTATTGTCAATTGTACCATAATCATTTTTTTTATTTGACATATGATTTCTTGTAATTTGTTGACATTTTAATTGATTGACGAAAGGGGGCATGAGTTTGAAGCTAAAGTACTAGGACACTAAAAGGTTATACAAATAAGAGACCGATGTATGCGTATACAACACATCATAATCGAGGAAACCATTTATCATTTTTTATAGCACTTCTTACATTAGTAAAATATTAATTTGTCATTTTTATATCATATTAAGTGCATTTCTTTGTATTTTTTATAATTTAGTAGGTATGGAATTTATCAACGTTCATAATGATAAAAAAATTTCCTCGATATTATGGAATTACCATATTAATCTTGAACTAAAAGATTGGTAGGATCATAAGGGGCTTTGTCTCTTAGCCTTTTCCTTTGCACAACGAGTCATTAGGAAAAAGAAATTAAATATATATGCTAGTCTTTTACCTTTTTGTTCAGTCAATGGTTAAACCTCTACTCTAGTTGAAATAAGTATCTTTTTTTTGCGTTCGTCTGATGAAACATATGGAGTGTATCAAAAATTTAGTACTTCCATTTTGTATAAGTTAACTTCAGATATTTCAATAGCATTGTTTAGTAATTTTAGTATAGGAACATTAGATCTCTCATTCTCCACTATTTACTATAATGTTGCAATGTACTTGGAAGTTAGGGGAGGAATGCATGACAAATTAGGTATACGGGGGAGAAGTATATTAAATGTAGAAGAGTGGAAATAAATGATGATATAAAAACTGACGAGATATACCTAAGAGTAACTTGAAACATGAACAAAAGAAATATATACTCTTTCATTATTCAGTTAAAATTTTCATGAACATATGTGGACATCAGATGATTAATCATAGCTTTTTCTTGCAATGTAATATAATGTCATGCTCTAAACAGTTAAAGTCATTTTCTAACTTCATGTATATGACATTATTTGTGGACCTTGTCTGATTTATTTATACAGTTCAACATATAAATGATCTATGCTGTAATGGAGACTTGTTTTAGTGATTTGAACATAGTTTTTTCTAGATAATCTTTATATTGTCTAGTTTGGTCAAAAAAAAATGTTTTTGCAAACAGTTATGCCTATGCCTTTGGTCAAGACTTTGGAAAGATAATAATGTGAAGATAGGTGACTGAAGACCCTTTCTTGATGAGCTTTTAATATAATAGGACACATTACAATTGGAGAAACAACGTTTAAAACATATTGCTTTCATTTTGGACTATCATTCTTGGGAGAATGTTTGCTATAGAATCGATTAGTAGAAAGGCATCTTGTATGAAACTAAGTGTACAATTTGTGATGGGGTACAGGTACAATTTGTGATGGGGTAGATGACACAATGTCCCTCTTATTACTTCATTGTGCCATCAAATTGATTGTTTGGACTCATCTTCTCGAAAACACAAAATACCTGACATTATTGCCAAGTGAAGCATAATCATGTTTATTTTTTATTTGAAAGTTGAAACATGCTTTCTTCTAATTAATTGACGGGAGGGACAGTACATTTGAACCTAAAGTACTATGAGTTTGAAGATAAAGTAATAGGACCTAAACAATTATACAAATAGTAGACCAATGTATGTGTACGTCGTGTTCAACACATTGACATATCGTACAATGATATAGATTGAGATATAATGAACATAAAGCCTAATTTATATAAGCTATCATTCATGCATATTGACTATTCGATATTTAAAATTCCCCTTGAAGGGATGAACCTATAAAGAAATAGACGACTGAGAAATATCTACAAAGTAGTCATGTTGTTGTCCATTAGTTCAACAATTTAGTGAGTCTTATTTTGGTCCTAAATATACTGTAAATTATTTTAGGTCCTTAGGAGCAAGGTTTAAAATTCGAAGTTTGAACCCATCTCGTAACCCCGAAAAAAAGAGATGTTTCGCACGATATATTGCAAAATATCCCATTTTTTACGGGCCCCTGTGTATTGGGATTCGAGAGAAAAAAAAAACATTAATTTTGGTAGTTCGATTTTGTTTCAGTAAGAAAAAAAACTATATATTTTGTGATATTGTGCAAGATATCTTGAGATTTTATTCCTTGCTTAGGAGTCATGCTTGTATGTTTTAATGGGTTTTATATGAAAGAGTGATACGTAGAAGGTTAATCCATCTTACGTGCGCAAGGAGATAAGAGAGAAAAGGGTTAGGGTGGGAACATGAGGTGAGAAGGGTAATCCAACCTTAGGATCTTATTTTGTTTTAGGACCCAGAACAAGCAATTATCGAAGGGCCCGTTAGGAATTTAAAGAGGCCAAAATAGGTACTCATCCCCTCCCCTACTCTTATAGACTCGAAATCGAACTATAGACCTCCACATCACAAATTTCACACTAGTTTCATATAGGATACCTATCTACTACTCGATTTATAGCAAACGTCATTCGCTCATCCCTAGAATGATAGTCCAAACTGAAGCCTACATGTTTTAAACCCTTCTCCAATTGCAATGTGTCCTGCAATATTAACAGTTTATCAAGAATGAACATTCAGCCACCTATCTCCACACTATTGTCTTCCCAATCCATATCCATACTAGACAATATAAAAAATATATAAAAAATATATATATATTCAAGCAATTAAACCAAATCTCCTTCACAACACACTTTATTTGTAGGTAGAATCATAAAAATAAATCAAACAATATCCACCAATAATGTCATATACATGAAGGTAGAAAATGACTCAATAACTATTTAGAGCATACCATAATATCACATTGCAAAGAAAAACTATGATTGATCCACCAATATCCACCTACATTCATGAAAATTATAACTAAATCTAGACGGAGTATATATTTCTTCTTTTTCATGTTTGCATACATTCATTTTCCTCACTTATGCACAATGCAACTTCCCCGCACTTAAAATTTGCATGCATTCATTTTCTTCATTTCATGTTCTTACCCCAAAATTGCGAAGCGATGTCATTGATATTGCTTAAGTTAACTTGGTCACAAAATAGAAGTACTGAAATTTTGATATACTTTATATACTTCCTCAAACGAAAGAAAAAGTTACTTATTCCATCGACTGAATTTAAAGGCAAAAAAGCTGACATATATTTGGTTTATTTTCACTAATGTTTCATTGTATAAAGAAAAAAGCTATAAGACAATCAACCGCAAACACCTCTTGATCCTACCAATTTGTGGTTCAATGGATGGTAACTCAATAATAGTGAGGAAAAATATATCATTATGAAGCTGATAATTCCATAGCTACTAAATTAACTAGAACAAGAACTACAAAGAAATGCACTTACTATAAAATAAAAAAATAGCAAGTAAATATTTTGCTAATGTAATAAGTGCTGCAAAAATTGATAAATGGTAGTCTTAGTTACGATGATAGTAACATAAATCAAAGATCAAACGCATGCAAGGCAAAAGCTAAGTAATAGGGGTGGAATGACATATTAAGACCATCAACGGGGAAAGCAGTGACAATATTTAGAGCAATTGACCACTTTTACCTAACGACCCATATAAGGTGCACCACCACCCATGTACCCAGCTCCATGTTGGGTCCGTCCAGCACTCCCCTGCGGCATTGGTGCATTACCATAAGCACCCTGCATTGGTGCAGTTGCTCCGTATCCTCCCATCACCCCCTGGTTGAAGCTTCCACCAACTCCAGCTGTCTGATTCCCATACGCACCCTGCATCCCTTGCCCCACATTGCTCACCATTTGTCCCGGAACTGTCTGGTTCACCATTGTTCCCCCCATACCAGTGCCAAAAAAGTTTGACAGACCCATTCCAGCCCCTTGAGTTGCAAGTAAAGCAGTCAGAGCCTGCCCCAGTGCTGGGTTCAACCCGGCTGCCGTCGCCATCGGAGCTGGTGAAGCTGCCTGGTTAAACCCCAGCCCGGCAGCCGAGGGGGCCATCAAATGCCCAGCGACAGCCTGTGGTGGACGATTACCCATGAACGCAGAACTCCCATTCCTCGAGATTTGGGCACCACCCGGATTGTGGTTGAACCCGTGCTTGCTCATCTTCGGACCATCAATCGCTTTCTGGCAATGCAATGTATGACCTTCAAAATTCTTATGTGGTTCATCCAAGGCCTTCTTTGCGCTCTCGATCGTCTTGTAAACGAAAAGGGCGAATCCCTTGGGCTTCCGGGTGACCTTATCCAGCCCCATCGGCCCTTCCTCGATCTCCCCGTACTGGGAGAAGAACTGCAGCAGCTTCTGGGGATCGACCTCGGGACCCACATTGCTTACAAATATCTTGCGCTGGGTGTACTCCGAGGCGGGTGGAGCAGGGGGCGGGACGGGCCCGGCCGAAGCCAGCTGGCAGGACGCGATCCGGTTCCCTATCTTCTTCTGTGGTTCCAGCAGGGCCCGCCGAGCACCGCTCCGGTGCTTGAAGAGGATGAACCCGTAGCCCTTGGACTTCCCGGAGACCTTGTCGATCACGGCCTTGCAGTCCTCGATTTCACCGTACTGGTGGAACGCGGAGGTGAGGGTCTCGGCATTGGTGTCCCATCCGAGGCCGTGGACGAATATCTTGCGGTGAGACGGGTCGGCATCAGCATTCCGGTGGATCTCCTCTAGGACATCCGGGTGCTTCACGGCGGCGTCTCGGAGGTACTCGACCAGCTGGTCCTTGGGGAAGAGCTCCAGTAGCTTCTGTATGGAGGCCGGGTCGCTCTCATCGGCAACGGGCTCCTCCTCAGAGGAGTTCAGCTCTTTCGCATCGGTGACATCACCGGCGGCAGGCGCAGCGGAGGGATCAAGAACAAGATTGGGATCGGAATCGTAGTAAGCGGTGAGGGTTTCGTTGTTTTCTAGGGTTTGGGGTTCCTCCGCGACATCCTCAGATGGGACTTCGGCTTCCATGGGTACCTCCGGATGCTTGTCGACAGGTTCATCGACGGGGACTTGGATGGTTTCCCGGGGCTCAGAGGTGGTGGATTCTTCTTCGTGCTTGGGTTTGGCCTCGACCTTTCGTTTCTTCGCCATGGCTGGAGAGGAGAGAGAAACAGAGAGATGATCGGCTTCGCTAGGGTTTGGATGCCGGATCTTGAGTTGAGAGGAATTTATAAAGGAAAACAGCTTATGACCGGATTGCCCTCTTCAGCAATTTGCTTTTCGGTTAAGGGCTTGTTGTACGAAGGTGTCCTTCGGAGGGACTTTATTTAATATCCTAATTTTCTAAATACTAACAACTTGTACCATTTAGCTTAAATAAAGACTATGGAGGGATTTAGAACTAATTAACCAGTTTTTTTGGGAAATATTATTCATACCCCATAAATCTGTAATTAGCCCCCATTTCCAAGAAACTTGAATACACCCCAGTTTTTTTTTCAACCCCATTCCTATCCCAAAAATACCCTTCCCCCTTACACCCCACCTTCAATACACCCCAGTTAAATGGCCCGCCCCAACTTGATTAAACCCCAATCAAACACATACCCCCTTAATTATACCCCAATTATATGCACTCTTGAATACACCCCACTCTTAAATAAACCCCATGCAGTTGGCTGATACTTGAAGGCACAAGTAGAGCTGCAGCTTGGGCGGTCCAACCTGAACCCAACCCGAGTCCAACCCGAACCCAACCCGAATTTGGGCGGGCTAATCCGAGCCCAACCCGAATCATTTCTCCTCGACCCGACAGGACCCGACACGAAGTTAGCGGGTCCGGGTCAAGGCTAAACGGGTTCGGGTCGTAAACGGGTCGACACGATAGACCCGTTTATTAAACGGGTCGGGTCTGGGTTTAGGTTCTGGACACGGTAGACCCAGGAAGACCCGTTTAGTATTCAATAGGTCATGTCGGGTCGGGTCGGGTCGGGTCTACCAGCAATCCGATACTATAATATATAGAACTAGTGGGTCTTTGGGGTCAGGTCGGGTCAAGTCGGATTGGGTCGGATCGGGTCAACTGAATAGATCCGGGTGGTAAACGGGTCTTATCGGGTCAACCTGTTTATTAGCGAGTCGGGTACGGGTTTAGGATCTAGACACGATTAGTTAAACAGGTCGGGTCCGGGTCTAGGGGTTTTGGACACGACACGAAACTAGACACGACACGACTCATTGCCACCCCTAGCTGCAACTTGGGCGGGCCAACCCGAACCCAACCCGACGTTGGGCGGGTTAACCAGAACCCACCCCGCACAACCCGACGGGTTGGGCGTGGGCTAAGTTTAAACGAACATTGGGTTGGGTTGGGGTACAAAAGACGCTGAGCAGGGGCTTTGGGGTTTGGGGTATAAAAAAAAGGGCATTGTTGGTATTAAAGGATTGTTGAGTAAGTTATTGAGAAAAGCTAGGGATACGGGGGCTAATTACATATTTTTGGGGTATGAATAAAATTTCCCGTTTTTTTTCTGAACTTTTTTTTTTTTTTTGCTGGACCGACAAGGCAGTCAGAGGACACTAAGGACAGGGAGCTACAACAGAGCTCAAGGAGGTCCAAAGATTGAAAAGGAGAGAGATAGCAATATGACCTATTTTATTAAAATTTATAATTTTGTGAACATAACATCAATGACCAGGATTTGCACGTGTAAACAAAACACAACGGCCTTGAGGAAAAGTTCGCTCCATGGTGTTCATACCGGGAGCCGAACAGAAAACCTCTCCAACATGAGAGAGAGGAAGTACCTTCATAAGAAAAAATACTATGCCATTTGGCACCAAAAAAAAAACACTAGGCCTCTGTTTTTTTGTCCACATCTTAAGAGCATCTTCCTTGGAGTCATTGCTTTGACTCCTTTGTTAAAATAACCAGTTCATATCCAACATCTTCCCTCTAACCGACTTCCATCGTTTTTGTCCAATTAACTTTGTAATATCTTGCTCGTCAGAAGTTGCGATCGAAATTTCTTCGCAAAAAGCTATGAGATCCATATATTTGGTTGTTCATTGGAAACTTATATATATATATATATATATATATATATATATATATATATATATATATATATATATATATATATATATATATATAGAGAGAGAGAGAGAGAGAGAGAGAGAGAGAGAGAGGAATATTACAGTGAGTTATGAGCTGTCAGTTTAGAAAGTGAGTTGCGCTTTATTTTGACCCCTCTAGAAGTTTAAAACTTGATGAAATTTGGTGAGGGTGTTGTCTAGGGTAAGATGATCATCCTCATCAATTTTCATCAAATTCTAAAACTTCTAGGGTCATCAAATGGTCAAAACAAAATATGTAGATTTTAACAATGATTGTTAGGTTCTAAGATCATCAAATGGTCGAAGATATATATATATATATATATATATATATATATATATATATATATATATATATATATATATATATATATATATATATATATATATACGGAAGTGCTAGAATGCGGTATGCGGTGCGTGCGGCATCGCACCGCAGCCATCTGATGCACTGCTGCGTGCATCGCATGCACGCAGCGCGTGCATCAGACGGCTGTGGTGCGATGCCGCACGCACCGCATGCCACATTTAAGCATACCCCTATATATATATATATATATATATATATATATATATATATATATATATATATATATATATATATATATATATATATATATATATAACAAGGGACAGCGGTCTACATGCTGACTAGACAAAACGGAACAACTTGCTGACTAGACAAAAATAGACGGATAGATTTGATCATCATCTCTTGATCTAACCATAGAATGGGGCTCATCCATTCACTTCTTCACAAGGGAAGTCCCTCAATTAATACATAATTAATTGGCTCACAAAGAAGGCAACCCAATCACCCAAAATCCCTCACAAAAATCACTCTCAAATCTCAATTAATATAAGAATCTTTAGAGTAAATTATACTTTGCCCCCTGAAGTTTAACTTAAAAACACTAAACCCTCTTATAACTATAAAACAACATTTTGCCCCCTTCAATTCAGTTTCGATCATATAAAAATCACCCGAAATCCCTTACAAAAATCACTCTCAAATTTCAATTAATATAAGAATCTTTAGAGTAAATTATATTTTGCCCCCTGAAGTTTAACTTAAAAACACTAAACCCCCTTATAGCTATAAAACAACATTTTGCCCCCTTCAATTCAGTTTCGATCAGATAAAAATCACCAAACAAGGAAATTATGTAGTTGACCAAAGGGTGTATTGTGCTAACATTTCAAACTTTAGGGAGCGATTTGGAACAAAATAAACTACATGGGAGTTAAGTGTTTTTGCGCAAAACTACAGAGGGGCAAAGTGTAATTTATCCTAATCTTTGGGAAATTTTATTCATACCCCAAAACTCTGTAACTAGCCTAATCTTTGGGAAATTTTAAACTTTAGGGAGCGATTTGGAACAAAATAAACTACATGGGAGTTAAGTGTTTTTGAGCAAAACTACAGAGGGGCAAAGTGTAATTTATCCTAATCTTTGTAAAATTTTATTCTCAATAACTTACTCAGTGACCCTTTAATACCAACATTGCCCTTTTCTTTTGTACCCCAAACCTCAAAGCCCTAACTTAGCATCTTTTGTACCCCCAACCCAACCCAAGGTCTGTTTGAACTTCCTTAGCCCTAGCCTAATTCGTCGGGTTGTCCAGGTTGATCAGGTTGTGCGGGATGGGTTGATCGGCTTCAATATGGTAGAGGAAAAATAATTCGGGTTGGGCTCGGGTTGGGTTCAGGTTAGCCCGCCCAAATTTGGGTTGGGTTCGGGTTGGGCTCGGGTTGGGTTCCAGTTGGCCCGCCCAAGTTGCAACCCTACGTCTGCCTTCAAGTAGGGGTGGCAATGGGTCGGGTCGGGTTGGGTTGAGACATAGGTATAAGGGCAAAACACCCAACCCTAACCCGACCCATTTAATAAACGGGTCAACAACTTAACCCAAACCCGACCCGACCCGACCCGTTTAACCCGTTTACTAAACGTGTCGGGTCGTGTCGGGTCAGGTTGGCTCGGATTGGGTCGGGTTGGGTCGGGTTGACATGACCCATTTGGTAAACTGGTCAAGTCGGGTCAATCGGGCTATAAGTACAAACCCGAACCCGACCCATTAAATAAACGGGTCGATCGGGTTGACCGTTATATGACCCGAACCCGTTTAGGCCAAATCTAAACCCGCTAACTTCGGGTTTCGAATTTTCGCCTTAGGCCTCAGTTTGTATCGAGACGGCCCTGTTCTCTCTCTCTCTCTCTCTCTCTCTCTCTCTCTCTCTCTCTCTCTCTCTCCCCTTGGGGTAGCGGAGTTGGGGTTGGTTGGTCGCACCGAAGGCTCCCGCTTCGTGCCAATCGGCACGGGCATGCTGAAGGCGGTCAGGTGTGTTGTCATCGCATACGACGGTGGGGTTGGTGATGCCCGGGGGGTGTGTTGCCGCCGAAGGCGGCCCGCTGCAGTGCCGACAGGCACGGGCATGCACTAGTGTGTGTGTGTGTGTATATATATATATATATATATATATATATATATATATATATATATATATATATATATATATATATATATATATATATATATATATATATATATATATATATATATATATATATATATATATATATATATATATATATATAGGGAAGTGCTAGAATGCGGCATGCGGTGCGTGCGGCATCGCACTGCAGCCGTCTGATGCACTGCTGCGTGCATCGCATGCACGCAGCGCGTGCATCAGACGGCTGCGGTGCAATGCCGCACGCACCGCATGCCGCATTTTAGCATACCCCTATATATATATATATATATATATATATATATATATATATATATATATATATATATATATATATATATATATATATAGAGAGAGAGAGAGAGAGAGAGGAATGATAAAATACGGCGTGTGGTACATGCGGCGTCGCATCGCAGCCGCCTGATGCACCGCTGCGTGCATCAGGCGGCTACGGTGCGACACTGCACGCATCGCACGCCGCATCCTAACACGCCCCTATATATATATATATATATATATATATATATATATATATATATATATATATATATATATATATATATATATATATATATATATATATATATATATATATATATATATATATATATATAGAGTAGTGATACATTGCGGCGGGTATCATGCGGGCTTAACGTGCGGCATCCCCTTCGGGGGTATTTTCGGGTTTTTTTTTTTTTTGGGAATTGATCTCCCACCCTTGGATTGGACACACAAAAAATTTCAGCCCGATCCAAGACCTATAGGCCGTCCAAATGTGTTGATCAAAATGGCGAAAGAATTGAACGACCGATAAAAGATCAACACATTTGGACGGCCTACAAGTCTTGGATTGGGCTGAAATTTTTTGTGTGTCCAATCCAAGGGTGGGTGATCAATCCCCAAAAAAAAAAATCCCGAAAATACCCCCGAAGGGGGTGGCCGCACGTTAAGCCCGCATGATACCCGCCGCAATGTATCACTACTCTATATATATATATATATATATATATATATAGGGTCAGGATCGGATGACCCAGCAATAACCCAGCACCCTTTGATGCACCTAGAGGTTTTAGAATGGGCTGATATTTTATAGATATGTTGTCTATGGTATGTTGATCATCCTCACAAAAAATCAGTTCATTTTAAAACCTCTAGGTGCATCAAATGCACTTTTTAAATTAACGGTTTTCGACTATTAATTTTAACCGTTGATTTGAAGAGCGCATTTGATGCACCTAAAGGTTTTAGAATGGGCTGATTTTTTGTGAGGATGATCAACATACCTTAGACAACATATCTACAAAAAATCAGCCCATTCTAAAACCTCTAGGTGCATCAAAGGGTGCTGGGTTATTTGCTGGGTCAAAATTTGATGGGTCATCCGATCCTGACCCATATATATATACTAGTAATGCCCGTGCCTGTCGGCACGCAAAAGATTTCGAGGGCGATGACAATATTTTGAAAAAGTGACAATATTTCAAAGGTGGCAATAAAATATTTTGAGAGCGGCGACAATATTTAGAGAGAGATAACAATATTTAGAGGGTAGCAATATTTTGAGGATGGTGACAGTATTTTGTGAGCGATGATAATACTTGTGTTTGTTGGCACTTGAACGGGGTGACAAAATTCGTTTGGCAGTGCCCACAATCGGTTGGGGCATCGACATTTGGTTAGAGAGCCAACACTTGACGAAAACAACATTATACGTCGACGACCCTCACATTCGGAAGTACACCTGGTGAGTTTCAGTTGTTCACCACCTCCCAATCTCTTGTCGGTTCGACACGTAGATCAGGCCCAAACCCAGAATCAAAACATAACACAAAACAAAACTGTATTTATTTTAAGAGATGACAATATTTCATGAGCGGTGATACTGCTTGTGTCTGACGGCACTCAAATGGACCAGCAAAATTTATTCATCAGAGCCCATAATTGGGGACCCAAATTCAGCTAAGAATTCCACACATAGCGAAAGTAATCTAATTCATCGGTGATGCTCAAATTCAGAGGTAGTGCTCACATTCGGGATTGCAACAATCATCTTTGGCGATTAAACATTACACATTCGATCATGGGCAGTAAAAAATTGATGGGGTGTCCACATTCGGTTGGGCCGCCCACAGTTGCCGACGAAAATCTCTGTGAAAGCCCTGCTCATCGATGCATGACTCTCAGCCCCGGCCCGCAAAACGCATCGCGGCCCCATTTAGTCACTGGAGTCACCGTCCCTGAGGGCGATTTGCAAAGAGGACCCGACCCGTTTAACCCGTTTTATAAACGGATCGGGTTGGGTCGAGCTGTATCAGGTCGGGTTAGGTCGAATCAGGCTAAGTTGGGTTGGACACAGCAAGCACAACAACAGAACCTTCAGCCTTTTGGTTGTCAATGATGTGAGCTACAACACATTTTGATGTCATGAGTTGTTATGCTGATCCGCACTTCAACTATGGACTCTTATTATAAACATGCAAAAATAACCAAATGAGGAAATTAAGTAGTTGACCAAAGGGGTAAGGTCAATGAGACAATGAGAGACGTCGAACCAGGGAATAGGATCCAAGTTACTCCAATAATAACCCTAAGAGAGGGCATATTGGAAAAAATAGGTCTAAGGGCATTTATCCAACAATTGCATCCTTTAATTTTCCAATGTTACACTTCATTTATCTAGATGGCCATGTACTTTTTCCAAAACATTCGATAAACTTTCGTATGAATGAACTTGAATACCCACTAAACATTGAGAAGAAACATAGAAAGTTCAAAAAGAAATCATCATTCATGAACATACACATGCATTTTAGATAGAAGCATCGGCACATCATTTCCAACATACAAAAAATAAAAAACTACAATTCAACTTCATTAGAATTACCAATGAACATATATGCTGAAATGTCTCCATCCATAGATGATATTGTTAGAGATGCCAAAATCCTCGGATTATCACGCAACCCAAAAAGAAGGGGAAACGAATCGAGACCTACAATTGGGGTAAACCAGAGAGGGGCCTTGGATGCTTTCCAGCTCCTTGTGAACATCTGATTCGAGTATCTCCATACTCATCTCCCAACCAATGATACTGTTATTTGAAATATCAATTGCTAGCTTCTTTAAAACAACAATTGCTAACTTCTCTAATACAGGATGATTTCAAAATCAGATTTCAAACAACGAATGAAATGCAAAAAAAAAAAAATCAGAAACAACAATTGCTAGCTTCTCTAATACAGGATGATTTCAAAATCAGATTTCAAACAACGAATGAAATGCAAAAAAAAAAATTCTGATTTTACGGATGTATCATATTTTTAAACGAAAAAATCCAAGTGCAACGCATATGGTTATCGGATTAATGCACATAACTCGAAAACTAGCATATCAAATTAATAAAAGTGAATACATAACATGAGGCTACAACAAAATTAGATCAAAATGCTGCATACATATGGTCAGAAAAAAAAAATGAGATCAATTGCGATCACTTATGAACATAAATTCCATGATAATGTTGACTATGCTGATTTATAATCAACAATGAATCGTGCCGGAAATAGGGTTTCACCAAGTTCAATCGGAATGATTATTTGGCATGGAAGCAACATAACAGAATCGTGCCGGATGGTGTTAATGCTAAGCTCCTCGGATGCCATGGGCCTCTCACTAATCGTCGTCCTAGCCAGACATTCTTGAGTTCTGCGCTTTCTTATGTGTCTTCGGCTAATTTTTCGGCTAATTAGTAGTATTCCCAGCCCAGGTGTTTGGTTTGTTGAGTATTCTGGTTACAAATAACAGAGAATTCGGAAAATGGGTGCTGGAATATGATTACCACACTTAAATTTCAGCTTTTGATGGATTCCGATTTGTATCTCGTTTGGATATGAATGCATTATTTTCCGTCATGTCCCCTCCCTTCCTTTTATCTGATTTTTACTGAGCTTAATTCAGGGACTGCAATGCACCATAGGCCTTTTGCTCGTGAAAAGCACATGCACACTCGTGGAGCCACTTGGCTCTGACTCTACATGGTGCACCTGAACTAAGGTAAATGAGACAATGAGAGACGTCGAACCAGGGAATAGGATCCAAGTTATTCCAATAATAACCCTAAGAGAGGGCATATTGGAAAAAAATAGGTCTAAGGGCATTTATCCAACAATTGCATCCTTTAATTTCCCAATGTTACACTTCATTTATCTAGATGGCCATGTACGTTTTCCAAAACATTCGATAAACTTTCGTATGAATGAACTTGAATACCCACTAAACATTAAGAAGAAACATAAAAAGTTCAAAAAGAAATCATCATTCATGAACATACACATGCATTTTAGATAGAAGCATCGTCACATCATTTCCAACATACAATAAAAAAACTACAATTCAACTTCATTAGAATGACCAATGAACATATATGCCGAAATGTCTCCATCCATAGATGAAATTGTTAGAGATGCTAAAATCCTCGGATTATCACGCAACCCATAAAGAAGAGGAGGGAAATGAATCGAGACCTACACAATCGGGGTAAACCAGAGAGGGGTCTTGGATGCTTTCCAGCTCCTTGTGAACATCTGATTCGAGTATCTCCTTACTCATCTCCCAACCAATGATACTGTTATTTGAAATATCAATTGCTAGCTTCTTTAAAACAACAATTGCTAGCTTCTCTAATACAGGATGATTTCAAAATCAGATTTCAAACAACGAATGAAATGCAAAAAAAAAAAATCTGATTTTACGGATGCATCATATTTTTAAACGAAAAAATCCAAGTGCAACGCATATGGTTATCGGATTAATGCACATAACTCAAAAATTAGCATATCAAATTAATAAAAGTGAATACATAACATGAGGCTACAACAAAATTAGATCAAAATGCTGCATACATATGGTCAGAAAAAAAAAATGAGAACAATTGCGATCACTTATGAACATAAATTCCATGATAATGTTGACTATGCTGATTTATAATCAACAATGAATCGTGCCGGAAATGGGGTTTCACCAAGTTCAATCGGAATGATTATTTGGCATGGAAGCAACATAACAGAATCGTGCCGGATGGTGTTAATGCTAAGCTCCTCGGATGCCATGGGCCTCTCACTAATCGTCGTCCTGGCCAGGCATTCTTGAGTTCTGCGCTTTCTTCTGTGTCTTCGGCTAATTTTTTGGCTAATTAGTAGTATTCCCAGCCCAGGTGTGTGGTTTGTTGAGTATTCTGGTTACAAATAACAGAGAATTCGGAAAATGGGTGCTGGAATATGATTACCACACTTAAATTTCAGCTTTTGATGGATTCCGATTTGTATCTCGTTTGGATATGAATGCATTATTTTCCGTCCTGTCCCCTCCCTTCCTTTTATCTGATTTTTACTGAGCTTAATTCAGGGACTGCAATGCACCATAGGCCTTTTGCTCGTGAAAAGCACATGCACACTCGTGGAGCCACTTGGCTCTGACTCTACATGGTGCACCTGAACTAAGGTAAATGAGACAATGAGAGACGTCGAACCAGGGAATAGGATCCAAGTTATTCCAATAATAACCCTAAGAGAGGGCATATTGGAAAAAAATAGGTCTAAGGGCATTTATCCAACAATTGCATCCTTTAATTTCCCAATGTTACACTTCATTTATCTAGATGGCCATGTACGTTTTCCAAAACATTCGATAAACTTTCGTATGAATGAACTTGAATACCCACTAAACATTAAGAAGAAACATAGAAAGTTCAAAAAGAAATCATCATTCATGAACATACACATGCATTTTAGATAGAAGCATCGTCACATCATTTCCAACATAAAAAAAAAAACTACAATTCAACTTCATTAGAATGACCAATGAACATATATGCCGAAATGTCTCCATCCATAGATGATATTGTTAGAGATGCTAAAATCCTCGGATTCACGCAACCCATAAAGAAGAGGAGGGAAATGAATCGAGACCTACACAATCGGGGTAAACCAGAGAGGGGTATTGGATGCTTTCCAGCTCCTTGTGAACATCTGATTCGAGTATCTCCATACTCATCTCCAAACAATGATACTGTTATTTGAAATATCAATTGCTAGCTTCTTTAAAACAACAATTGCTAGCTTCTCTAATACAGGATGATTTCAAAATCAGATTTCAAACAACGAATGAAATGCAAAAAAAAAAAAATCTGATTTTACGGATGCATCATATTTTTAAACGAAAAAATCCAAGTGCAACGCATATGGTTATCGGATTAATGCACATAACTCAAAAATTAGCATATCAAATTAATAAAAGTGAATACATAACATGAGGCTACAACAAAATTAGATCAAAATGCTGCATACATATGGTCAGAAAAAAAAAATGAGAACAATTGCGATCACTTATGAACATAAATTCCATGATAATGTTGACTATGCTGATTTATAATCAACAATGAATCGTGCCGGAAATGGGGTTTCACCAAGTTCAATCGGAATGATTATTTGGCATGGAAGCAACATAACAGAATCGTGCCGGATGGTGTTAATGCTAAGCTCCTCGGATGCCATGGGCCTCTCACTAATCGTCGTCTTGGCCAGGCATTCTTGAGTTCTGCGCTTTCTTCTGTGCCTTCGGCTAATTTTTTGGCTAATTAGTAGTATTCCCAGCCCAGGTGTGTGGTTTGTTGAGTATTCTGGTTACAAATAACAGAGAATTCGGAAAATGGGTGCTGGAATATGATTACCACACTTAAATTTCAGCTTTTGATGGATTCCGATTTGTATCTCGTTTGGATATGAATGCATTATTTTTCGGGACTGCAATGCACCACAGGCCTACTGAAAGAAAGAAATCATAGGCCTTTTCTCTTGTGGCTCCGCCACAGGCCTTGATTGTTTGAATCAAAAGTTTGTGAAATGCATCAAAATCTATATGCTCCAAGAGGAGAAATCATTGAAATCAAAAATAAATAACTGAACCAAGAGGAGATGGGGGACATCCACCTCGCGGCACCGAACCGAGAGAGAGAAAGAGAGAGAGGAGAGGGGGTCATACTTGGTGGATGGAGGAGGAGCTGCGGACGGTGATGGAGATCTCTCTATCTCTTCTGCAATTCGAGTGCTATTGATAGGAGGTGCTCGCGAGATGCTTTCCATGTCGGGGCGTTTGAAGAAAGGTGATCGCCGGAGATTTGGGCTGGATTTTGCTTTCCATGTCGGGGCGTTTGAAGAGAGGTGATCGCCGGAGATTTGGGCTGGATTTTAGGGGAAAAGAATCAGAAGGGGATTTGGGCTGGGCATGATCACAGCCGACCGTTGCATCCTGCCTTAAACCCATTAACCCGATCGCAGCCTAGAGTATTCGGGGGGGCTTAGAAGGAGAGAGAGAGAGAGAGAGAGAGAGAGAGAGAGAGAGAGAGAGAGAGAGAGAGAGAGAGAGAGAGGGCGCGGGGCCTGGCTGGCAGCGAGAGAGGGGCGTGAGGTCTGGTTTGTAGGGAGAGAGGGGCGCCGGGGATTTGGGGAGAGGGGCGTGAGGTCGGTGAGGGGGGCGGGATGGCGTAACCGACGGGAGAGAGAGAGAGAGAGAGAGAGAGAGAGAGGGAGCAGGGTCTGGCTGGCAGGGGGAGAGGGGCGTGAGGTTTGGTTCGCATGGAGAGAGAGAGCCCGTGATTTGGAGAGAGGGGCGCCCGGGATTTTGTTCGCCCGGGATTTGGGGAGAGGGGAGAGAGAGCGAGAGAGAGATTTAGATGGAGAGAGTTGGTGAGGGGCCGGGATAGCGTAACAGACGAGAGAGAGAGAGAGAGAGAGAGGGCGCGGGGTCTGGGGTCTGGCTGGCAGGGAGAGAGGGGCGTGAGGCTGAGTGAGCGGAGAGGGAGAGAGAGAGATGATCGCGGGCTGAGTTACGGATGGTTGTGATCGTGAGGCGTGAGTGAGCGGAGAGAGAGAGAGAGACGGGTAATGGTCTTGAATCATGACCATTAACAGCAATGAACGGCTGTCGGGATTTGGGGAGAGGGGAGAGAGAGAGAGAGATTTAGAGAGAGAGAGAGAGAGAGAGTTGGTGAGGGGGCCGGGATAGCATAACAGACGGGAGAGAGAGAAAGAGAGAGAGAGAGGGCGCGGGGTCTGGGGTCTGGCTGGCAGGGAGAGAGGGGCGTGAGGCTGAGTGAGCGGAGAGAGAGAGAGAGAGAGAGAGAGAGAGAGAGAGAGAGAGAGAGAGAGAGAGAGAGAAAGAGAGAGATGATCGCGGGCTGAGTTACGGATGGTTGTGATCGTGAGGTGTGAGTGAGCGGAGAGAGAGAGAGAGAGAGAGGGTAATGGTCTTGAATCATGACCATTAACAGCAATGAATGGCTGTGTTTATCTCTTAGGGTTTGTCTCTCGAGTCAATTAAATGTTTGTCCCCCCCCACACAAAACCCTGAAATATTATATTATATTATATATATATATATATATATATATATGGGCATGTTAGGATGCGGCGTGCGGTGTTGCACCGCAACCATTTGATGCATCGCCGCGTGCATCGCACTCACGCAGCGGGTGCATCAGACGGCTGCGGTGTGACACCGCACGCACCTCACGCCGTATTTTATCATTCATATATATATATATATATATATATATATATATATATATATATATATATATATATATATATATATATATATATATATATATACTCATGGCCTCTTACTCATATAGTTACCTATGATCCGGGCTGTCCATTAGATCCCGACGTACGGTTCGGATTAGATGGGGAGTTAAAGCTGTTGGATAATTATCTTCAAAACTTTTTTTTTTTTTTGAGAACCCCTCCTAAATGGAGGGAGGGTTTGGCGGACCCCAACCAGAAACCATTAAAAACTAAGTGAGAATACCGTTACAAAAACAAAGTGCCTCCTCCCCTAGGCTATCTTGCCAAGGGCTAATCCAGGTTTTGAAGAGGGAATATACCGAATGCCACAGCTTCTCCGGCCCTGCAGATTTAGCATTGAAAATTTGGTTATTCCACTCAAGCCAGATGACCCACACGATCGCCATGACCAACATATCCCACGGCTTCCGGATCCCCACTGAGATTATTCTCCTTCTCCAAGAGCTCCAAAGGCCCCGGAGAGTCCTAGGGTGCGAGGATATCCATGTCTTTCCTTCGAAGTGGTCCCACAATTGTCTAGCAAAAGGACACCCGAGTAACAGGTGCGACGTCGTCTCCTCCTCCGAGGCGCAGAAGGTACAGAAAGCGTCCGACGCCTGGGGGTGCATCCGCCGCAATAAATTCGCCTTCGTCAGAATCTTGTTCCTCGAGGCCAGGAGGGAGAAGATCTGAACCTTCGAGGGCGCCTTCGTCCTCCAAATTGCCTTTGATGGCCTGTGTCGCTGAAGCCGAGGAAGCAGATGCTCGTAGAAAGATCTAACGGAGAAGACCCCTGAAGAGGTGCAGTTCCATCGAACTTCATCCCTCGACGTCCTGAAAGAGGCTGCCTGCAGAATCAAGTAAAGATCCTGCAACTCCCGACAACTTTCTTGATCAAGCGGAGCCCCTAGCTTTATGCTCCAACCGATAGAGCCATGCCTTCAACAAGCTTGAGATCAGATTGAAGCTCCCTTATTCCGGGCCAAGGAGAAAAGCGATGGGAAAAGCTGCTCCAGTGGCCTGGTCCCAAGCCAAGTGTCTCTCTAAAATCTAATGTCCCTCCCATCACCTAAAGTAAGTGTAGTCGCCTCCCGGTAGAAGTCCTTGACCCTCAGTATGCCCCTCCAAAAATGGGAAATCTGGCCAGAAACTCTACCCCTCACGTACAAAGTTGAGAACCTCTTGAAATACCCTGCCAGAATAACATCTCGCCAGGAGCCCCCCCAATCCCTGCTGCAGCCTCCACCACCATTTTCCCAACATCGAAATATTAAACCTGCGCAGGTCTAAAACTCCCAACCCTCCCAACTTCTTCGGAAGACAAACTTGGTCCCATCTCATCAAATTGTAGCCTCCCGCATTGACTCCTACACCATGCCAAAGGAAGGAGCGCCGAATTCTGTCGATCCTGTCTATCACCCAAGACGGCAAAAAGTAGAAGGAAAGGTAGTACGAGGGAATCGAAGAGAGAACTGAGTTCACCAGCACTAGTCTGCCACCTGATGACAGAAATCTACCCTTCCAATCCTCCAATCTCCTCTCGATCTTCAGAATCAGCTGCTCTCAATCCTCCCGTCTCAGGGCCTTATCACTGATAGGCAGCCCCAAGTACTTCATTGGCAAGGTAGCTTCTTTACAGTTCAAAAGCCTAGCTAATCCGCTACCTGCATCCCCCGTGCCAATGTAATAAAGGTTGCTCTTCTGGAAGTTAATCTTCAGACCTGAAGTCAATTCCAGCCCGTAAAGTAGTATCTTGAGCGAGACCATCTGGAAAGGACAAGCCATGGTGAATAAGAGAGAGTCGTCCGTATAATGCAAATTCGAGGTGGTCCAACCGTGTCCGCCCACTCCCTTCACCAGACCTTCAGCATTCGCCTTGTGAATCACGGCATCGAAAGCATTGACCACCAGAATAAATAGATACGGGGAAAGGGGACAACCTTGCTTCAAGCCCTTGTAAACCTTGAAGTCCTTGCCCTGCTCTCTATTGATAAGACAAGAAAGCTTCGAGGATACCAAAATCTCTCTTATCCAGCCCAACCAATTACTAGAGAAGCCCTTGGCCTTCAGTAGGTCAAGCAAAAAATCCCATCTGATCTGATCGAAGGCTCTTTCGAAGTCAATCTTCAGCAACACTCCTTCTTCTCCGGATTCGCGCAGGTGAAAGATGGTTTCGTGAGCCGCCGCCACACTGTCCAGGATCAATCTCCCCCTGATGAATGCCGTCTGGGAGGGGGATATCAGCAAGAAGGTATTGTCCGCTAGCCTATTGGCTAGTACGTACCTTCGTGACGATCTTGTAGAGGCAATTCGATAGAGAGATCGGCCTGAAGTCCCGAATGGCCTCTGCAGCAAATTTTTTAGGAAGAAGGATTATCCAGGAGTGATTCAGGTAGTGGAGACGCACCTTGCCCGAGAAGAAGTCTCGCAAAAACTGGCAGAGGTCGCCCTTCAACATGTCCCAGTACTTTTGGTAGAACGCCATAGGGAACCCATCCGGCCCCGGAGCCCCATCACCTTTGGACTGAAAGACCGCTCTGCATAATTCCTCATCGCTAAACTCCACGTCAATGCCCGAGCCGCCCTGAAGTCTCTGGAATTCGACACCAATCCAATCAAACGAGACTCCAGTGGCTCCGTTAGACTCCCGGAATGAGCTCTTGAAAAAAGAAGTTGCTGCCTCCTAGATATCGGATGTGGTCGTCAACGATCGCTCCTCGTGCCACAGAGAAGTCAGAAAGTTCTTCCTCCTTCGAGCGTTAGCCACCATGTGGAAATAGGTGGTATTCGTATCTCCCAGCTTTACCCATTGCTCCTTCGAACGTTGCCTCCATATCTCTTCCTCCTTCCGTAAGAGAAGGATTAGATTCTCATTCAGCTCCTTCAACTTCGCAGTCTCCCGATGCGTAAGTTCGGTGGATTCTCCCCTAACTTTAAGAGCCTGAATCGCTGCCAAGGTAGAGGCCTTTTGCCGCAGAATATTACCAAAGTTGTCTCTGCTCCAACACAAAAGCTTCCTCTTGATAAATCTGAGCTTGCTCGTCATGTTCAATGCCGAATTATCAAGGCTGCCTGCTTCCTCCCACCATCCGGCCAGCAGATTCTTGAAACCTTCCTCCATCGACCATATTAGCTCAAACCTAAAGGGGGGTCGGACTGAAGAAATTGAAACGGTAGGAAGAAGAATTAGGGCATGATCGGAAACACAGGAAGCCAGCCTTGACTGAATCGAACCCGGAAAGCGCGAGTCCCAGTTCGCCGAAATCAGGAACCGATCAAGCCTGGCCAAAATTGGGTCTTCTCTCTTGTTGCTCCACGTGAAGGTGCGGCCAGTCAAAGGGAGATCAATTAGCTCCTGATTCCGGATAAAGAGGGAGAAAGCTCTCATCGCTGAAATATCACCACCACTGCGAATCCGCTCTCCCAACTCTCATGTGACATTGAAATCCCCTGCGATCACCCAAGGGCCATGAAAGTTCACCCGGAGCAAGAACAATTCCGTCCAGAAATCATCACCTCTACTGTGATCTGTCGGGCCGTAGACAGAAGATAGCATCCACTCCTCACCGTCTAGCCTATTCTGAAAAATAAGAGAAAGGGAGAAAACTTCGACATTCGTGCTTCTTAGTAAGAACAGGTCGTCGTTGTACCCTACCAGAATACCCCCTGACGCTCCAGTAGCGTCTTTCGCTTCCCACTTAGCAATCTTCTTCGTACTGAGAAAACGGAAAAAATGGCTCGTCGGATTCTCTCGCTTTGACTCCTTCATGCAAATGATATCAACGTCGTGAATGGAGGCAAAAGAACTGGCAGCCCGCCTCATCTCCGACTTTCCCAGACCCCTAACATTCCAAGATAAAATCTTCATAGAAACACTAAGAAAGGAACTCCCACACCACTCCACCAACTCCGTCACGACAGCTTCCTCAGGACGAGGCCAACTTCTCCCTTTTCTCCTCCATAGCCCTGATAGAGTCAAGGAAAAAACAAACACCATCCAGCTCTGGTGCAGTAATAAATCCACATTTCCTATCAATGTCAAGGATTACATCATCTTCCAAAAGAGAAAGGGGAAGGGAAACCGAAGGGTCCGCCTGATCCAACTCCAAAAGGCGCATCTTCGACCGGACCAGAGTGTCACGCCCCAAAAATCCGGAACCGATCCCTGGGGTGTGAAGTGAGAAAAACCAAGGGATTTAGGGTTTGGTCAACTAACTACACCAATTAGGGTTTCTCACAGGGTTGCGATTCTCTCTTAACTGAAGAAGAATGATGAGGGAGAAAACAGAGTATTTTAAAATTTGATTTTTAAAAATATTTTATTAAGAGGAAACCGAGAGCTATTTTTTTTTTTGATAAAGATGACCACGCTCGACCTTCAACCGAGCTATCCTCTCAGCATGTGCGGCCTGCTAGTGCCCCACATGCTGACAGAAGTCCCTCTTAAGGGAGCACGAGACTCAGCCTCTAATGGCGAGCCGAGTAGCCTCGCCCACTCTCTAGCACTCGGGCACTGGTTTAGAGATCCTATCTATAGGACTAGTCAATTAAGTCACTTTAAGATTTATATTTTATTGTGAGCTATCCTAGGCTTGGAGCCTTGAGGAGAGGCTTACCCAAAAATTCAGCTGGCACATTACTACTAACAAACTCAGAGCACTAGACTAAAGAACTTATAAACTCTATTTCCAATCCAGGTCAATTACATCGAATGAAAGAGTTGACATACTAAAAAGAAAGACAAGCTAAGACTCCAACTCTGCCTCTGGACTACCACCGCTACTCCGGTCCTGAGCCTCTAAAACCTGCATAAGAGCCTACTCGTGGGAAAGAGTAGCCCCCAATAGGAAATTGGGAGATTAGCCAAATTAATGGTTAGTGACATCCTAGTAGCCTTTAATACTATGAGACAACCGAGCTAATTGAATTAAATTTAGCAGTACTATTACATAATATAATATTTACAGATTAATACCCTAATCCTACCAGCAGTCTATATTCTCATGCAATACCTACTGTCACTAGATTGTCTAACATAAAGTTCACTCAATATTTTACAGTAAACTATTTAAACAAAAAGATCATCTGAATGTTACCAGATTGCCAATGCTCCAAAATTTCATAATTCAACATTAAGATTCCATACTTGTTAACTAGTAATCATATAAAATATGTATCCTAATATGAACCCCGGATATTTTGTTCATCCTGCCCCCGGTCGGGCATTACTATAGGGCCTTTTATTTCGATGTAGAGGGCCAACTCTCTCGCCGCGCATACTCCAACACCATGCGCAAAGTCACCCATATGATCATAAGGGGTTTCCCGTCTTTCACGGTGGAGCTCTACCGCCCAACTTGCTTTCTTTAGGGTCTTCAGCTACCCCGGGACAGGATTGCTAGGCCAATCCCTCGTCGAGGGCACCACCTATTGGCTTTACCACAACCCTTGCCCGTAACCCCCTAGCCTACTGATCTTCGGCTGTGCGCGCAGGGTGGTTCACGGCCCTTGCACGCACGGGGTCCAATCTTTCCACAATATAGATTATCATATTCTATTATTTTAATAAAGTGCCAAAAACTCAACACAGTGAATAACTACTTTTAAATATATACCGAGACAGATAAAAAGGGTACATGTGTTAATTAATGATTTGCAACGTTTTAACCCTGGTCCCGCACTGCTCTCGCAACCCATGCAACACAATAAGCCTAAATTACTCTCGCCCGTATTCCCGTGTGCCCGGGTCTCCACACTCCACTCAGGAGGGTAGGCCCCGATAATTATTATTTAATTATTAAGTTTCAAAACTTAAAAGAATTCCTACTTACGGTGTCCAAGCAATCAATGATTATTTTAATAATATTTTAAAGCATGCGTTGCCAGACTCGCAACTTCGCATGCAAGGAGGGGTCCACGTGACCACATGCGGCGATGCCCGGCGGGACCCGCATGCAGTATCGAGGGCACCTACCCTAGTTGTTCTCATTTCCCACTATCAAAGACCACGGGAAGGGGAGTAGATGTCACCTGGTTGTCGATCACGCACGAACTCCCGTTAACTATCCTTTATCCGTCTCTGCTCCATCTACGGCTGGATCATCCCGGTTACGCACTGCCAAATTCACACATAGCGGACCCATGATCAATGCTTGCTATGAGTAATACGGGTTTAGGGCCGAGTTGGCCAAGTCAAGAATTTATGCATCATCGGACACCGGTCTATTGGCACGCAAAACGATACTACAGTCTTAGTTAGTCGGCATTACCGATGCAACAAATCGCACTACGGCTCATTTGTACTATTCCGTCAAAATGGTCGCATCCGCGTCGGGCTCTACTACTAACGTGACTTGTGCTCCGAAGAACCTTCGGCCTTACTACCAAGGTGTGGATTCAGTTCAAGATTGGGTTTGATTCATCATTCCACCCGATATGATCTCGGGCTTGGGTGCGGATACGGTCGGGTTGCAAAGACAAGTTGTTAAGCCTCACCGAGCCGACGCACGGGTTGGTGATAGGGAACGTGTCTCGCCCGGTCGATCTCTGGAATTAGCCGGAAGATGCTCTGGGAGCCATCGGGTACCGTCTCGTTTGCACCTAAAATGGTGTGATCGATGAAAGATTTGTTGAACCGGGTCCCAGGTAAGGGCATCTTGGTAATTACATCTGGTAGGTATCAACCTATCGCTGATGGATAGGCCTCGAAGAACCAAGTCTATGGCCGCTAGTTTCATCCAATTTCGACACCGGACTACAAAACGTGGAATGTTTCGATGACTGTGCATAGCACAATGGTCGGGCCATGCCACTTAAGTGGCTGCTAAGGGTATCCCCTAATTCAAAATATAAATTCTATACAATAGTTTATGAAAACAACTCCTAATATTTTAATTAAAATTAAAGTAAAAGACTTATATGCCCTTAAGGGCTTATTCAATTTGCAAATCATACCACCCATACTCTCACAAAACCATTGCTCCGGGATGAGGTTTGTCTCGCTCCCAAACCTCGTAAGAAGGTCGGCCGGCCATCCCGTCGGCGACGATCCGAAGAGGGCGCTAGGGAGAGCGGCCCAGAACACTCCGTGCGAGCCGAGGTGGCCTAGTTCCTAGCCGGCGGGGTCCGGAAAATGGCCCGGAGTTGGGCTGTTTCGAGGCATGCAACAGAGAATGAGAAGGTGCAAAGGAGCTTGCCTTGACGTGGAGAAGAGGCCGGGCCGGTTGGGCATCCGGACGTCGGGGTGGAGGAAGAGGTGGTCGCCGGTCGTCGGAGTCGTCGACGATGGGGCATAGGGGATCGGGCCGTCGGGATTGTTGGCGACGGGGCGCCGGATTGGGCCGTCGGGATCGTTGGCGACGGGGCACCGGATCGGGGCGAGGTGGTGGGGCGACGGGGCACCGACGATCGGGCCTTCGGGTCGTGCGGCCCGGAGGAGGGGTGATGGGTGGCGGCCGTCGGGTCGGGGCTGCTGGTGTCGATGGTCGGGCCGGGTTGGCAACGCGAAGAGAGAGGGGCCGGAGGGGGGCTATCACCTAGGCAGCGGCGGCCGTCGGGCGGCGCCGGCAGAAACCGAGAGGGGGAGGGGAGTGAGGGAGATGTAGAGGAGAGAGAGACAGAGGGTTGGGAGAGAGGGGCTCGAGCTAAGGAAGGGGGAGAGGGGCTGAAGGAGGGAAGGGGGAGGGGGGCCAGCATGGGGTTTTTAAAAGGGAGGGGAGGAGCAGCGACTGGCGGGATTCGGGGCTGGATCCGGGGCGGCGTCAGCGGCGAGATTCGGGGCGGGATCCGGGGCGGCGGCCGGCGGGATTCGCGGGCTCGAGATGAGGGGAGAGCACGGGTGACGGGACGTGAAGAAGGGGGGCGGCTGGCGGGTCGGATTGGATCGGGTTTGGTGAGATCCGAGAGAGAGGGGGGTCGGATTTGAGAGGGAGAAGAGGGATCCGTGAGAGAGAGAGAGAGATGAGATCGTGGGAGAGGGAGTGGGATCCGAGAGGGAGAAGAAGGGGATCGGGTTTTGGGGGGTTGAGGAGAGAGAGAGAGATATCAGTTGAGTTGGGTTCGGTTTGGAATTAAGAGAGAGAGATGTATGGGGATTGGTTTGGGTTTGGCTAAAATGGGTTGGTTGAAGGGGATGTATAAAATTTAAATGGGTTTGGTTGGGTTCGGATGAGGGTGAAGGTGGGTTTGGGTTTGGGATAAAGTGAGAGAAAGAGAGATAGAGAGAGAGAGAGAGAGGAAGGAGGGTGGTTGTTGGTTTGGGTTTGGGTTTTTATTTATTTGTTTTCTTTCTTTCCTTTTTTTTTCACTTATAACAAATCGGCTCGACTCGAGCTCGAACCCGTCGCGCTGAGATCCGCCAGCATGTGAACCTCGTCAGGTCCGATCAACTCGGATAAACACCAATTTATTAATTCACATAAGATTATCGTGCTCTGATACACGCACGTACATGCCCAAGCATAAAGTACTATTCTTTCACTGTCGCTTTGCGACTCAGACCCCGAACCCATTGTTCGGTCCAACTCAAGCTCAAACACACAGCATAGCCATTAGCATATTTGAAAAAAAAATTCATTGGTCTACCAGCAATAATAATAATACTAAAACACAGGGGTGCCCATAGCAAAAGTGAAGTCGGATTTTCCGGTTATTACACAGAGCTTGGGCAAGCATAGGATCATCTGAGGAGCGCTGCAAAATCTGTCTGAAACTCCTCCTTGCCGACTGAAACTGGACGGCACTACCATCCACTGTGGCCTCCTGCCTCCCCTGGTCTGCGCATTGATCAGCTGTGGTCCCCCGCCTCCCATTCCCCTGATCTGTCACAGCACTCCTACTGACATCAAAGTTAGGAACATGAGCTCCCCCCAAAAGAGAGCTATCTACAGTGATTGGCACATGATCCTCCTGGGGACCCAAAGGGGGCCCCCGCTCCACCAAACCAACAGAGACTCCCTCATGCTCATCAGCAAAGGGGTTGACGTGGGGAGCCACACAAGCAACGCGGGCACCCTCAAAAGAAAAGGAAGGGACGTCTCCACTCGCGCTCGAATCAAGGTTTGAAACAATCATACTTGCATCCCGGGTAATCTGTTGGAGGGATGGCGTACCTGGGTCCTGACTACCCGCCTCTCCTCCTGGCGGATTGGCCTCGTTGACGTGAGCTGGAGCAGGGAAATATGGAGGCCTTACGCACGATTGCCGGAATCGAGTCGGCTGCGGCCCAGCTGCCACTGGCAGCCCGAAACCTGGTGGGATCACAGGCTCTCCGAAGGGCATCCTGTCTCCAATGCCATGCTCCAGGGGAGGTAAGTGGCCAAGGGGAGGGGGTGGGAGCGAGGTGCAGTCCCCCAAAACCTGAGTGGTAAGGCGAACCCTAAACACTCCACAACCATGGGAGAATTGCATCGAGGGCGGGATCCTGATGGGTTCGTAGCAGAGGACTGTGGCCTGGCAGAACCACCTGTGGGAAATCGAGGGGAAGACGTTGAAACACTCCCGAACCACTCCATAGGGTTCCAGCAATACGTGGATTGAGCCCTCCCCCCAGGCATCGAAAGGGAGGCCGAAGATGGTGACCCGCAGGGCTGTCCTCTTCCTCCTCGCAACCGCCCCTCCCAGGTCCTCCCACGGACGAAAGGAGACCGATATAGCTCCCAGATCACGCACACCATGACCGACTTCGATCTCTAGGAACTGGCGGAAAGGGAATTCAATAAGAAATTCCCCGTTGTCGATCTCTTGCACCGGCCAAGCCCAGGATCCCTGCCACGCGTGCCAGAGGTGCCCGGATAGCTCTGCCGCTGACACCGACCTCCGAAAGACGCGGCACACCCCAGATCTGCTCAGCACTCCCATCATCTCCTCCCTCCGGGGATCATCCGGCAAATCTACCGATGCTCCCACACCCGTGGTCGAAGATCCGGTAGAACCCGAGGACCGGACTATCCCGCACCTGTGGGAAGTATGCCCCACCTTCCCACAGGCAAAACAAACCAGAGGGTTCCTGCAGGCTGCGACCGCGTGATCCCGCTCTCCGTACCGGTGGCAACGACGCCCGGGAACCCCCCTGCGAAAGAGCCGGCCTAGAGATCCCCTGGCACCCGTCGTCGATGGGGGTGGGGCTGGACGGCGCACCACGTCGGCGAAGGAGACTCTCTGGTGGTTGGCCGATGAAGAGGGTTGAGAGGCACCCCCGAGATGCCTATCCCGGGAACGACGCCTATCCACCTCTCTCGCCGAACCGCCCCCCTCGAGAGTCTCAACCCTGGTTCTCGAGGCTCCTCGAGAGCTCGCGCCGATCGGACGCCAGTGGAGCCCTAAGGACCTTGGGGATCGCCCTCGGGATCTCCCTCTCGCCATCAAGAAAGTCTCTTGCCCTATTCTATCTTCAAAACTAGAATTTTTGTGATATTTATTTTCAGATCTAAAATTATTATTGCATGTAAATACATAAATTTATATATAATAAAATTAACAAGGAAAAAGATAGAGAGGTGGCCTGGGATCGAAGCGCGCTAGACACTGTCCTAAGAACGTAATTGCCCTCCACGTACGGAGCTCTCGGCAAGCGCTCCTAGAGATACGACGACCCCGGTGATATCCACCATCCTTCTCGCCAGTACATCTTCAAGAAGGACATACGAACCCAATCTTCTTTTCAAGAACCCAGCAACCACTAGAATGAAATATATTGAAAATCTCAAAACAATAGCTCATAATGTGGAGAAAGAAGATATAATATTTTTTGTATATATTACTTCTCCCCACTAGTCTCTATTTATAGATGAAGAGACATAATAGGGATATTAAGCACCATTCAAAAAATATAACGCCTCCCATGCAAATAGCTTTAAGTGATTTAATTGCTAGCCAGTAGGCAATGGTTGGTTCTTTTGTAACGCTCACATGCAAATGACTATAATTGGTTTAGTTATTAGCCATTTAAATATTTGTAGAAAGTGGCTAATCAAATATTTATTGAAAATAAATAAATAGTAAGTATACAAATTGATTTTTTTAAAACATCACCAACAATCCCCTACATATTTTTAAAAACATCAAATAATAAATATTTGAAATTTTAAATTCAAAATAAAAGTTTTTTTTTTGCTGGATTCTTTATACTATGCAATAGGTGAAGGTACCTTCCGGTTTGAACCTCCACTTAGTGATAATTGGATCCATCTGTGGGTCCTTGGTGGACTACGCCTTGAACCAAGCCCATTTATCAGACTTCTTCAAAAACACACATAGTATAGAAATATTGGAGTTCTAAACGGGTTTGTGCGTACATAGCCATGCACAAGATATCTCATATGTGTTTTAGGAATTGCCATATTCCATTTGTCGCGGCTCTCATGACTCCACAGATGTCGGCGAATCCGTGCGAGCAAGGTAGCACCCTGCCTCATGGGTCTTTGATTTATTAAGAGTATAAACTCAACCTAACCCCTTGCTTTTATGAGCACTGGCGCCCTAAGGATGGGAGGTGAGGTCAGTGCTCCTCATAATCACCAATGTGGTTTGTTTCTACCCATTGAACCTCCGTGAGGTTGGGTTCCTACCGTGGTGATCTTTCATATGGGTTTCACCCGATCCCCCTCGACACTTCTAAGATATAATTCCTAGATAGACCTTTTTGGTATTAATCAATCACACTGATTCCACTTTAAGAAATGGATATTATTATCATCTCATGACTTTAACCTTTTAGGTCTTAATTTTGTAATTAGTTAACTTTGTCTTCACCCGGGTGACTTCATTTTTACTGTTCTGCAGAACAACACACAGCACAAAAATATGGATGTTTCATTAGTTTCTTTCATAATAGTGAGTCAACTTACTTGGATCAACTTACAAGAGATTTTAAACTCTATTAACTTCTAAAGTGATTTTCAGTGGAAATATATTTATCCATATTTATTTCTCTATTGGCACCCCCATATTTTGAGATATTTCAAAATAGGTTTTATATTTTTATAATTAACCAGATAATTTAAATTATATATTAAAATTTCTAGATAATGGGTATTACAGACTGGACACACATACACAAGTGTATGTGTCGAGCTCTCTCTACTAGAGTCTTGATTTGTGAATAAGATTTTTAGCTAGATTAGAATTATATATCCAAATAAAATTCTATATTGTAATGGCCATCTCCAGATAAGTGGCGGAACACTAGACTTGCGTAAATACCAGTTAGTCTTAGATATATATGCCTTTTTGATAAGTTTTTTTTTTACACTTTACACAATAGAATAATCATTAGAGATCATATAGTAAGAATGTTTTGAAACAACTAGTTAATTTTTATTAACGATAAATATTCTTCTTCTATTTAGCAAGAAAAAAATTAGGCATAATTTGATTAAAATATTTATTCCTTACAATATCGTAACTTAAATCCTTCAAGGTAGTATAAAATAGTTGTTATGACTTAACATTAGCAAAATCCATAAAAATAGAGAGGATCTTTATTTTTATATTTTCTCTGAGAGTTTTCAATCTCATATAAGTTAGATGAATTATAATAAAATGATATGTTTTAATTTATATCAATGTCAATGTTATATCCTATTATCTTTTGTGGTGGTAATAAATGAAATTGAGCAAACGTACCAATTTAAGCAAATACAAGTAAGAAATGGATAAGGAACTCAAAACTAACCATATTTTCCATAATATCTTATAGTGCCAAAGTAAAGCATAAGAAACAAATATGGTTTCGAAAATCAGACTGGGCCCACTGATTTCTACATGGCCTTTATTGGCCCACAATGTGTCAAACTGATATGTATGGATTTGGACATAATTTACATCTCGAATGAAGTATGTGTTCGTCATTTATCAACCACGAGTTTGGAATACCAATCCAACTCATGATGTATAGATAAATACACCCCCAGCTTAATAGAGTCATTAACAAAAGCAACAAAACTCAAGCTTTTGTTTTCTATACTTTTGCCAAAATATCCTGAGAGTACAATTTCTCAGTTGGTGACTTTAATTTTCAATGATCGAGTTTCATCCAGTCTCATAGCTTCAAAGTTGAAAGTTATTTTGTAGCAACAAAGGCATAGTCGATTTCATACTCAGCTCAACAGATTATAATACTCTATAACCACTAAAGCATGATTGCCATAGAAACAAGACTTTTAAACAAAGAGAAATATGTGTTTTAATTTAGTTCTCTTAGTCTATAATACAAAAAATTGTCTCTCACCATGGAGAAAGAGCAGGAACGATGTGATTTCATACCCATCGCACTAAATTAAATTGATCGGAAGCCACTCAGACCCATGAGCTAATAGGTGTTAGACAGAGGAGGAGGATGGTGCATGATTTTGTTACTTTTTATATGTGCCGCACATGCACATGCACATCGGAAGTCATCGTTAGTTTTGGGATCAAGTTTTGCCTCTTGACTGATTAGTAGTAACGCATGCATACGTTTGAAATTCAAAAAGTAAATGAAAGACAAATATAGTAGTCTGACAATTGATTCTCTTACCTGTTCTTAATTTCCCTAGTTAGTACTAGACCCGACAAGGCAAGGCAATCGTTGGCTCTTAATGGCTCCATGCCGCAAAAAGAGAAAGACATCTCCTACATCGTTCTGGGATGGAACAGGAGGCCTATGAGGATCCATCGATAGTGATGTCATTAAGCTCGATTGTATATGAATGAGGATGTCCAGGCACAATGGAATTATTAAGCCGACCATCTTAACTTGGGCAGCAATGTGGATATGATCAAGGTCAAGGATGACAGTTGAAGGTGAAAAGTCAGAAGTCGATCTGCTAGTGATTGATGAGGCACATCCGTATGAGTAGGGCTCGTAAGCAGTGCAAAGGTCGTCTTTTGGCGTACGTGTTGAGATTACAAAGGTAGATGACGACTTAAATTGTTAATTAGGACTTGGTGTTAGGTCTGGCCTGATTGGTTGGGCCAGGATTGGCCTTACTGGTTGGTTGGGCTAGGATGAGGTATAGCTGAACCAAAATAATTGGACCAGGTCTAAATTGAATCAGACCGATCTGGTTCATAGCTAACCGGGGTGATTTTTCTGGTCTGTATGGATGACGACTGATGAGACCTGTCTAGTCAGATTGAACTATGGCTAGTTCAGTATGGGACCTTTAATAGTAATTAGACTTTCATTTGAACACCCTATCCCTTACACAGAGTTTGGGTAAAGTTCAAACCTCAAACCTTTCCCCTCCTCAGCTGTGCGGCACCAAGAGGTACGGGAACCCTGCCCTCATTCCCAATTAATTAACTTGTCGGATAACAAGAGAAATTATTGATGGCGAGGACAGAGACAGCACCATCATGGCTTCATCTCCAAATGGAAGAGAAGTTTACTTTCTCTGTATCAAATCCTTAAAATCCAATTCAAGGATGTTTCACTTATCAAAGTCTCAAAAACCAATTTAAATTGCATTCAAGTAGTTCAATCCTATCATCGCTAACATTTGCACCTATTGTTCTTCTTCACATAATAGAATTAATAGGACTTAAAAACAGCATCATAGGTGGAATATAACACTACCGAAGTCCAGATAGTGACCTTTCAAGATTTTAGTTAGTTATTTAGTTATTTATTATTATTATTATTATTATTATTACTAAGCTGTTGTTACTAGCTCTTAAATATGTGGGTGACCGTTTGAAAGTAATGGGTGCTATTACACCATTTGGAAACGGGTGAAAATAAGGTATTGAATTAAAACCCATAACAAGAGATGTTACACCTCTTGCATGAGGGCAGTAACAACTTGGTATTATAACATTTTGAATGGGTCAAAAGGCATGTAGCATTGAATGTTCTTACACGAGAAGAAACTGCTTGCGATCATACAAATTATTCAATTTCTAATATCTACATACCATATAATTTAATCTTCTTATTCAGATATTACCTCATGCTGCATGCTACGACGCAAACCTTGTTGTGAGCGATGAAGATGATGCACTCACCAACGATGAAGATGATGAATCTCATCCTTAAATAATACACAACAGCTTCAAGCTTGAGTGTTCCTCGTAATCACACAATAAATTTGTTTTAGAAAAAATAAAAATAAGTCAAAGCTAGAGATGAAAAATGAGAGAAAGATGATTCATAGAATTGTATAAAATCATAATTACGCGCTAGACGTTGTCCTAAGAACGTAATTGTCCTCCACGTACGGAGCTCCCGGTAAGCGCTCCTAGAGATACGACGACCCCGATGATATCCACCATCCTTCTCGTAGGTACGTCTTCAAGAAGAACATGCGAACTCAATCTTCCTTTCAAGAACCCAGCAACTACTATAATGAAAATTATTAAAAACCTCAAAACAATAGCTCATAATGTGGAGGAAGAAGAGATGATATTTTTTGTATATATTGCTTCTCCTCACTAGTCTCTGTTTATAGATGAGGAGACATAATAGGGATATTAAGCACCATTCAAAAAATATAACGTCTCCTATGCAAATAGCTTTAAATGGTTTAATTGCTAGCCATTAAGCAATAGTTGGTTTTTTTGTAACGCTTACATGCAAATGACTATAATTGGTTTAGTTGCTAGCCATTTAAATATTTGTAGAAAATAGCTAATCAAATATTTATTGAAAATAACTAGATATTAAATATAAAAATTGATTTTTTTAAAAACACCACCAACAAAAGCAATGGTGTCCGCATTAAATGTGGGCTTTTAATATGGACACCATTGCTTTAACTCCCCATCTAATCCGAACCGTATGTCAGGGATCTAATGGAGAGCCTGGATCATAGGTAACTATATGAGTAAGAGGCCATGAGTAAGAGTATCCCTCCCCATATATATATATATATATATATATATATATATATATATATATATAGGGGCATGCTATAATGCGGCATACGGTACGTGCGGCACTGCACCACAGCCGTCTGATGCACGCGTTGCGTGCATGCAATGCACGCAACGGTGCATCAGATGGCTACCACGCGGTGCCGCACTTACCGCATGCCGCATTATAGCATGCCCCTATATATATATATATATATATATATATATATATATATATATATATATATATATATATATATATATATATATATATATAGAGAGAGAGAGAGAGAGAGAGAGAGAGATAGAGAAATGTTACAGTGAGCTATGAGCTGCGAAAGGAGAAAATGAGCTACAATTATTTTGACCATCTTAGAAGTCTTGGAATTTCATAAAAATTGATGGGTGTGTTGTCTAGAGTAACATGATCATCCTCACCAAATTTGAAGGAAATCCAAAACTTCTAAGGTTATCAAACGGTAGAAGCTTTATCCACAATCCGTAGTAACCGTTAATTTTGCTTCTACCATTTGATGACCCTAGAAGTTTTGGAATTTCTTGAAAATTGGTTAGGATGATCATGTTACCCTAGACAACATACCGACCAATTTTTACGAAATTCCAAAACTTCTAGGGTGGTCAAAATGACCGTAGATCATTTTCTCCCTCCGTAGCTCATAGCTCACTGTAACATTCCTCTTTCTCTCTCTCTCTCTCTCTCTCTCTCTCTCTATATATATATATATATATATATATATATATATATATATATATAGAGAGAGAGAGAGAGAGAGAGAGAGATTACGGGGTATGAGCTGACAACCTATTTTATCATTTAGGCTGTCAGCTAACAGCCGTCCGATTAAAATCACGGACCGTCCATTTTTTTTTACCAAAAATCTCACTCAGCCCCCTCCCCGATCTCCTTTCTCTCTCTTTCCCTCTCACTCACTCAAACCTCGATCTCTCTCTCTCTTCCTCTCTCGCTGAAACCCTCCGGCAGCATCCCCCTCCTCGACGACAAGCCCCCTTCCGGCAGCATCCCCCTCCCCCTCCGAGACCGGATCCGCCTCCCCCCTCCGGCGTCACCCCCTCCGGCACCGGATCTGGCAACATCCTCCAGCGTCACCCCCTCCGGCAGCATCCCCGACCCCGACCAATCTCTCCCCCTCCCCGACGACCAGCCCCCTTTCCTTCCTCCTCAGGCATCGATCTAGTCTCGACCTCAGCCCCGTCGCTCCCCCTCCCCTCTGATCTCCTTCTTCCCCGCCGGCAGCCACCCTCGACACCATCGAGGGTGGCTACCGGTGGGGAACGAGGAGATCAGAGGGGAGGGGGAGCGACGGGGCTGAGGTCGAGGCTGGATCGGGGCATGCTATAATGCGGCATGTGGTACGTGCGGCACCGCACCACAGCCATCTGATGCATGCGTTGCATGCATTGCATGCACGCAGCGGTGCATCAGACGGCTGCGGTGAGGTGCCGCACTTACCGCATGCTGCATTATAGCATTTCTCTCTCTCTTCTCTCTCTCTCTCTCTCTCTCTCTCTCTCTCTCTCTCTCTCTATATATATATATATATATATATATATATATATATATATATATATATATATATATATATATATATATATATATATATATATATATATATATATATATATATATATATATATATATGGGGGCGGGGAGCCTGCACCCGAGGTGCAGCGTCAACGCTGCACCGCCCCCTTGTTTGACCTACCTAGAAGTTTTGGAATTGGATGAAATTTGGTGAGGGTGTTGTCTAGGGTAACGTGATCATCCTCACAAAATTTCATCAAATTCCAAAACTTCTAGGGGGGTCAAATGGTCAAAGCAAAATCAGCCATCCACAGTCATCGTTAAAATCTGCAGATTTTGCTTCGACCATTTGACCCCCCTAGAAGTTTTGGAATTTGA
>OX393554.1:62435006-62818091 GCA_947650365.1 Chamaelirium japonicum
TCACTCCCTATTATAGGGAGCCAAATGCGCAATAGGGAGTGTGGAATATTTGGGAGCACTCCAACTGGCTCCTAGCTCACTCCCAATGGTCATATGTTACCACCGTTGGATTTAGCTCCGACAATGTGTGCCCATAATCATCTGTTGCACATCCGAGATGATTTGCAGGAGTGGGACTCGCCTCTAGCGAGCAATATCTCGCTCGACACAAGTAGCAAGGCGAGTGGCGAACGACTACTATACAAGTGGTTTATGAGTCCACTGGGGTGTTGATTTTGCTACAATAGCAAAGAAGGGGCGCTTTAGGAGCCCGTTGGAGATGCATCTCGAATGGGCTCTTAGACAAGTGATCATTAGGAACTGTAGCGAAATAATATGGGCCCATATTGAAAACGATGTTCCAACAGGCTCCCCCACCGTTCATCGGTTGGTTTTCCCGACTCCTTTCGCTGGTGCCGTGGGGGAGGATTTCGGCCGTCGTACGTGACCCTCCACTAGCAGTCGATTAAAGGTTTTACCCTTCGGGATGTGGCGTGCTTCGAGGCGTTGAGATATGACTTGTTGGGCAGTCACACAAAGCACTGTAGAGTAGAAAGGTAGAGAAAGAACTAACATAGGATGTGATGACGGAGTTGGACCAAAGCCTATATCTCCGTGCGATAAGACGCAACCTTCAAATCCACTATCTCTAAGTTAAAAGTAGAGATACTCTCGACATGCCGAGGAGTGCTTCTTCTAAATAGACAGAGGGTGGAGAAGGAGTCTGAAAACCAAAAAACTCAAAGAGATCTGGAAAACAGGAAGTAGGATTCTAGTTTGGAATTCTGGGTCTGGATTATTTTATAGGGTTGGCTATTTATAGAGATTTGGTTTATGGGGAATATTCCCCAACATATCAGGGGTTTTGATAAATACCCGGGAGGGGATTCACCAGGTCCCACTGTCGCCTTCGTGGGTCCCAAACAAGGCTGCGAGTCCCATAGTCATCTCCGTGGGTCCTAAACAGGGCTGCGGGTTCGACAGTCATCTCCGTGGACCCCAGGTAGGGCTGCGGGTCCCACTATCATCTCTGTGGGTCCCAGGCAGGGTTGCGGGTCCCACTATCATCTCCTTGGGCCTTAGATAGACAGCGGGCTCCACTGTCGTCCCCGTGGAACCCAAGCAGAGCTGCGGGCCCCACTATAGGGCGTTAGCTAGATTTTGCACCCACAGTTACCCCCTCCCAGCTAGGTAGGTGTTAACCTGACTAGCTGGGACTTCCTGGTGCAAAATCAGTCGCTCGTCTGTCAACCCGCTGTCCGGGGCCGACCGTCGTGCGTCTATCGACCCGCTGCGAGGGGTCAACCGTTGAGCCCGCCGACCCTCTACCAAGAGCCGGCCGGGTGCGCGTCTGCCAACCCGTTGTGCGGGGCCGACCGTTGCGCCCGCCGACCCCCTGCCAGGGGGCCGGGTAGGTGCGCGTCTACCGACCGGTTATGTAACATCCACCCCAAACACACAAGATTTTGTCCGCTTGGCCCGTGCCCGCACGAGAACTTCCCAGGGTGGTCACCCATCCTAGTACTACTCTCATCCGAGCACGCTTAACTATGGAGTTCATATGAAATCCGTAACGGTGCACGGTTTTAAAACGCGTCTTCTATGTTTGGGAGGGGAAATTATATAAGTAGCTCATAATCTTCTTCTTTTCAGGCGATTTGGGGCTAACTCATGGCCTTGTACACCTCACCTCACCTCATCCATCTTGGCATTACAGCCTCAGGAGTCTTGGCTCTTGGCTATTGGCATATTGGATCTTGGTCATTACAATCCACCCCCCTTAGGGCTACACGTCCTCATGTAGGATTAGACCACCCCATTGCGAGGAGAACCAACTCTGATACCATTTTGTAACATCCACCCCAAACACACAAGATACTGTCCGCTTTGCCCATGCTCACATGAGAACTTCCCAGGGTGGTCACTCATCCTAGTATTGTTCTCGCCCGAGCATGCTTAACTACGGAGTTCTTATCAAATCCGTAGCGACTCACGGTTTTAAAATGCGTCTTCTATGTTTGGGAAGGGAAATTATATAAGTAGCTCAGGATCTCATTCTCTCCAAGCGATGTGGGACAAACTCATGTCCTTGTACACCTCACCTCACCTCATCCATCTTGGCATCCCAGCCTAAGGAGTCTTGGCTCTTGGCTATTGGATCTTGGTCGTCATAATCTACCCCCCTTAGGGCTACATGTCCTCGTGTAGGGTTAGACCCCCCCATCCCGAGGAGAATTAACTCTGATACCATTATGTAACATCCGCTACAAACACACAAGATATTGTCCGCTTTGCTTGAGGACTTCTCAGGGTGGTCACCCATCCTAGTACTACTCTCGCCCAAGCACGCTTAACTACGGAGTTCTTACGAATTCCGTAGCAGCGCACGGTTTTAAAACGCGTCTTCTATGTTTGGAAGGGAAAATTATATAAATAGCTCATGATCTCCTTCTCTTTATGCGATTTGAGGCTAACTCATGGCTTTGTACACCTTACTTCACCTCACCTCATCCATCTTGGCATCACAGCCTCAGGAGTCTTGGCTCTGACTATTGGCCTATTGGATCTTGGTCGTCACAATCCACCCCCCTTAGGGCTACACATCCCGTGTAGGGTTAGACCCCCACATTGCGAGGAGAACCGACTCTTATACCATTTTGTAACATCCGCCCCAAACACACAAGATTTTGTCCGCTTTGCCTATGCCCGCACGAGAACTTCTCAGGATGGTCACCCATTCTAGGACTACTCTCGCCCGAGCATGCTTAACTACGGAGTTCTTACGGAGTTCCCAATAAATTATATAAGTAGCTCAAGATCTCATTCTCTCCATGCGATTTGGGGCTAACTCATGGCCTTGTACACCTCGCCTTATCCATCTTGGCATCACAGCCTCAGGAGTCTTGGCTCTTGGCTATTGGCCTATTGGATCTTGGTCGTCACAGGTTACACGGGGTCGACTATCGTCTGTCTGCCGACCCGCTGCGTGGGGTCGACCATTGTTGACCCCCTACCAGGGGCCAGCCAGGTGCGCGTCTGCTGACCGGTTGCACAAGGTCGACCGTTGCGTGGGCCGATTGTTGCACCTGATAATCCCCTGCCAGGGGTCAGCCGGGTGCGCGTCTGTCGACCGGTTGCACAAGACCGACCATCAGACGTCTGCCAACCCGCTGCGTGGAGACGACCATTACGCCCGCCGACCCCCTGCTAGGGGTCGACCGGGTGTGTGTCTGCCGATTCGCTGCGCAAGGGGTGACCGTTGCGCCCACTGACCCCCTGCCAAGGGTCGGCCGGGTGTGCGTCTGTCGACCCGCTGCGCGGGGGGCGGCCGTTGCGCCCGCCGACCCCCTGCCATGGGCCGGCCGGGTGCGCGTTTGTTGACCAGTTGCACGGGACCGATCATCGTCTGTCTGCTGGCCCGCTGCACGGGCTGACCGTTGCGTATGCCGACCCCCTGCCAGGGGCCGGTTGGGTGCACGTTTACCGACCGGTTGCGCTGGGCTGACCGTCATCTGTCTGCCGACCCACTGCGTGGGGCCGACCATTGCGCCTGTCGACCCCTACCAGGGGACCGGCCAGGTGCGCGTCTGCATGGTAGTTACCCCCTCCCGGCGGCGGCAAGGTAGGTGTTAACCTAGCTGGCTGTGACTTTCTAGTGCGACTTCTCCAAATCGGTGTGGAACTTTTTGCTGCGTAAGCTAAAGCTAAGGTCTTCTCCAAACCCTCTGTCTTCTCTTTGGGGGGTTTGGTGTAGACGGAAGATCAATCCTACAGACAAGAAAGGATGAGACTAACTTGCAATTGCCATTTGTTAGTCTCTAGCTGAAGAGGAACAATAGGATTTTCAATCACAAGGATATCCCAACGGATCTCATTATTAACAAGATCAAGACTCTGTGTAATCTCTCTTCAGACGGGAATTCTTTCCTTTTAATCTTTGCAATTGAATTCTCCCCTCCTCTCTGATTGTACATTATCTTAATTATTATTAATTTACTGATTGGGGTCTAGGCCAAACACCCCCCTCCTTATTCACTAAGAGGGATTTCTCAAAAAGAAAAAGACAGACGAATGTATACTTATAGGACCTAAGCTAATATAGCAAATTATGGTGTCATGTGGCTAATATTTTAAAATAGTTAAGGGCCTATACCTAATTTACCGGAAAAAGAAAGGGAAATTTTATTCATACCCCATAAATCTGTAATTAGCCCCCATTACCAATAAACTTGAACGCACCCCATTTTTTATTTTTCATACCCCATTCCTATCCCAAAAATACCCTTCCCCTTACACCCCACCTTCAATATACCCCAGTTAAATGGCCCGCCCCAACTTGATTATACCCCAATCAAACACATACCTCCTTAAATATACCCCAATTATATGCACTTTTGAATACACCCCACTCTTAAATAAACCCCATGCAATTGGCTGGTACTTGAAGGCACAAGCAGAGCTGCAACTTGGGCGAACAAACCTTAACCCAACCCGAGTCCAACCCGAATTTGGACGGGCTAATCCGAGCCCAACCCGAATTATTTCTCCTCGACCTGACAGGACCCGACACGAAATTAGCGGGTCTGGGTCAGGGCTAAACGGGTTCGAGTCGTAAACGGGTCGACACGATAGACTCGTTTAATAAACGGGTCGGGTCCGGGTTTAGGGTCTGGACACGGTAGACCCGGGAAGTCCCGTTTAGTATTCAACGGGTTGTGTCGGGTCAGGTCGGGTCTACCAGCAATCCGATACTATAATATATAATACCAGTGGGTCTTTCGGGTCAGGTCGGGTCGAGTCGGATTGGGTCGGATCGGGTCAACTGAATAGATCCGGGTGGTAAACGGGTCTTACCGGGTCTTATCGTGTCTACCCGTTTATTAGCGAATCGGGTACGGGTTTAGGATCTAGACACGATTAGTTAAACGGTTCGGATCCAGGTCTAGGGGTTTTGGACACGACACGAAACTAGACACGACACGAACCCAACACGACCCGACCAATTGCTACCCCTAGCTGCAACTTGGGGGGGCCAACCCGAACCCAACCCGACTTTGGACGGGTTAACACGAACCCACCCTGCACAACCCAGCCAACCCGACGGGTTGGGCTTGGGCTAAGTTCAAACAATCCTTGGGTTGGGTTGGGGGTACAAAAGACGCTGAGTAGGGGCTTTGGGGTTTGGGGTAAAAAAAAAAAGAAAAAGGGTATTGTTGGTATTAAAGGATTGTTGAGCAAGTTATTAAGAAACGATAGGGATACGGGGACTAATTACAGATTTTTGGGGTATGAATAAAATTTCCCAATTTTTATTCATACCCCAAAAATCTGTAATTAGCCCCCGTATCCCTAGCGTTTCTCAATAACTTACTCAACAATCCTTTAATACCAACAATGCCCTTTTTTTTGTACCCCAAACCCCAAAGCCGCTGCTCAGCGTCTTTTGTATCCGCAACCCAACCCAATGTTTGTTTAAACTTAGCCCAAGCCCAACCCGTCGAGTTGACCGGGCTGTGCGGGGTGGGTTCGGGTTAATCCGCCCAAAGTCGGGTTGGGTTCGGGTTGGCCCGCCCAAGTTGCAGCTAGGGGTGGCAATGAGTCGTGTCGTGTTGGGTTCGTGTCGTGTCCAAAACCCCTAGACCCGGACCCGACCCGTTTAACTAATCGTGTCTAGATCCTAAACCTGTACCCGACTCGCTAATAAATAGGTAGACATGATAAGACCCGGTAAGACCCGTTTACCACCCGGATCTATTCAGTTGACCCGATCCGACTCAATCCGACTTGACCCGACCTGACCCGAAAGACCCACTGGCATTATATATTATAGTATTGGATTGCTGGTACCCGACCCGACCCGACACGACCCGTTGAATACTAAACGGGTCTATCGTGTCGACCCGTTTTATGACCCGAACCTGTTTAGCCTTGTCCCAGACCCGCTAATTTCGTGTCAGGTCCTGTCGGGTCGAGGAGAAATAATTCGAGTTGGGCTCGGATTAGCCCCGCCCAAATTCGGGTTGGGTTCGGGTTGGACTCGGGTTGGGTTCAGGTTGGCCCGCCCAAGTTGCAGCTCTATTTGTGCCTTCAAATATCAGCCAACTACATGGGGTTTATTTAAGAGTGGGGTGTATTCAAGAGTGCATATAATTGGGGTATATTTAAGGGGGTATGTGTTTGATTGGGGTATAATCAAGTTGGGGCGGGCCATTTAACTGGGGTGTATTGAAGGTGGGGTGTAAGGGGGAAGGGTAATTTTGGGATAGGAATGGGGTATGAAAAAAAAAAATGGGGTGTGTTCAAGTTTGTTGGAAATGGGGGCTAATTACAGATTTATGGGGTATGAATAAAATTTCCCTAAAATTTCCCAAAAGAAAACACTGAGCTTCCTAATACTCTGTTAGAGGGATTCCAAGCAGTCCGAGGAGGAGCCGGAGGCGGAGACTGGAGAGATGAAGCGCATTCCCATCCTGCTGCTGGGCTGTGGGGGCGTCGGACGCCAGCTCCTCGAGCACGTCGTCGCCTGCCGCTCCCTTCATGCCAAACAGGCACCGCCTCCTCGCTCTCCCTCACTCTCTCCTCCCTTCACCCCCCCCCCCCCCGCCCCACTTCCAATCAATGGCCGGTGATCTCTTGTTCTCTCTAGCAGGGATTGGTTGTACGGGTGGTGGGAGTCTGCGACAGCCGATCGTTGCTCGCAACGAAGGATGTCTCGGCGTCGGCACTGGACGAAGCCGTATTGACGGAGATCTGCCGGGCAAAATCCTCCGGTTCTCCTCTGTTGTCTCTGGATGCTTCCGGTAATGCTCCCATTTGAATTTTTTTTTGTTTTCTCTCTAGCATCGGGCAGTAGATAACCTGTTTGTAAGTATGCTTGACAGACTTGCCATTGCCCATTGGGTACAGGTGGTTGCCAAATATTCAACGGTTCAAGTGCAAGCAATAGAATGCTCGGTATCACTGGCCTTCTTGGCGGATCCACCGGTTCGTAGTACATCCCACGCTCAGGCGTTGCTCTGTATCTTTCAAGACAGTCTAGCCGTGGCCGGAGTTTAGGACGATCGATCGATGATGGAATCAATGGATCGAGCATTGGGCCAATTCCCTACATTTTTTCAGTAATGGTTTGGTGTATATGATGCTTGTATCTGTTGTTTGACAGGTTTGGTGGTAGTCGACTGTTCTGCCAGCTCTGAAATGGTAGAAATATTAAAGCTGGCCTTAGGTTTTGGTTGCTGCGTCGTCTTAGCAAACAAGAAGCCACTTACGTGTGGAATTGTAATGCCTTCTCAAATCCCTTGACGTGTAGCATGAAAATTTAGTAATTTGATTTTGGATATCGTTACCTTGGTGATGCGATCTCAGTTATGTTTCTGATTATTTGTAAATTATATGTCGTGTGATGTAACCAAAGGCCAATTGCCTTGGCTGCAGGAGGACTACGAAAAGCTTATGTCACGCTCCCGCCAAGTTCGATATGAATCAACTGTATGCTCTTGTTCTTTACTAATTTTATTTTGTTTCTGGGCTCTTTTATTGAATATTCAGCTTTTCCCTAATGTTGTGCTCTTAACTGGGTATCAGTAGAAGTATCTCCATATTTTTCCTTTGTACTAGTAATATTGAGTGTATGAACCTCTTGATATGAACAAGTAGGGTCACCAAATGCAATGTGATAGTAATAAACCTTCTTTCTTTGCTCTTCTCATCTTGTTTTCAGCTATTGTTTATATTACTTAAATCTATTTATAAATTGTTTGGGTACCTCTCTCTCTCTCTCTCTCTCTCTCTCTCTCTCACACACACACACACACACACACACACACACAATAGTCCCTATTTTATAGGACTTTTGACTAATAGTGTCTATACGATGTTATGTACTTCTAGAATTGCTTCTTCCTGCTCGTAAGAATGAGCTTCTCTGCATTATAGTTGCTCTACGAGGTGATGATGCTGGTGATATCACCCAAATACTTGCAGAAAACTTTTGCTCATTATATGAGTTATGTTTTCCTAGAATTTTCTAGTGTTTGGGACTTTTTCCCCTTCCTTTTGTGTACACCAGCCTTTGATTTTGTCAGGTATTCTCTAATTTCATTGTACACTTCCCTGATGGAAAAGAAGCCCTATATGGAGCTCTTGATGGTACTGGGTGGTGGGCAGGGTCATTGTTTCTGGCACTTACCCCTGATTGAGTGTTAAAATTCTAGTGCCTCTTTAGTTTTATTATATATGCTGATTGCTGAGTACATCAGTTCTGCCTTCTTTGGTTTTTTTAGGAAGATGCTTCTTTTTCTATTTTTACCTTGTGTGTTTGGAACCTCTAATTTCTTCCCTTTTCCTTCTATTTCATGTTCACTCATGTTGTGAAGTATTTTTCTCATGTGATTCTTCTACTTTTCATGTGGACGTCAGTGAAACGGTGTCTGAATTCTAAGTCTATATCTATCTAGTATACATAAAGACCCATTTGACTGTGCGGTTGGGCGGTCCAAAAGCCCTTTTAGGAGACTCAAGTGTGTTCGGACGTGTTTAGACAATACTGAAGATGACTTTTTAGGTTCACAAAGCTCTACTCGTTGAAGCATTAGATCCAAGCTTTTTCCAAGAGCCTTTTTAATGAAGCACTATGCTAAAAGCTACCACACAGCCAAACAGGCCCATAAACACGAGTGTGCATATAGATATACACATGCATCTACTTGCTTTGCTATTATATATTCATAACCACTAACTCTAAAATGCAATATTGCTCTTGTTTCCTGTTTAGTTGATCGTCATTTGTCAATTTTCTGAAGTTATCGTATAATTCTTGGTTATGATATCATGTTTCCTAATTGCTTTTCTAATGCAAAGTTCCTTGCTTACAATTGTATCCTTTTGCTAGGTTGGAGCTGGTCTTCCTGTAATTGCTTCTGTATCCCGTGTGCTGGCATCAGGAGACAACATTTATCGTATTATTGGCAGTCTAAGTGGTAACTATTTGACTATGTACATGCTGGCATTGTTGGCGAAGCAGTGTTTTGGGGCTTTTGACATTTTTTTCTGCAAATTTGTTGTAGGTACACTAGGTTATGTAATGAGTGAAGTAGAGGATGGAAAATTATTCAGTCAAGTTGTTCAAGAAGCTAAACACCTTGGATTTACAGAACCAGGTCGAACTTGATTTTCTTTGCTAACTTCTCTTCTTAGTTTTTGGCAGTGATAGGTGCTCTCGCAATACATTACCATGACATTCAAAACCATTGCCTTGGTCTTGGATGCATAGATCGTTAAATAGGATTGTGCTTTTCATATGAAGAATTATGGTATCTCAAAGATTCGGGTTTTTTTTTGCCTTTAGGAAAATTTGTGGGAGGTAGAATGGGAGAGTGTAATGGCTTCCCTTTTTTTGTTTTATTAGAGGGATTGTATATTCAATTTATGCAACACTGGACCAAACATAAGAAATGATGTTATGTGGCTCAAAATCAGTTTTAGAGTTAAAATTTAACTATTCCAAATTATATGCAATCACTTATGTTATTTCTCTCTTTCTCTTCGGTGGTGGTGGTGGTGGGGGTTCTTTTTATATAAATAGGCCAATAGTTGCTTAGACTCCAAAACAAAGCAAAAAAAATACTAACATCTATGCTCTTAGTTTAAACCAACAAATACTAGCCAGTGATTGCGTTGAACAATTTAAACTAATCCACAATGTGCTCCCAAAGAGATTCGAAACAGTACAAAATTATTAACTTCCCAAGGCACAAGACTTCAAAGCACATTTTGATGTCCTCAGGTACAACTCTAGTAGAAACTTATTAAAACAAGGTTTTAGTCCGATTCGTGTGCATAAAAAAAAAGGTCCCTATCTATGGGTATCAACCCCTAGTCAGGGTTCAAAACCTACCGACTCCAGTGACTAAAGGTTTGATGCCACCGGATAGAGGCATAATCGAAGTTGAAGCTCCCACCAAAGCGAGAGGCGCTCTACCATTGAGGGGCGACGTAGTCACTCACACATTAAAAATTCCCCACTAAAGGAAAAATGTCTTTTCTGTCAATCATGGTATGAATTATTAGATTTTGCACTGAAGCTGGTCAAATTCTTGCAAACTATTTAGAATTTAGAAGTTAAGAAAACTAAGCGGATAAGAAACTTGATATGCATTAAGATAACAAGAAAAAGGCAAGCAATTTCAAGCATGTTAGATCATGAGAATTAGGGGTGTTCATCGGTTCGGGTTGACCCGCCAAACCGAACCAAACCGGTCTATTTGGTTTGGTTTGGATCGGGTATTTTTGACCGTTCGGTTTGGTTCGGTTCCAAAAAAAAAAAACCCGCTATGGTCGGTTCGGTTCTGGGTTGTGAGTTTTTTAACCCGAACCAACCCAACCCGAACCATTGGTACTATAACCTCTATAGTTACTACTATACAGTGTACAGTCTCACTAATATTGTACATTACATGGTGGTGACCCCAATTGCCACCATTCGGTGCATTCAAAACTTTCAAGTGTTCAACGGTGTGATGAAACTAAAAAGTTAAGGTGTTACTATTTGCACCCACATAATTACTAGCACCCCCAAATCCCAACTTATAAAATATCTCAAAGTGAAAAATTAAGGGTGTTGCTAGTAATTCTATAAGGGCAAATTTGCGGCACCCAAAGTTAAAGGCTTAAAAATAAAATCTGAACCACCTCAGCGGCTCAACCATTCATGCCTCACGGTGTGATGACGAGCGATTTGAAAGACCCGCAGGACCGAACCGAACCAAACCGAACTTTTCCGGTTTGGTTTGGTTCGGTTTTTACCAAGGAATGGTTTGGTTCGGTTCCATTTTCTAGAGAACCGATCAACTTCGGTTCGGTTCCAAATTTATCAAAAAACCGAACCAACCCGAACCATGAACACCCCTAATGAGAATGTATTATCTGTAGAAATAGTAGATTCCTTAAATTGGTACATTTAGATGTTAAGAAAACTAAATGGATAAGAAACTTGATATGCATTAAGATAACAAGAAAAAGACAAGCAATTTTAAGCATGTTAGATCATGGGAGTTTATTATCTGTATAAATAGTAGATTTCTTAAATTGGTACATCTATAGTTTTATTAAGTAATAGATATCAAATGCCAGCTGAATTTCAAGCAGAGCAAAGGTTTAGAAGACCTCTGTCCTATCCATTAGGCAATGGACGCTGTTCATTCCACTTTGATTCTTTCACATTCTTCCTTTCTCTTTTTCGGAGAAAATTAGATTATGATTACATTGAAAATTTATTCGGGAATAAAAATAAGGACGGATACCCACCCAAATTGATGATGTATAATATGATAAGGAATATGGAGTAGGTAGTGGGAATCAAACCCGCATCGTTAGCTTGGAAGGCTAGGGTTATAGTCGATGTTGGTTGATCATTTTTAACATTTCTAATTCAAAACCGAACATGAAATTTTGGTTTTATTCAGCTCCGTTTATGGAAGATTGATGTATTCCCAGAAAAAAAAAAAACCGATTCAGTTTTTTTTTTTCAAACTGGTTTAGTGCCTTCCCTTCAGTACTTTCCACCGGTTCAGCTCTATCTTTTAAACAGAGCCGTGTGCCATTCAAACAGAATTCTTCACACAACTCTGTAGCAAATTTTAGAGTCTTTTAGCGTTGTTTCTGCTGATTCAAGTCAGCTCTGTTTGTGGCAAATCACATCAGCTACTGCTATTCCTTTTGACAGGTTGAGCTATGGTTCACTAATTTTATAACAACAATCAGAAAATAAAAGTGTAACCAAACAGTCATTTTGTCCTTTTCTTTTCCTATAAGTCTGAAGTTACCATATCATTCATCGAAAGATACTCATCCTCTTTGTTTTCTTATATTGTCGTTGAAATTTAGGTTTAACCCAATTTAAATATATCGATGAAGGCATTGTATGACAATTATTATTTTCTTTTCAACAGATCCACGTGATGATCTGAGTGGGATGGATGTAGCCAGAAAGGTACGAGAATCTATAAATATTGTTTTCTGATGATTTCTGCACCATTTCATTCTTCAAGCTATACCTGGATATAATAATATTATCGTGAATTCGTGATGTACTCTCTGCAAATTTGGAAGTAGTCTAACATAATGTTTTTAATTATTTTTTTACTTAGACGAACTTGACTATAATAATTGTCTAATTTTATGTGAGCTGTATGATTTGGGGCGTAACATAACTGGTTTGTGATAGTACCTACAAACTCGAGTTAATGGCATTAAATCAGCTTAATCGCCATAGAAATTTTTTGATGAGTTAAGATGATTTTTTCAATGATTAATGTGGAAACAGGCATTGATCCTTGCTAGACTTCTTGGATGGCGGATTAACTTGGAAGATATAAAGGTTCAACTACAACTTCTGTTTTACGTTCAATAGGTGTTCTGCGTAACTACAACATTTAAAGCCTATCTTGGGCATTGTTACTATGTTTAGCATCAAAATTGTGAGTTCAAACTTAGCTTATTGCAGAAAGTAGCATTGATTTAAATGGATAGTTTTGATAATGTGATGTAGAAATTGAAAAATATTGTCATCCTGTTTTGCTTGTTGCTTATGATTTTCAGGTAGAAAGTTTGTATCCTGATGATTTAGGACCTGACTCGATGTCCACAAAAGAATTCCTCAGTGATGGTCTTTCATCACTTGATATAGGTGTTGCACAAAGAGTCAACATGGCTTCCTCACATGGGAATGTCCTTCGATATGTCTGTATAATTGAGGGCTCAAGGTACTTTTTCGTTCTACTTGATAATGATGGTTCCAATTTCCAAGTAGGTAAAATAAATGTGACATGTGTCACCTTGATGAGCGTCGTTTTCTCCATTAATCTGCAGTAGCACATATATTCTCTTCCATCTGTTATGAGTCTCCTTTGAATTCTGTACTAGTTAGCATAAACCTGGGAGTGGAGTAAGGTGCAAGGCTGGATGCTCCCAAAGGATTTAGGAAGCACAAGCTCTGTAGGGAGGGTATTATGTAATAGCACAAATCTGCTTATTGACATACAATTTGCAGTCGTAGCCCAATGAGGAGGAAATCTTATGTTGGCTATTTGCTGGACATGGATGGGGGGGGTATATTATATAATAATACTAAAACGGAGACCACCTTCACCAGATTTCTGCATCTCCCTTGCCGTCTCTTTCCTGTCTGTCTCTTTTATATTATTAACCCATTCCCCCTGGCTGGAATCCCGAGTGTTATGGAGTAACTGATTACTACATTGTGCCAAGTTAATTTCATTTATGTGGCCATCTGATACGTGATCCACGATTGGCTATAACATGACTGTGATGACTTGTGCCTGAGATATTAGTGACGGTGGCCTGGGCCTTGCCCAGGTTTCATGCTAGGTAACGTATATTTGAGAAGAATATTTCAGAAGACAAGAAGACTTGATGGTGTTTTGGATAGTCCTACAATGCTAGCAGACTTTTCGGGCGACAATTTAGGTGTTAATGGGATACCATTTGTATTTATTTTTTAGGGTATCTATCCCAAAATTTGTGAGATCCATTCACTACTTAGAAGAAGCTACGGATTGCATCCCAATGTTCATCATAAGGAAAGAGCATCCCAATGTTCAAGTTCTACATAAGGAAAGAGCATCTCCAAGATGGTAGCAAGATGAAACCTCCTTGGTCACCAGCGAAGGTTTGTGAAATAGTGGATTGTGAAGGATCCGTTAGATTATTTACATATATGTCTAGAAATCAAACTAAGTAACAAAGCAAACCAAAGTCTCTGGGAAAGAGATCTAATCCTCAGACCCCCTAGAGTATGGAGATTCATGTCGAAATAGTGATTGGAAAGTCTCCTCTTTTCGTCTTCTTTGCATTACCTTTTGCTTTGTCCTCTTTTGTTTTTTTTTCCCTCTTTCATTCCCTTCTCCCTATTGCATCTTTATATATATATTTTTAAATGGTAACCTGTTGGCTAGAAAGCATAGATACTCTGAAACAAGGCGTGTATCCATATCGGACACGGATACGACTAGATATGTATCTGTACGGCTGAGGAGTATCTATTTAAAAAAATCAAAACTAAAACATTCGATATGGCCAAGATACGGGTCGGATACGGTGGGGATATGTCTGGGATATGGGGTCACTTTTTCTTGTTTATTTTTTGGTCGGTTCACTTAAAAACTGGTCGGGCCGGCCAGTTCAGAGGATATAACCGAACCTGGTTTCACTTGTAGCCTCTGTGACCACTACCAAGGGTCTGATCCCCCTGATCCTCTTATACCCCCATTCTTTTCTCCTTTGAAACCCTAGCCGCCTGACCCCTTCGTAGATGACGACGATGATTGAGCTCTCCGACGGCAAAGTTAGGGCTCTTTGCCTACCCCTACATCGTTGGTACCCTCGGGTCCAACTTAATTTTATTTATGAGGACATCTAGACTAGGGGTATAAACTTTCTACTATTATAATCATATATGCTTGCCATCAAATTTTATATATATATATATATATATATATATATATATATATATATATATATATATATATATATATATATATAATTGACATATCCTTGCCGTATATGTGTCCTACTGAAAGGATACGTCAAGGACTTTTTCATTACAACTGTGCTTCATAGCCAACCCCATCTTGATGATAAAAGCAAAAGCTTCCTCGTGGTTGTATTGAAAGCTACTTAATCTATCACTTGCTAGGTTACACTTGCACTCACTGTCACGCACGGTGTGACTTCTTACGTTCTAAAATCCTCAGTGTGTATCGACACTCATTCGCCGTTTACTACGCTGGTTCATTTTGTTCGACTAGTCGTAGTACATAACTACATATTTTACATGAAAGAAAAAAAGATAGCTACTATTGTTGAGGAGGTATTTGACCTTCATTTTCTTTATTTTGGTCACAGTGATTCAGTTTTTTTGCCCTTTGGGTTATTACTGTTGAAATTAGGTTTAGGTGAGTGTTAGTTGGAAATTTTTTCTAGTGAAATTTAACTATTCGCGTGCAGGTGTCAGGTTGGCCTACAAGAGCTTCCCAAGGATTCCCCCTTGGGTAGATTGAGAGGAAGTGACAATGTGGTATGTTGTGCTTTCTGTTGAATGTTAATCTTGCTTGTTTCCGGCATTCGTTCTTGTTCCTTTGTCCTTGCTCCTTAGAGAGCATTCAAGATTTTATTGAGTGCTCATGATCTACAGCATTTCTGTAGAGAGAACCATTTACATAAGGAGACCACCTCACTCGGTTCGATTTTTTTTGCGGTGTTGCACCAATTGTTAGGGTAGGGTACACGCACAAGGGTACTCATGAGGTGCTTGCCATGCTTACTGGGTTTTCTTGAACCAATTGATTATTGTCTTCGTCATTATCGTTCCCACTAGAAACCAAACTTATATATAAATATAAACCATTTCATTAGTTTCCAAACACGTCTAAACGTGCCTAAGCCTCCTAATATCGCTTTTGGGCTGCCCAACCGTACCCGTTTTGGGGATGAAAGAAACGTTGCGGTAGAGAATGTTAATAGATTAGTCTCGGCTTATTTTGCCGGCAAATGTTCACAATTTTTTTTTTATTCTTTCACAAAATCATCATAAACTTAAGGCTTTTAATTGACATGAAAGAATCGTGAATAGTATGAGTCGTTCGAAATTCGTAAAATATTGTGAAATTTTGGGCTGTGTTATTTTGGGCTTCGGGAATCTCAAATGATTTTTCTTTTTTCTGCAGGTGGAAATATACAGCAGGTGTTACAAGGAGTCACCCCTGGTGATCCAGGGGGCAGGGGCCGGGAATGATACCACGGCCGCGGGGGTCCTTGCTGATGTCATCGATCTTCAAGATCTTTTCAGGTAAGATCCCAGTTGTCCTCCATGGAATGGATGAGATTCCGAACCATTCGCCCGCTGCGGGATGCGACACATGTTCTTTTGACTCACATATGGTCATCAAATAAACAGTCTCGAAGGGTTGGGTGGTTGTTTTACTGCCTCTCTTTTGCTTAGTAAGCAGTTAAAGAGTTCGAATGTCGGTAATCAATGGAGTTCATAGGTGGTGCTACTGAAATATATGGTGGTAAGAATCTCCTATTTGTGGTAGGATTTTATTGGTTTGTGTTAAAGGATCCAACTGACTACATTTTCCAGTAAGAGGGTTCAGTCCGGTAGGGGCCACAATTAGGGCTGTAAATGGGCTTGGGCCGGACCGAGGTCCGTCAGGTCGGGCCTGATTTGGGCCTAATTTAGGTGGAGTTAGCTTGGGCTTTGGGTTGGGCTGGGGTCGAACATTCAAGCTAGGCTCTATTATGGGCCGTGTATGGCCAACTGCAAATCCGGCCCAAAGCTTGAACCAAGGCCTGACTTATATTGTTATTATTATTATTACTATTTATATAAATTATACCCGCATCTACTTTAAAAAATTTAGGGCAGATTACAAAAGCCTACCCTGAACTATGCACCTCATATCATGTTGAGCGGTGCTATTGACACCAATGTTTACTCTCCAAACATTGTTTAAAAGTTTTTATTTTTTACAAAATTACCTCTAAGTAAAATGATCAAAATTTTTTTTTCTAAACATGTTCAGATGACCAGAGCCGAATATTATATAGTATGTTCGTTCGACCATGGTCGAACATATTGTTCCATGTTTGGGTGCTGAATGTATTGTACCATGTTCGGCCATGGTCGACCGAACGTACTTTACAGGGGCACTGCCCCTGAGCCTATAAGCACGCTCCGAGGGCTGGGGGGCCACTACCCCCATGTGTTGGGGCCTGCTATACCTTGTGTCGCAGTGGGCCCTGCAGGTCAACGGCAAGAAATCGACCAGTTTATGCTTGTTATGAATTGGCCTGTAATATTTGTTAGAGCAGCCGGCGCAATTGAGTATTTCTTTCTTTTCTGTTTTTTTTTTCCATACATAGCACTGTCAGTCAGTCGACCGGTGGATTATAGTCGCCGCAAGGTCCGGCACACTGAGTAGAAGTCCACCACACCGGGGCGGAGAAAAGTCAAGTCGCCACACTGAGTGTAAGTGCACCACACCAGGGCGGAGAAGAGTCCCCGAACCTAAAGTTCCATCTTAATTTTCAAATCAAACCGAAAGCAAGGGATTGTGAATTCCCAGATCATCGAACATCATCAGCAAAAATCTGCAGTGCCCAAGTTACAGATAATTACAGAAAAACCAAACAAAAATAATTTGCAATAAAGTCTAGAAAGTTTTAATAATATTAATTCCAACAAGTTCCGCGCCTGAACCCTACCAATTAAACAGACAGAAATGCACGGATCCGTTACAAACCCCGCAAAGGTTACCCCTCTTCGATTTTTCGGCAAACTGGGTCGTCTCCACCAATCGTTTGTTCTCGATTCGGTTCCAATGCTCCCGAAGTGGCTGATAGAAAGTATCTGGAAATTCTCCTTTCTATGCCCAAATGAGGTTGCAGACATTCAACTTCACCTACTCCACATTCCCACCTGGAGGGCAATGGCAATCAAACAATATTAAGGGCAGCCCAAAACTATTTGAAAATATATCATTCAATTGCTTGAGAATTTATACATCGATCCGCCATTCCTCGGGATTTATCCTAACCCATAATGTAACTGCAACTTTATGAAACATCAGCGTCATCACCGCGTGTCTTATCCCATCAGGATGGAGTTGATTACGAGGATGATCGACACATACTTTCTGACCAGCTGCCAAACCGCCCTTTAATATCGGTGCCAAAAATCTGATCAAGACAATTTGGCAAGAGGAGGGCCCTACCAATCAGCCTAAAAGGCCGGTTGGCGGATAGGGCGGCGGCTTTTGACCACATGCAACCAGGGAGGGATGCAACATTATGAAACTAGGGTCGTAATATGCAAAGTGCCGAATGAAATGATACCGTGTAGCACCGATGGTGGTGCTGACGCATCTTCCATGTCAGCATCCAGAATCAGACCACTGAGAGGAAAGGTTGAATCAGAAGGGAAGCAAAATGCAAGAAAATGTTGAACTTAATTAAAATAACCAAAACCTGTTTTTGGCTTCGGTTTTGAGCTGCTCCATACGGTTCTCAATGTTGGCACACGCGGCTTGGATCTCAATGTTCTTCTCACAGAGCTCCCTCCATTGTGAAGTTAGGGCATTCAGTTCGGCACCTGTGTTTTGCTGATCACATGCTAGAGGTATGAGAGATGCAATATGGTTTCAAGTACAGGGCAGATCATCCCTTTCGGAGCGCCGGTGTTCAAACCCGAAAGCTCACCTGGTGGAATTTTCTTTCCCGGTTCACGGTTTCTATCTTTTCATTGTATTCCAAAGCTGTGGCCTGCGTTCTGAAAACAAATCGAGACCAGTGGGTTCATTCAGAGTGAAGACTTGAAACCAAAGAATAACCAAAAGCTGAAGCAAGACTAAAGCTGAAGCAAGACTAAACTAAACTGGTTTTATGATGCAAGATCATCATACTAGCTGGGAATCTATGGTCGTAATTAAGAATTTAACATGTTTTAGGGTTGAATAGCTTAAATCATGAGGATATTGGTTTCCTAAATAGGGACCAATTAATGATATTTGACAATCTATGAGGGGTTCTTAGAGTTGTAACAATAACTCAGATAATTACAAAGATGGTTTGGAGAGACTACAATGGATGCTTGAGGGAAAATCTAAGGAAAAAAAATCCAGAAATATTTAAATGAACTAAGGCAGGAACTACTTCTAGTAGCAACTAAAGAATGGTAGTGGCGAATTCTTCACCACTAAAATGATGTACAAATCATTACATAAGATCGGAGGATTTGGAAACTTCACCACCGAGATGCACACTGCATATGATGGACATCTAGTGATGCAAGAGAGAGAACGGGAGTACCGTCGGATTTTTATGCAACTCGGTGAAGAATTCAATATTTTTTAAAGTGCGGGCAGATCTGAATGTGATTTGAAATTGCATTGTGAAAGTGATTTTGGTCTTTCAAAATGCCTAGAAGACAAGTCTACTATCAAGGGGAAAATGGGTCTAGAAGAGTGGTGTGACATTGAGGTTTTGTGGGGGAAATCTTTAAAAAAGGCTTGCTGGAATTCCAGTTTGTAACGAAAATTGACAGCAGCTCTAGAAAAGATTGAACGGGGCTTCTAAAGATCTAAGCTTCCAGGTGGAAAAAGCAGATAATCTAGCCAAGATCTAGGAAAATCAACTAAATTAGATGCAGATATTAAGAAACAAACAGAAAAATCTTATAACCAACACTTATAAAAGTTGATAACGCGTGAGATAACTGCTAAAAGCATTGCACTTCTAGCGACGAACAAAAGTGTCGAACCTTTGTGTTCCGACGTACCAGACCAAGGAATTTCCAGGGGATCACACCAAGGAATTTGAGAAGAAAGATTCAGCACTTTCTCTGAAAATGAGCAGAAAACATCTACAGGTTTATACATAAATCTCAAAAAAATCCAAAACTCAAATCCTAATTGACGTGAAACTTTCCTAACCAATACACTACTAAACTACGACTCTGTTAGCCACTTCCTAGTAAAATAAAACTCCTAAATTCAATCTAAAAATTGACTAAAATAAGTCAAAATTTTAAAATAAATTAAGAAACACAATTGACTAGGGCTCTGAGTCCAATCCAAATTGAAATCAGACTCCTAATCAAACTGAAGGCCCTAAACAACCTAAAATCTGAACTCAAACAAAATAAGCATTGGATTGGAGTTCCTAAGAGGGATGGATTTCCAGTTAACTCAAAGGTACATGGTTGGTCCCCTTAAAACGCGTTTGATGGTCAATGACCTTCACTCGAGTAACGAAACACACTCCATTGCCATCAATAGGTGAGGTTTGCATATTAGCACACAAGTGGGGAAGAATGAACAAACGAGAAGGTGGTACCAGGGTGGACTATGCATTCCCTGAATTCTAGATCTTGACACCTTCAAATTACTGTGACTGTAAAAGTAAATACAATTTTTTTTCCGATTATGTTGGAATTTCCAAGGACATGCAGTTTGAAACTTCCTTTTTCGAAGCACCTTAGATCACATCCTCTGCATTCTCTGAATTATGACCGTGGCATCTTCGTTTTCTGACTCTTCCTTCGAATTATCAAACAAAAAATGTCTTTTGTAAAATATGCTTTATCTCATAGGGCTCTTCCACTAAACCTCCTAGTAGTGATGAACTGATGATCTATTGAAGGCTCGGTGTCATGCTCCTTGAAAAGAATCAGGAAATTCCATTAGAGAGTTGATGATAGGGACCAAGCCCGAACTCCGAAGTATGTATTGCTGCCACCAGCGACCGGCCCAAGAGGCGCATTATATTTTTATTGTTTTATTTAACATTTTCGGATTATTAATTAGTGTAATTTAGGCTTGCGTGGAAGTCAAGTTTTCCTTTAGTTTTAGTCCCACATGGATTGTGGAACCATATGCATGTAAATCGACTTCTAATATAAAGGCCCGATCTTTCTTTATGAAGTATGGAATAGATGAGAACAAAATTTTCGATACTGGATTGGATTGAATCGAGGAAGATTCCTCAACATCTAGTGGACAAACAACAGGAGAAACCTCCCAGCCCATAAGACGTGAAAAATAATACACAAGAAAAATCTCGTGTCTTGTATACTCCATGGGCACTCCAGCCATGATCCATTGAATCTCCAAGGGCACCCCAGGTGCTATATCTATAGAAAGCACTCCTGTTGCGACCTGATATTGTTGATTACACCCTGGCTAATCAGATTTGTTGAGGGTACCCCATGCGAAACTTATGCTTACTAAGGGCACCCCTACAAAATTGATGTTTAGTGAGGGCACCCCAACTTCTTGAAAAACAAGTTTGTTGTTTTTGCTGATTTAAAGCTTTTATTTGGCTTGATTCAAAGCCTCCTTCATGCCCGAATGGCAAAACCACCTTGATTAGATCCCAATTAGCACCTCACAAACCTTAGAACTTCGATAAGAGAGAATTGTGCGCTCTTACTCGCCTCGGATTGCAGGGAATCTCTCTCTCTCTGTCTCTGTCTCTCTCTCTCTCTCTCTCTCTCTCTCTCTATCTCTCTCTCTCTTCTCACATCATTTATCGGCAGTTCGAAATAGTGGGGTGAGTGACGACGTTCTAATGGGCCCCCCAGATGGGGCGGACGGGAACGTCTGCCTGAACCAAAGCCACTGGTTTTACTAGAGTCCCACTTAGAGATACCGTAATTACTTTTATGACCAAATTGCGCTCTACGCATTTTGAAACCGTGCTCTCTGTGCAGTTTTGCTCTCAAGCTGTTGGAGTGTGGTTTGTACTGGTTTAGGCGGTTTGGTTTACTAACATATGGGCCAAAGCTACGCAAACAATGACCATTTCTTCTGAACTATAATCTTGAAAAACGTCAATTCATCTAAAGCAACATGCACCACTTTTTTGGAGAGAACATGAAGAGCATGCATTGACATTGATAAGATGATACTCCCATAAAGAAGTATAAGAATAGTGTGTAATGTGAACGAGATTGATAAGATTAAAATTAGTCCTGTTTAGATATTTATTCCTTTAAGCTGTAATCAGATAAGATAATAAGATATAACTTCTTATTGATGGGCGAAACTTAAATGTTCACTAGATTTCAAAGGTGACTCATGACAGAGAAGTGTAATAAACAGCATTCAAAATGAATTGGGTAAAAGCTGCAAGGAAGTGATGTCGGCAAGGAAGAAGGTGCACTACAAATATGAGCCCCTTGTATGTCTATCGAAGATCGGACGCATATCAGGCTGCATTAGGAACCATAAAATCAACCCAATATTGAGCAAGATGAAATAAATAAAGACTGTATTCCTTATAATAGGAAGACATAAATGTTGCTATAGGCAAGAAAGTTATTCTTTCAACCAAAGCATGTTACTTTTTTAATGGAGAAAAAGAAGAGGAAGAAACAATGGATCATTAAGAACTGAAACGCCATTTTCACAGTGACAATGTTTGGCTACACTGACAGTGCTAATAATATATGGGATCACATAACAGACAATAGCCAGAAGTCACTTTTTGATGCCCCTTGAGATTTAAGAGAATGAAAATAAGACATTAATTATACAAAATTTCAACTATTTAATCGATAATGCCAATGCGATAAAAAACAAGCAATGGTATTTACCGGGACAAAATCGCCTCCATTCGTTTGTTGTGATGTTTCCAGATGTCAACACCATGTTTCAACATTAAGTCCAAATTCTCAATTCTGATAAGTCAATAACTCAGATCAGAAATAATATATAAACAATGTCTTGTGTAAATATGATTTATAATTTTATATATCACACAGAGGGTATAAAAATGTGTGCCACATGGATTATATCACACAGAAGGTATAACAATGTGTACCACAAGGATTATATCACACAGAAGGTCTAACAATGTGTGCCACAAGGATTATATCAAATAAATGTTCAGATGTCATAACATCTGGCAGTGTAAATTATAGTTATAGATATGACGAAAGGGCAAGGAAAGTATTCTTATCAATGCCAAAGGTAAATCTAATCATATACCAAAAGTAGTAAAAATGAAAAAGGAACTGACATCAATCATATAGTAGCACATTGATTAAAGAAAAGATCATGGCAACACCAGTTCAACATATAAGGAAACATGTCCCAAATTGAAAATGATATATCTTCACCAGAACAAGTTCTCGACATTTACATGATTAATCATACATATCTTAAAAGCTGTTTTAAAAATTGAGAATAAAAATCCCAACCATCTTTCGAAAGTTATGGATAACGTTCTTTTCAAATAAAAATAAGTTAAGAAATGTGAAATTTGTGACTACAACTTTCACATTCAACTTAGAGAAAATGAAACACACCAAGAGGGTACATAAAATGTAGATGAATATATATTAAAATATAAACTAATTCTTCATTGTTAATTACAAAGTATTTACCAAATGAAGCAAAACAGCATTAAAATAAATTGTTATGCTCGGCATCACATATAGAGGAACAGGAAGAACATGCTGAAACAGAAACTTTGGAACATCTAACACATGCCTTGTCCCATAATGCCAACTCATGCAAGAATATTGTATAAAGATATAATGAAAAAAAAATTCTCAATCCAATAATTTAGTCACTTTTTTTGTTTCAAGTCTCAGACATTACTTATATCTTGCATGCACATAAAGATTCATATGCTATTGAAAAAGAAAGCTGAGATTGCCATCAATGGATCAAAAGCTTTAAAAAAAACAGCTGGAACATAATAAATTCGGTGAAGTATTATAAAGCTTAAATGAACATGTATGATTTAGATGTCTTTGCCTCTATGGCAATGCATAGACCTTATTATCATATGTATGTATTCTCATCACTGGTGACAGACCTATCGTATACTTGTATATATCTGGTTTTTTTGATAAACTAAAGAATATTATAGGTTAAAAGGTAAAGGAAGGGCAGTTGTTCACTGCCAGTGGCCAAAAAGTTGAAGGAAATCTGGAAAGTTTACATTATTTGTTCAGCTCTCTGTGCGAAGTCTAGTGTTGCAGATTAATTTTCCCAAATGATTGTTGTTGAGGATATTCAAGCCCTTGCCTCTTTCCGGTTTATACCACCAGAAATCACCAAACTGGGAGTACTCTCTCATTCACTTTCGAGTCTACAATTGGTTCATTATCCTCTACTCGACTCCTACAATACAGGTTCCTTTTGATCCTTCTAAGAAGTACACCATGATCTAAACTAGTTACTGTCCATTGAGCACATGCCGACAACTTTAATGGACAATCAAGCCCTTCTCTACTTCTGTCCCCCCTTACCACCCATCAACCTTCCCTTAAGTTTTCTGCTTTCTGTTTTTTTGAGCTTTAATTACTGACACACCAATGTTGGTTGTCTCTTAATATTTTGTTCTGACCTAACCAAAATTCACTCAAACAACCTTCATCTAGGATCAGAAGCCTTCTTGCTTCTTTATGCAGTCCCTCTTATCCTTTTTTCACTCTTACTTTTGGTTACTTTGCCTGTTTTATGAATAACTGGAGTGTTTTTCTTCCTCTACCTGAATGTTGAGATCTCATTTCTCAGTTTCTCCTTTTAGTGATCTCTTTCTTCCATCATTTTACTCTTCCCTTTTTCAGGGTTCTTGGGGAGTTTGGGCACTTGGGTTAGCTTCATGACCCTATACTTCTCCCATTTGGCCTCTTTAAAGCCCATTGCCCACCTTGCAATCATTTGATCACACTCTTTAGTGGCTTATGATACGTGAAATTTGTTGGTGTTTGATGTCCAATTGTATGGGACCAACTTGGTCATTTGGTTTGCACCATAGTACCAAAACTCGGTCCGACTCGACTCGCTCGAGTCGGCTTGACTTGGCCGAAAATCAAGCCGACTCGGATGGAAACTCGGACCGGCCAGTGGCCACTACTCGGGCTGTGACTCAGGCTGACTCAGTCCGACTGGAGAACACACACACACACACACACACACACACACACACACACACACATCGTGTCGCCCGAGTCAAGTCTTCGAGTTACTCGACTCGGTCGACTTTTGAGTCAAGTCCGAGTTCCGGGTTTAGAACACTAGCCTGCACCCATGATGGTAGCTCCCATAGGTCGAGATATGTGAAGTCAAATTGACAGGACAAATCCTTCTATTTCCGATAGAGATAGAGATAGTCATGGCAAAGTCAATGCATGAATGATAATTTATTGACCACTGAGCCCTCACCATTGTTATCGAGTCCGTTGCCTCAGCTGCACGTCCTTGGTTTGTTAGCCTTTCTTCTACTAAGGTTGCATGCTACCAATTTTAAGAGACGTATGTTCAAACAAGACATGCTTGCGAGTATAAGAATAACCAGAAGGGCCTAGCAGCTTGTCAAGCTGAAGAAGCATCCAAGACTTTCTTTATTCTCCTCGGTAACTAATATGCTAGCTATCTATTGCACTTTAGCCTTTGGTTTGTACCCTTATATATACCAAAGGGAAAAAAGTATATCGTGATCATTAGTTCCAGATTTTGATGCATCTAATTTTGTTCTCCATTATTCTCCAATAGCATCTAGATACCACCCTTGTGAAGATTCATGTGTCTACTCCTCTACTTTCATATGATCGTTCAAATGCTTCTCTTATTTTACTGCTGAAAATTGCTGAATCACTTGTTATCTATTATCACATTTTTTCCCATGAATATATAGAAAGATTCAAGGTCTCCTAGGCGATCATTTACATAGAGAAAAGCATCTTGAAGCTTTTACATTATTGAAAGAGAACATATGACATAATAAAAGCAAAAACCAAGCAATACAGTAGTACTTCATAATTTGGTGTTATTTTTTTAATAGCAGACTACCTACCTGATGGAGCATAATCTTTTTCATTGAGTCACTCTGACATCCCAACCTAAATAATGAGTAGAGCTAAGAAATTTGGGGGGAAAATGTGAAGGAATTGCATATAGTATCGTAAAGCAGCAAAGAATATAAAGCATCCACTCTGTACAGAAAAGGTTTTGGTCAATACTTGCAGTACAAGATCGCTGCATGGATGCTATGCAATGTAAAGTGTGGCCAGTAGTTGCATATCCTCCAGTAGTAAGTAAATAATGTCAGCATTTTGACTGTCGGCTGTTATCTCAAAGTGTCAGTAGAACACTAAGCTCATTCAATGTACTTCAAAACGAGCTTACGATGCTACTATAGTAAAGTAGTCGTTTTAAAGATTCCAGAAGTATCATAATTGTTACTTCATCATCATCATAGTCATCCAAGACTTATCCCATCAAAATAAGGCCAACTATAAAGTACAACTCTAACTAAGAAGGCACACAAAAGACAGCCAAGAATTTTCCAACTAGTTGTCAGCGTGACGCCAGGAATGATTGGCAGAGAAGGATTCATAAAGAAGACCCTAATGCTTGATGGTCATAATTATGGTTATGTCAACCCTCTAAGATTGATGACGAAAACCTGACACGGGAACTTTACAAAAGAGGAAAGCACCAAGAAACCTAAAAGGCCAGTTAGCGGGTAGGAAGACATGCCTTGTTGGTTATGCAGTTTAAGCTCATACACCTAGGGAGCAACCCTCCAAGGATCCCTAGACTAGGAAGAGTATACACAAATAGGTAGAAGGTAAATTAGATGTGGCAAATTACACTCATCTCTGGCATGAATTATAAAACAAAGAGCTGACATGAAAAAACATTTCTATGAGATTCCAGAAATCTTTTTAAACAAAATGCAGTACCCATCTCATCTAAATATACCGATGCATCAGCACTTGGGTAGGGACGCATGAGATACTAGTTCTTGAACGAAAAGAGATTAATTATGATAAATGCTCCATGACTCCATAGACCAATTCGTATAGAAAAAACATATGAAGGTTTGTCTCTGAAATAACTGAGTGACCTATCAATGTACTTATTTGAGAGCAACAAGCTTAATATCAGTATAGCTGTCCCAATACAGAAAGAACCCAGGAAATATAAAAGTGATTACCTTATGATTTGATGTTGAAGCAGGCTTTGAGCATTTCGAAGGGCCTGCCTCCAAGCAGTAACATCATTACGCTTATTTAATGGAGGAGGTTCTAATCCGTACCGTGACATCTCCAAAGTTGCAGGAGGCTTGCCAGCTCTCACACGTTCATACTCTCTAGCAAGCATAGGGTGATTCTGATACAGAACTATAGGAATTAAATACAAAGTATCATGGGAAAAAGGATATAGGCAAAAGCAAAAAAGAGTTCATAAGTTAAACAATAAATATAACTGAGGAGGTACATAGAAGTTCCATATCACAATTATTCTATCCAAACTACTGAGTGTATGGAAAATTAATAGCAAAAGTATTATGAGTGTTCCAAGATAATATCTGCATTAAAACACAATAAAATGGCAAGCTTCAGGCCCGTTTGCTGCATTTTGGTGCTGATAATAGCTTTGATCACAGGAGCTCACTATAACAACTGAAATGCAGGGTTCACAAACAACCTATGACCATGTAAATCATGTATTACCAGCATTTACGTAAAGGATGATTACTAATCATAACAAAGTGACAAGCAAATATTATTACCATCTGTGTTCAAATAAAATGTACGTCAGCTACAACTGTTAACTTGAAATAATGAAAATAAGCCAAAACACTTATGAAAACTTGGAATGGTTGCTAACTATAGATGGAATTGAATCCAAGGAAAACAAGTTATCCAGCAACATTTTCTAAACATCAGTTAAAGTATCTGATTTGATTCATGGTTCCACATTTGTCATAAAACTATTGGCACACCAATAATCTAAAACCCTAAAAAGTTTCACAGTTGATCCTATGTAAATCTTTCATTTTGTTTACCAAAGAAATTTTCATATTATCAGTCATCAGAACCAGATTCTGTCTATACGCAAATTAAGGATATGGTGGGTGGTTCTCTTGGGATTGGACTTTCATAAGTTAAAATTGAGGAATGAATGTCTTGCTGAACGAAAATAATGCAATAATCCATTACTGGGAGAAAATATGCAATTGTGTATGGATAAACAATACCCACACATAATATACTGAGCATAGGTGTATGCAAGTGAACAATGCACAAACATTATCACTACATAGAATTAACCTCTCTAATCCCCTCCCCCTTACTCAAATGCAAGTGAACCATACACCAAAGTTTTCCTAATGGGTACCAAAAGTTTAAAGCAGTGATATAGGCGGAGTATGGATCTTCATGAAGTCTACTTCCTCAATGTTTAAAAAGACAAAAGGCGTACTGATGCGTTTTTCCTCTGGAGAGGCGAGGCGCAAGCCTCAAGGCGCATCGAGGCGTAAGCCTCGAATATTTTCGAGGCGTTTTGGTAAAAAAACGTTAAAAAAAGAAAACAAATCACAATAAATACTATTATTGAATATGTAATAACAATTGAACTAGATATGCATAATAAATCACATTGTGTTAGAAAATATCTTATATGATACGATTGAGGACTCCATCGAGTAATCTAACAACAAAATAGAAAGTCAAATTGCTCAAACACACTTAATTCTTTAATATTCAAGATAATAATTAAAGTAACAACTAACAAGTAATAACAAACAATAAAATACGAATATAGGACTAACATTGTCAAGATTCAAAAAAAAAAATGATACAATTATATAAATACATAAGAATGGTAAAATACAAAGAAAAAAACATAGAAAAACCTAGTAGAAGATACAAGATCATGATCCATACCTCTAAACTTGAAACAAATCTTTATTTCTCACTTGTAGTTGGTAGACAATCCACAAAGAAGAAGAATATAACTTTGGAATCAAAATTGAAAAGAAATAAGCAGTAGATTTTGATTTTGGGTTTTTGGAGATAAGGGGGTTTCAAAACCTAAGAAGATCTAAAAGGGTGGTAGGAGATTTCAATGGGTGAAAAAGGGTCCATGGGGACGATTTACATATCAAACCTTTAGTTCCCCCCACACCAAACATTTGTTTTAACCCCTCACCGCCCTAAGTTCCATGCCTGGTCCAAGAGACGTACGCTTCGAACGCCTTGAGGTGCGTCTCGGACAAAGGCATACGCCTCTTAATGCAGAGGCGTAGGCTTTTTATATGTGGTTACTAAGGCGTGCGCCTCGAGGCAGCACAGGACCGCCTCGCCTCGAGGCGTAAGCCTCAAACGCCTTTTTAAACATTGTACTTCCTTGAGCTAATCGATACATTGGATATAAGACCATGAGTATAAGGCATCAGTGGAAACAAAGTGGGAAAAAAAACTCAATCTTGATGCTATGTTAGATCGGGAAAAAATGTAATCTCAAAAGCATTGTAATGATCATAGTAAAGACGTGTAGGCGTAAATATCATGTCCCCCGATGTAGGAGAGGAGATAAAAGAGTTTAAATCTTCATTGTGAGGAGGAAGCGGAGATAAAAGAGCTAGTGGTGATGTAACTGAGCTATAAACTATTGCACAACCAACTTAAACATCTAGAGGGACTGGAAAATGTTTAGTCAAGTTATTGTCAACAAAACATGAACATTCACCAATAAATGAGAGTGAGTATCCTAAAGAAACTCGTCATCATTGGAACTCCATTAAAATAGCAGCAATACAAGTATAACATAAGCTCATTTGACTTAGGTTAGATGTCTACTACTACAAATACATGTGCACTCAAGCACAAAACACAAACCACAAGGTCAAGAGGGTAGTAAAGGGGTCAGAGGTACTTTGTCTCAAACTAATGTTGAAGACAACTCTTTGAACGAGCATTGATCACACCATCCAAATACATTAAAGCATCGTGATGCTGCACTAGTCTAGGAGCACCGAGTGAAGAGATCATAATCATGATACCACTAGGCAAATTTCACGTCAAGGAAAGTTTACCGAAAATGCTTAAACTAGGCTTAATGAACCTATTTGATCCCTAAGAGGCAGTTTAGGGACAACCAAGGCCAGAGTATTACCTATTATGCCCCTATTAGCCGTAGGCCAATACTTTATGATATTGTGCACCATTGCGAGACTGCCATGCGTTGGCACCGAAGGAAATGAGGCATCGCTGAAAATATACAACTGACACGCTAAAATACGCTAGGAAACCTATCCATTAGACATTTAAACTACTTTTAGCTGCTTTCTAATGGTGAATAGACATGTTTCAAACATTTGAATAAGATTTTTAAATCTTTAAAACAAGGCTTGCATCATCATTATGTTGAGGATGCAAAAATACACAAAGTCATAGATAAACATAAACAGCCATATTTAATTGGCCCATTTTCACCAAAATTAGCTGGAAGTCACTTGAAATTGTGAAATCCAAATGAAATGAGACGCAAAACCAGCCCACGGTTTACGAAACCACCCGGTTTCAGTGGGTCCCCCTGCTTTCGATCAGAATTTCACCGAAATTCAACAAAATTTGGGCGAAATGGTGAACCCCCCCCCCCGGCTTCGACCCTACCTTTCGTTTTGATACAGACCGAAACCAAAATATCTCTCCAAAATTTTGATATTTCGACCGAAATTTGAAATCATTAATAACTTCATCCAAGTGAGTCAGAGGAAAAATACTTTCTGGTTTGGTAGAGAAAGAAGATTAGTATCGTACACTTTATGGTAGCACTTTCACTTTCTATTCAACAAAGCAAAGAGCATTTGAAAGTTGTTTTATTCTTTCAAAATTCTACTCAATCGTTTGCTCCCTTGATGATATCAATTATCAAGTGTCGATCCCTGGCCCAAAGGAAATATAGCATTCTATGATTCAAAAGCTAATGAAGTGTACTCCTGGCTCTAATACCAATATGATAGCGCCTCGTGAACAAGGTTTAAAATAAGGGTATCGGTACCAGTCGGCAACGGACCGAGTTGTAATGGCCGATACGATTTCGTATCAACCAGTTCGGCCAAAATCAGTACCGGCCTTTTATAATAAAAGAATTAAAAAAACAATATTAAAAAAATTGATACCGAGTTGAACTTGGGCATACCGACCGATATGGCTACGTATCGGCCAATACCGAGTTCAACTCGGCCGATACGGGGGATGGTATCGCGGGAGGGGGGGAGGGGGAGGGATACCGATTACAGACTTACAGTTCGCCAAAAACCGATACGTACCGATGTTGGCTAGTTTAAAAACCATGCTCGTGAAGGAACGCAACTCTACTGCTCAACATTAGAGAAAGAGGTCTTCAATGGATGACGGAAGGGGATATAGAAAAAAACGAGAAGAATAAGAAAATAGATTATGTGACATCTAAACCATAGAGGTATAACCACCAAAAATTTCTCTACCAAAACACAAGCGCAACTTAAATAAATTTCTACCAAAACTATTTGCAATTCATGCTCTTATATAAAGCAACATGTGGAAGAAAACAAACACCCTAATTTAATGTCAATACTTAATCAAAACACTCCTGATCATACATAGCTAACATAAATTATACGACACACTTGGTTGAATTTGAAACCATCCAAATAGGCATGGAAATACACAAAACCGAGATTTATATTTCTTCGATAAAAAAAAATCATTAGTTGCATTGTAATGGAACCATAATACCGACTACCGAGTTGCATGATAACTGGCTAGATAAAACAAAGTATCTCACTCATCCCATCTCCTTTTAGATGACCATGGATGCACTACTGGAATTGTTTTATCTCACATCTCTAAATAAATTTCTTTATGGTGACCAAATCCTTTAAACATAGGTTTTTGGCAATTCTTCATGTGTTGATGGGCTTCTTGGGTCTCCATTGCCGCCACTTCTTCAAGCCACAACCTTCTTTGATGATATGTCACTTGATACGTGACTGGACATGTGAACCTTGCACGGGGATGGGCTGCCATGTGCGAGGTTGTGTGAAAGGTGGTAGAGTGATTCTATTGTGTGATTGTAGGGTGGTTGTGTTGGTTGTGCAACTATGGGATTAGTTATGTTAACTGTTGTGTTGGTTGTATGCTTGTATGTGGTGGGGGTGTATAAATAATGTTGTGATGAATGAAAACATAATGAGATAACTATCCAAACTAGTTCCTTTGTCTTCTATTCTATGTTTAAGAGGAACGGCTTCCCATGAAGAAAGCCTATAGGAGAGGCCCTGACTCCCTTGATCAATTCTATTCCCATCTCTTCATCCTTTTCTATGTTTTATTTTATTTTATTTAGGTAAGTATCATCACTCATAAATGAAAGGGAAAAAAGAAAAGGAAAAAATCACTCGTTTCAATATCATCGGTGAAGCTGATGTTAGGTGGGATTTTTATTTTTAAAAAAATTAGTGAAAGTAGCATCAAGTAGGCAATCAAAAGTTCTACATTAACATTAAAAAGATGAAAGGCTTCTCCAAAAAAAAAAAACCCCAACGATTTCACGCTAATTAGTCTATTATGCACAATTTGCAATCACTATAGTTGATCCACTGTTTACATAAGCTGCCATCTCAATGACATATTACAAAGAAGGCCAAAAGAACCGACAGTAGGAGGGATTCTCACAGAACCCTAAGAACTCCACCGGATTTCACTCCTTCAACCATAAGCAACTGAAGAACAGCAAAAGAAACTAGCTTTTCAACTCCAAATCTAGGGTAAAAAAGGGCAGAAGCAGTGATGCGGTATCCGCCGAAAACCCTAACCCCAGTAGAAATCATAACCTCGCTGTAAAGATCTGTTTGATACCTCGAAGCCGAATTTGGGCAGGGGAGGAAGATCTTTGAGGAAGTCGGCGGGCTTCTTGACGCTCCTCCGCATCTCCTCTTCCACGAGCCGGTCCACCTCCGCTTTGACCCTGGGGTCGCCGTAGTCGTCGTCAATGTAGGGCAGAGCGTCAATCACCTCGTCCCTCCAGCCGAGGGACCAGCCCTCACGGGCGGGATCCGGCGGGGCCTCGAGCATTAGGATCTCTCTTCCCGCCATGGTCGCCGCCGGCGAGGAGCTGCCGTCGGTGTCGGAAGCGCTCGTTAGTACGAGTGGATAGAAACCGGGCCGGGATCGAATATCTCCGGTGCGCTTTTACCTTTTTTTTTTTTGGGTTTATTAGCTCCTTAAAAAGGTGTAGCGTTAAGGGTATGTAAAGTTTGAACTTAAACTTATGCCTTTGCACATGTATTAACAAAAAAAAATTTATAATAATTTTGTTCTTACAGATAAAGAGTTAACAATCGTAGCAAAAGAGTAATGATCAGTAAAAAGCAAAAATCAGTTAGTTTTAGCTAACGCGGCCTGTTGCTACCACGCATATGTAATAACGAAACTTTTGAAATGACAATTTTAACCCTACAAATAAAATGTAACAATCATAGTAAAAAAAAAATTATTAGTAAAAATTAACCATCGGTTAGCAAATAGTAACAATTTGATAAAGTAAAATACCTTAATTGTCGATTGATTGTAGCGATATTTCTACTCATCTGATCACAATATGATTTTTTTTGTGATAAAAGATACTTTTAATTATGCAAAACCAAGCTGATTCTATCTCGCACATAAAGAGTAACAATTAGGTAAAAAGGATTAACTATTTGGTCGGTTGACATAATATATTTTTTAATGAAAATATACATAATTTTTTATAATTGTTTTGTGGTTTTAAATTAACAATCTAGAGTGATTTCAATTGATTTTCATGCACAAAATGGTTTGTGTTAAGTTGATGGTAGGAAATATAAATTTAATGAACTTGGGCAGGGCATGATTGTCCTTTTTTCCTATCTGGTTTGGCGAGATCTCAGAAGGGAGCTATTGTAATACGAGATTTGCAGGAGTACTCTCTCAAGGAGGGAGCAACCTCCTTGAGAGAAGCCTTTGGGCTTATCTTAAAAGCCCTTTGGGCTTTGATTTAAGGCCCAAAATTTGTCTCGTTAGCGATTTATTTAAGTTATTGCTTCTATGCCATCGAATTGAGTTCTAATCTTGATCGTCGGTTGTCCATGTGCTACCTACTAGCGTATTTATTATTTTTACTCATCAAAACACATCCGGATTCGCCCGGATTGATTACGAAACGCATCCAAATGTGATCGTGAACATCCCCCACGATCAAGGAAATCCGTTCACACGGATTTGATTAGAATGATGATAAACCAAGTGGGTATAAGAAAAGTGAAATAGCTACAAGGGTGTACTTAGTACTTTACGTTAATGATATTCTACTGATTGAAAATAACATAGGAATATTGTTTACGGTAAAGGTTTGTAGTCATCATAATTCGATGTGAAAAACCCTAGTGAGGCGAGTTATGTTCTGGGAATCAAGGTAACTCGAGATTACCAAAGCAAGATTCTTTTGCTGTCACAGGCTACACATGAAGATAAGATTCTAACCAGATTTGGTTTACGAGGCAAGATATCTATTGCGCAGTAGGAATGATGGGTCAGTTTCAATCGAACACTGGTTCAGATCTATGGACCGATGTGAAGGGTATACTCAGAAATTCTCATTAAGTAAGGATTGTGAGTTAGCTTGCACTTCGCAGGTCCTGATATCGATTGGATGCACAAGGTCTGACTTTGGTGTCAGATGTGTGTTTCAGAGAATCGATTTTAAGAATTGTTTTGGGATTAGAAGCGGTAGTTGGTAGAGTGTGACGCAAGAATGTATCACAGACTCTACCACAGTGGCTTAGCACGTTGTTGCGTGCGAGGTAGTATATCAGGTGGTAAGGCTTAGGAAGTTCTAAGAGAACTTGGGACGCATACCAGAGGCTCAGTTATCTGTTGTTACAACAGAAGAGCGGTAAGCAAGGTCCAAGGAGACTAGGCACCACAATGAGGAAAAACCCATCAAGTACAAACTCCACTTGATCTGACAGTTATATGAGAAAATGCAAGTAGCGGTACTGAGGTAAAATCTACAGACAATGTTGTCAATTCCTTTAGGGAATTCCTGCAAAGGCTTTTGGGCAGCATGTAAAAGCTACAGAGCTCAACACCGTTATTCCTCGTTAGACCTAGTGGGAGATTGTTAGAATTGGTGAGGTCTATAGCTCGTAAAAACCTATAGTTTAGCTATGTATGGCTGATAGTATAGGATTGCATATTGGTACGTACCTTAGTACGTGTTCTGATTACATAACAGAGAGCCATGGCTACATGGTAATCCACTTGAGTGGGAGACTCAAGGGACTGGTCCCATGTAACCTAAATACGTTCGCAGCTCTGATTAGGGTTGGTCACCCTATCAGGATAAGCTATTGGAATGACAGAGCGTGGGTGTCTCCACCACAGTCATTACCAAGCACAGTGTCTGTGGCCGAACGAAACCAACACGGTGCATAGACTGGTGAGCAGACACCGGTGCACTAAACCGTGTTTCTGCTTAGGGTAAAAAGGTCCTAAACCCTAAGGAACCATGTCTGGTGGACTAACCAATTGTGTGGTGCTTTGTCGTACTAATGTGTGAGGATCCGGATGTAGTGATCCAAAACCATAGTGTATTGGGTTACCCGGTTGGCGTTGCATCAGTGTGTCACTCCTGCAGGATATCCACACCCCTAACGAGAGGTGCGTTTCTTGGTCTAACCTACGTCATATTAAACCCTGGCCAGGTGGTCATCAGTTGGACTAGCGACGGATCCGGTTGCTCGTCAGAGTAATCGGAGGTACGATATATATGGTCAACCTCGAAGGAACCGAGTCATATGAGCACTCGAGTCTGACAATATTCTCCACCGCTCAAGTTGCATCATGGCACCAAATGGAGGGACAGCGGGTTTATCATACTAAGCGGAGAGCAGGGGTATAAGGGAGAATATAGTAAGTTTGGAGGAATTGGAGTGCAGCCTGCGTCGCACTCTGGGTGGCCACGCAGGTTAACTCTGACTCAGAGGATCGATGGTACACTCGGGTAGTGTGTCGATCGAGTTTGAGTTGGAAGCCATGAACCCTGGTCCTTGAAGGTTCCACCTTATCGACATTATGTACGGTCCTAGTACCATCTCCTCAAAACACAGGACGCAGTAAGAGGAAGCGAGTAGTCTAAGCCTATGTTCCGTGAGTGCTTCGCACTAGTGCATGGTAGATGAGTAGCTATGTGTGTGCACTAAGGGAAAACCCTATGTTAGTGCAGAGACACATGTAGCAATTCCTTGTCATAAGTGGACTTTGCCATATGGGTGCGATGCACCGGGACATGTTGCGAGTTGACTAGTTGACTTCACTAAGGGCATCCTACGGGAACCTCAGAAAATAGTGAAACCACTGGTGCACTTCACTTATATGTGCCTTGCAAAGTCTCGTACACGAGGAACGGTCAACTAGTGACATAAGGGTGTTTTGGTCATACCATGCGCTACTATGCACTAAGGGGGCCGACCCTAAGTATTGGGAGACTGGTCAAGGCCGGCCCCATTGGTTTCAGGAGGTTGTTGCCTCCAATAAAGGGACCGATCATGAGGCACATAAAATGGCCTGGTTTTGATCGTTTTTAAAACCAAGAAAAAGATAGAGATAAAGAAGAGATATATAGAGAGAGGTTTGAATTAGTTGAACCTTATCCGTACTAGCCTCATCCATAAGGATAGGGCAGCCCTATATAAGAGTAATGGGGGAGAAAGGGGGTCGGTGATGACAAGCGTTAGGGCCGGCCATGCCATGGGAAAACCCTAGCCGCCCCCTTTTCTTTCTTCTCTTCTCCTCCTCGTCTCTCTCTCCCTCGCTTGCGCCATTAGATGGCGAGTCGTCTTCCTCGCGTGGTGTTTCGTGGAAGGAGAAGGCTCGTCGGATGGAGGCACTCAGAGATCCATCGATGATGTATCGTGCATCGTGTGAGATCGAGTGAACTAGAAGGTATCTCCCGCAAGCTTTTGCTGTCCAGAATCTATACAAAAAATCAGCGTTGTTTCTGCGATTTCGGGAGCTATAGAAGTCCAAACGAGGTGAAACTTGTTGTAAAAGCTGCGTCTCGAAGTTGGATACCTACAGTCCAAAATTTAGCCCAATCAGAGTTCAGAGAAGAAAGTTATGGCTGTTGTACCGAAAGTATGTCGAGCAGATCCGAGCCCGTCTCCATCGACAAAGAAGAAACTTATCGCGGTGAAAGAATCCGCACGCAAGTATGATCTCTAACATGTAGATCTAGCATAGGTAGAACATACATACATGCTAGATTTTTCTTTTGCGTTAGATCGTCGTTAGGGGTTCGCGTAGGTGCCATGCTAGATTCATACACGCACATATAGATCGTTTCGATGAAAATTTTGATATGTAACGCACACCGCTCACGGTCTTCGGACCTATTCTTTGCTTCCGCTGCGGGTCTCTATCATGGATTTATTTCTAACAGAAACGCCGCCCACCGACGGTGACAGGTGTCATATGGATTCGACGTCGATTAACATCAGGAGCGTCCAGATAAAGAGATACATCCATTTGGTGTTTTTTTTTCTTTTTATTTTCGGAGTCCGCTGTAAGGGTGGCTTCCGTCAGACGACTGAGAAACATTGGTTTGCTTTCGCCGGATGGCTTCTGTGGGTGCAAATTTTGGCAGAAGTCTACCAACTACCACGGGACCCACCGGCCCTGCCTGGTGGGCCCACGAAGACTACCACGGGACCCACCGGCCCTGCCTGGTGGGCCCACGAAGACTACCACTGGACCCACCAGCCCTGCCTGGTGGGCCCACGAAGACTACCACGGGACCCACCGGCCCTGCCTGGTGGGCCCACGAAGACTACCATGGGACCCACCGGCCCTGCCCGGAAGGCCCACGAGCCTGTGGAATCCCCCAGAAGACGGTAGCGGGGCCCGCTAGCTTTACCTGGAGAATCCCCAGATACGACGGCAGAAACCGCCATTTAACCCAGAATTCCCACCAGAGAATCCTATAAATAGCAGTGCCTACGAATGTAAAAGGATCCGAAAATTCTGATTTCCACTCTGAGATCTGACTTTCAGAACCAGAGCTCTGGGATTTTCAACTTCTGATCTACCATCTCTCATTGATCTTCTTTTCTCCTTAAAAGAGATCAGAGGGTTTTCAGTGACACTCGGCCTGTCGAGGTCACTTCAACTGAAGTGTTAGTGAATTCGGGTTGCTCCCTGTAGCACGGAGACGTAGGCTTCGGCTGAACTCCGAGATCACATCTCATGCCACAATCTCTCTGATTGCATATCACTTTCTATTGACTTATCAAAAGCAACAACATCCATCAATAGATCGATCAACGATCTTCGACGTCAACTTCGACTCCAATTGACTGGTGCTGCGAGAGTCTTCGGGTCGGCACGAAGATTTTCCCCCACAGCTTCCCTCGATGTGGACATGCTACGAAGTAGGGGTGCAACTTGGATCGGGTAAACTCGAGAACCGAACCGGCCAACCCAACCTAAATGGGTTGGGTCGGGTTGGTTCGGGTATTTTACAAAGTCGGGTTGGGTCGGTTCTCATTTTCCATGACCCGATGAGATCCGGGTCGATTCTGGGTTAGGGCTTTGGTAAATCCGAACCAACCCGAGAACTGAACCCATATCAAAGTATAGTATACATTCCTAGGTCGGGTTTAAAAGATACAGTACATTCTTGAGAATCAAATCAATTAACTTGTCAATTCATCTATGTGAATCCACTTGATAGTATCTATGAATGCTTCTATGGATGTTCCTTCACTTGATAAGTTAATAGTATCTAACTACTATGAATGCTTCCTACATATTTTGGAGGAACACTTGGCATGATGGATGATTTGTGTATGTGTAAGATTGACCCGAGAACCGAACCGAACTAACCCGATTTGGTTCGGGTTGGGTCGGGATGGGTTTATATTAAATTTGTGTTGGATCGGGTCTAGAAATTGTACAACCAACCACTTCCGGGTTGGTTTTGGGTTGGCTCAAATCCGAACCAACCCGACCCGAGTTGCACCCGTACTACGAAGATCTTTGATCACTGATTGTTTCATTGACCTTCACACTTCTTCTCCCTTCACACCTCTTCTCCCAATCCCACCTCGTCACTTGAGTTTGGTGATCTTCTTGCCTATATTCTTGATGGAGGTCCGGGTAACATTGAGGAATGCTATTCAACTCAAAGGTTGTCCCGATTTGGCTCAGTGCGACTGATGTGGTAGTGTGTGATTGGTAGTGCGGCTGAATTTCATTAGCGACACTTAAATCTTTAACACCATTACAGTTGTACTCTACTATGCACATCAGTCGTACCGAGCAGAATCGGGAAAACCTTCGGGCTGAATAGCATTTTTCGGGTAACATTTGAAGGAACTCAATTGTAAAATAAGATTTTATATTACATACCCTTCTCCAACTAGAGGGATATTTTATACAAGGTTGATGGGGACAAGTATTCTTTGATTGAAGAGAATTAGATCACCTCATAAATGTGAGAGGTGCAAGTACTATAACAACTATGAATGTAAGTTGTAGTTGTTCATCATTGTTAATGCTATACAGTTGTCATTGCTTATCACGGTTACTTTCAATAATGAAGTGGCAGTAGGGGATGAGTTCATGGACATGATTCAATCTTATCGTGGTGAGATATGTTAACACTCCCCCTCAAATGAAACGGCACCTCAGAGACACAAATCAAAATCGGGGTGGAAAAAGTTCCTTGGTGAAGATATCAATCACTTGATCGATAGGGGAGACAAACTGAACAAGTATATCACCATGTATAACTTTTTTACAAATGTTGTGGTAATCAAGCTTCACATGTTAGTATGTGCATGAAAAATAGATTAGAAGCTAGGGGGATGACACTAACATTGTCACAAAAAATAGTTGGAGGAGATTGGAGAAAAACCCCAATATCACGTAAAACTAGCCAAATCTAGGACAATTCGACAACCATGAGTGCTAAGGAGCGATACTCCAATTCGGTACTAGAGCAAGCAATTGTCGGTTGTTTCTTAGCACTCCAAGAAATAAGGCTGGTGCCAAGAAATACATCATAACCGGAGGTAGAACGACGATCATCAAGGTCACCGGCCCAATCAGCATTCAAATAAGTTCTTTGAGTAGGAGGACTTAACTTAAAAATGAGAGCAAGATGAATAGTGCCCTTGAGATGTCGAAGAACGAGATTCACAACCGATAAATGAGATGATTGAGGAGAATGCACGTATTGACATACTTGATAAACAACAAATGAAATGTCCGAGCAAGTAAGGTTAACTTATTGCAAGGCTCCAACAATGCTTTTGTATTCAGTGGGATCGAGACTGGATCAGGTGGAGAAGCTCAAGATGGAGCCAAACTTCACACGAGGTTTTAAGGCCAACCACCTGTTGCAGCATCGGTGATGTGAGTGTTGCATTGATCCAAAGGAGAACAAGAGAGTCGCTCTCCTTCCGGCTGTTGTAAGCTGGGTTAGCGGTGATCATTGACTAATTCTTCTCATCACTGAGAAATTGAGGAGGGCATGGAACGGAACCATCCACATAGCCCCTGAGTTTGTTTGCTCGAAGAACATGGACAAACTGAGTTTTCCATAGCAGATAATTGTCACGATCAAATTTGATAGTGATGAGATTCATGACATTAGAAAAATGAGAAGATGCAGGTAATTGAAATGGATCAGTAAGAGAATTCCTATAAGGGCTTTGATACCATGAATGGATTCAATTATAAAACAAGATTTTCTATTACATACCATTCTCGAACTAAAGGGATATTTATACAAGGTTGATGGGGACATAAATCCCTTGATTGAAGGGAACCATATCATGTCATAAATATGAGAGGTGCAAGTACTCTTACAACTACGACAGTAAGTTGTAGTTGTCTATCATTGTCAATGCTATACATTTGTCGTTGTCTATCATGGTCACTTTCAATAATGAAGTGACAATCGGTGATGAGCTCATGAACATGCTTCGATCTTATCATGGTAAGATATGTTGACAACATTAGCATCGCCATGTCTCTTTGTGATAATCGTGACTTGGGAATTAAGCTCAATTTTGATGGCTCCTTTGACCTACGTTCTCACACGGGTTGTGCTGGCTTCGTGGTCCGCAGTCACCATTGTTTTGTTCTTATCACCGGTTCCCTATTGTTCTCGTGCCAATCGGCTGTCGCAGCAGAGGTGCGGGCACTCTGGGCTGGGTTAAAACTCGACCGGCAATGATGGGCTCTCCACCAGTTTGCTTTGAAGGTGACTCCCAGATCGGCATTCATCGTCTCACGTCGACCACTTATCTGGATGCACTCTCTACAGATTGTCAATAGTTGCTAAGGTCACATAAGTTCTGAAGCCCTAGTTGGGGCCGAGATCAACATCACCAACTCCATGGTGGGTCTTTTTCATAGATGGTTTTCCCAAAATGACCCCAATCTTTCGATTTGCTCAAACTGGTTCCACTAGCTTGCCTTTAGCATTATTCTTCTCTCCATTTTATTTTTTTGACAAAAATACCCTTAATATAACACATCTTTTTTTGTTTGTGAAACCTATATATTAAATCTCCAACGTAAGTTACTTGCGTTCGTTACGTCGGCCGTAGTGCTTCGTCGAAAGCAAAGGCAAAGCCAACGCAAGATATTTGTGTTCGTTGCGTCGGACTTTATGTTCATTGTGTTGGCCATAGTGCTTCGTCAAAAACAACAACAAAGCAAATGTAAGATATTTGCGTTCATTGCGTTGATCATAGTGCTTCATCGAAAGAAACAACAATACTAATGCAAAATATTTATGTTTGCTGCGTCAGATCTTGCGTTCGTTGTATTGGCCATATTACTTCGCCGAAAGCAACATGCAATATTAAGGGTATTTTTGTTCGAAAATTTCAAAATATGAACGTGCAACGGTTTTGTACGTGTAGGGAGGGTCATAAAAATAATGCAAAAAACAACAAGGTTCAGAGTTTGAATAATACATTACGCTTGAGGGTCGTTTTGAATTTTTTTTTTTTGGTAAAGATCATCTAATGGTCCCTATCATGAGTTTGGGTATGATACCCATTCAATACCATAGAGTGCCCTTTTCGTAGCTGCCAAATGGATTGAACGTGGACTTGTTGGGTTGTTCGTTGCTTTGCTGTGGGTGGGACAAGGCTTGCTTAATGCTGAGAATCCCAATGTCCTGCTTCACAAATCCTAGCACAAGTGCAATGAACCGAGGGAGCAAGGAAGTGGCTTTGGCTCAGCAAAGAGGGATTCCTATGAGTTGCAAACCCAATCTTTCCTAAACTATCTCCTCCCCCTTACTTTAATCTCCCACGTTATGCCTTTTGCTTCCCCAACATCTCTGCCCTTCCTTTTATGGAGCACATGGCATGTCTTGATGTGCAAGAGAGAGAGAGAGAGACCTTTCAAAAAAAAAAAAAAAACCACATTCTAGAAAGAGAGAGAGAGAGAGAGATTGCAAAGTAGGGCTGGCAATTTCGCGGCAGACTCGACACGAATTTAGTGGGTCTGGGTCAGGGCTAAACGGGTTCGAGTAGTAAACGGGTCGACACGATAGACCCGTTTAATAAACGGGCCGGGTCTGGGTTTAGGGTCTGGACACGGTAGACCCGGAAAGACCTGTTTAATATTCAACGGGTCTTGTCGGGTCAGGTCGGGTCTACCCGCAATCCAATACTGTAATATATAGTATCAGCCGGTCTATCGGGTTAGGTCGGGTCGAGTCGGATTGGGTCAACTGAATAAACCCTTGTGGTAAACGGGTCTAAGGGTCTTATCGGGTCGACCCATTTACAAACGGGTCGGGTACGGGTTTAGGATCTAGACACGATTAGTTAAATGGGTCGGGTACGGGTCTAGGGGTTTTGGACACGACCCGAATCTAGACACGACACGAACCCGACCCGACACGATCCATTGCCACCCCTATTGCAAACATCTAGCATAGGGCTGCAATTTGGATAGGTTGAGTTAGGTTAGAGGTCAACCCAAGCCTAACCCGTGTTGTAGAACCTGAAACCCAACATGGCCTTTGCCCGGCCAACCTAAGTCCAATCCGGAGAAAAATTTTCAAGCTCGAGTTAAACTTGGGTTAGTGCAAGTTGGTGAGTCATGTTGGGTTTCATGGCCTCAGATAATGCATATTTTTATCATTTATCCGAAATTTTGATTTTTAAAGTGTAAAATATTAATTTCTCAAAAAAAGAAAGTAAAATATGAAAGAATTTATTCTATCCTTAGTATGTAACAATAAGGTGTCTCTTACATCATCCGTCCGAATGATTTGTGACTCTTTTATTTAGAAATTTGATCCATGTGTTTCTCGGAATAAAACTCGTGGAACCTATCTATATAAAAAGGGACGTCGGTTTTGTGCTGACTAGACAAAACAGAACAAAAAAGCTGACTAGAACAAAACAAACACTGACTAGAGAAAACCTCTCTCTCTGATCTGATCTCTCTGTATCTCTCTCTTCCCCTGATCTATCTATCTGTATCTCTCTTCCCTCAATCGCTCTCTCTTCCCCTCTCTCTCTCTCTCTGTATCTCTGCGATTCGGGTACAGCTGTGGGTAGTTTTAGATGGAGTTGGGTACGATGCTAGGGATGGTGCAGATAAGGCAAAGCAGAGAGGGGAGTTCGCAAGGGGCTCGGGATCTGATCGCGAGGAGTAGCGGTGCATGCATGGGGGAGTCACGCATGACCCGGGCACGTGCTTAGAGGGATTCAGACGGCTGTGTTGGCTCCGGTCTCTCTATCTCTCTACGTATCTCTCTCTTCCCTCTCTCTCTCTCTCTCTCTCTCTCTCTCCCCCTCTCTCTCTCCCTCTCTCTGTGTCTCTGGGATTCGGGTACAGTTGTGGGTAGTTTTAGATGGAGTTGGGTACGATGCTAGGGACAATTGTGATCGAAGAAAGAGATAGAGAGAGAGAAGGAATTCTGAAAGAGAGAAGATCACGTAAGATTGGTGAATATAAGGTAAGGAAGAGAGGGGAGTTTGCAAGGGGCTCAGGATCTGATCGCGAGGGGTAGCGGTGCATGCATGGGGGATTCACGCATGACCCAGGGATGTGAGTAGAGGGATTCGGACGGTTGTGATGGCGGCGGGAATAGGCAAGAGAGAGTGCGCGTGATGCATGGGGGAGTCACACGACCCGGGGACGTGCGTAGAGGGATTCAGATGGCTATGGGAATATGCAAGAGAGAGTGCGCATAAGGGGATTCCGAGGGGAGTTTGCATGCATGGGGGTTGCCAAGCTGGACTACAGACGTGGAGGGCTGGATGCATGTGAAGGACAGTTGGGATCGTGAGGGGTGGGATCGTGAGGGGGGCTGCTAGAGAGAGAGAGAGAGAGAGAGAGAGAGAGAGAGAGAGAGAGAGAGAGAGAGAAGAGAGAGAGAGAGAGAGAGAGAGAGAGAGAGGAGGATCTGATGAGAGAGAATTGGAGTATAGCTAGAGTCAGTTAGAGAGAGAGAAGTTTGCAATAGAGGGAGGATTAGATGAGAGAGAGAACTTAGGGATAGTTGTGATCACTTGGGAAGAGAGAAAGGGAGGTAGCGAGAGATAGAGAGAGAGTTGCAGATATGAGCAGGTTTTTCGAGAGAAGGGATGAGATAAAATAGGAAAGAGAAAGAAAGAATTGCGGGAGGTTAGAGAGAGAGAGAGAGAGAGAGGGTTTCGGATGGGACTGTTAGGAAATAGAGTGAGAAAATTGAGAGAAAGAAGGGATCATGAGGGGAGGTGTCGTGCTGGGCTTAGAGAGAGAGACGCTCGGTGGATTAAGGGGTGAGGCTCTCGACTAACCAAAATTGTCTAGATCCAGTCGCACCCAATCCGTTGCACCTAACCACCCAACACATGATCAAAATCCCCTCAAAATCCCATTGCCCACAGCCACTCCACTCTCTCTCGCGCACGCTATCATAGTCGTCCATATCACCCCCCCCCCCCCCCCCCCCCCCCCCCCAAAAAAAAAAAAAATCCAGTTGCCCCTCTCTCATTTCCCTCAAAATCCTGTCACCCATATCGAGCCCCCTTTCACGACCCCGCTCCAATGCCGAGGGTGTGACGCCGAAGGTGGCTCGCTACAGTGCCGACATATGTGTTGCCGTCAAAGGAGGCCCGCTACTTTGCCGACAGGTTTGTTGCCGTCGAATGCGGCCCGCAGTAGTGCCGACAGGCGCGGGCATGCACTAGTTTATATAACATGATACGACTGTTCACAAGCTGACTAGGAGAAATAGACACGAGATAGATCTAGCCATTGATCTAGATCTGGAGAGAGAGAGAGAGAGAGAGAGAGAGAGAGAGAGAGAGAGAGAGAGAGAGAGAGAGTTCAAAAGGAGCCCTCTCATCTGTGTGTGAATACAACTCTCTCATAAATCCTATTAAAAACCTACCATAAAAAAATATTAAAAATCTACTATAAAGATGATAATACATATTCAATCGTATTTAATGGCCATTTGATGTTAATTAGTATTTTTTAAGATTAAAAAGTATTGTCTCTCTCTCTCTAGCAAGTAAATCACACCCCAAAAGCATGAAGGCAGCCGTCCGCGTGCGAACAATCAAGGACATTTACTAGCTATTCCATAACATTTAATTGCCATTTGATGTTCATTAGTATTGTTTTTTCGTGGAAGGTCAATTAGTACTTTCTCTCTTTCTAACAATTGAATCACACCCCGAGGTGAATTTCCGACGATGGGCACGAACATTTGCTAGTAAAATGATATGTTACACTTAACTTGGGTTTGGATCAAGTTGCCTGACACCTTGGCCCAAGTTCAACCCAAACTTAGTTCGGATTGACCTTTTCCAACCCGTCCTTCAATAAAATGAGCCCAAACCCAATCCAGAGTCGAGTTGGGCTCCGGTTCGACCCGCCCAAGTTACAGCCCTAATCTAGGATGGGCGATTGGAGCATTGAGAGGACAAGGAAAAGAACCAAGGCACATCTGCTGTGAAATTTAAGAATGCATCAATGGTTCTCTTATTTCTGGGTTACAAAGTACTGGGAAATCAATGGCTGTCATTGTTGATGTTGGTTCTTTGCTGTTTCTTTAGGTTGTTGGGCTGGCAATGGATCGGGCTTGGATCAAACTCATGCAAGCCAGGGTCCAGACCCGTATAATTTTTTGGATCTTTACAGCAAGGCCCAAATATGGGTCCATAAACGGATTGGGCCTTGATCTGGCCCTGGTTGGAAAACTTCAATTGTGGCTGAAGTTAGGCCCAAAATAAAATAGTGAGAATGAGACGGATGATAATCTACAGAACAAGCTACTGACATAGAGAAAGAGAACCACAGATAGGAAGAGAGATATTAATCTGAAAAAATAACTCAGAGAGGTTTAGAGAGAGAGAGAGAGAGAGAGAGAGAGAGAGAGAGAGAGAGAGAGAGAGGCTAAAAGTGAACCAAATCTGAATCGAGTCGTTGTAATTCTTTAAAAAAAATAAAAAAAATCGAGTCCCAATAAAAATTCAAACTAATGCTTTTAAAAGGTTTTTTTAAAGATTAATTGGCATTTTTTTTTTTTGAGAAATAGATTAATTGGCATCTCATATGAGGGAGGGGGTTTGGCTAACACCAACCTGTAGATTAGTATCAAAATAAAATAGAAGGTACAAGAGGAGTAGCCAGATGCTACAAAAAGGTTAGGTTTGTGCATCGGTTCGAAACCGATCTATTTAGGCAAAACCCAAACCGATCCAATCTTGATCAGTTTTGAGGATTTTTAATCTAATCCGAACCGAACTAAGATTGGAATCGAATCCAATCCAATTAAAGTTGGTTTGGATAGGATTGGATGGTCGGTTCAGGCTTTGGACCATATTCTTATTGAGCTCTCCCCCCTCCCCCCCTTCTATTAAGACCTAGTTCAAACTTAAAAAATAACAATGTTATCAAATCATTAGGCCTAAATAAGATTTTTAACTGATTTTAAGTCATTCTACAGTATTACAATGGTTGTTGGTAACAAGGGTATATGAGAACATATGGTATATTTAATAAAATATTATATGTATATTCATTTGTCGGTTTGGTTCGGTTTAGATCGGTTTTGAATTTACAAATCCGTCAACCGATCTAGTCTTGTTGGTTTTTTAAAAACCCAATCCGATTCAATCCATTGAGTGTGTCGAAACCGATCAAAATTGGTCGGTCGGTTTGGTTTGGTTTGGAATCCTGCAGACCCCTAAATGATCAACTAAGATGATTGCACCATTTTTGGTAACATCTCGCAAATTGTATGTCTGTTGGTCCAACAACTTGGCCAATTTTGGAGCATCGATCGATTCCGCGAGTCTGCAACATGGTTAATTCTCGATATTTCAAGAACTTAACATTTAATTTTTCTGAATATTAGTTATGGGAGCAGAAACAATAAATCAAATACCGGATGGGACTCCTTTGGTAAGGCACGCAATTGGTGGCCTCGGTCAAGGGTTTGAATAAATGCTGACATTTTTCATTACGATTCTGTAGCGGCGGGCCTCCCTCTCACCTTCCTACATGTGAGGTTATTAAAATTCGGGGCATTTCTCTTGCTCTCGTGGCAAGTTACGATCATGATCTATCTTGCACCGGCAGACTAACAGGTGATGTATTGACCTCTATGGCCCCTTCCAAAGGTGCTTGTGGTGTTTTAGGGAAAAATTTTCATCACATCCCGCGTACCATACAACTGCGGGGCCCACTGCCCTCAGAGCCTATCAGCACGCTCTGAGAGCTAGGGCTACCACCCCCATGTGCTGGGATCCGCTACCCCATGTCTCTTAAACCGCAATGGACCCCATGGTTGAATGGCACGCAGGATGTGCTGAAATTTTTTTGTGTGAGAGATTGGAGGGGTGGGGAATCAAACTAATGGATGTGATCGAAGCGGGAAGCCAGCATAGCTGCTATTTTTTTTAAAAAAAATCTCATAATCTTGTAAAAATGACATCAACAACCTAAATATTATATGGGTTCGGGCTTACATTTCAAGGCCAAACGAGTTTGGTCTGGACTTGTATAAACCCAGCCCACCAACCGGGCCCAAGATTTGAACTCCCTAAACCCTACCCATTGCTTATAGTTCCACCAATCAGGAGATGCCAGCTCGTCCAACATCCTAAAGAAAATTAATGTAGAGCCCACATCTTGTACGGTCACGCCTGTTGCTAATGTCATCAGCTTTAGTCCACTTTGTGAGCTTTTTGCTGTTGATCTTGTTGTACTTTTATTCTAAGAGTACTGCTATTAGAAGAAATTGGTTTGACAATCTCATTGACAAACCAGACCCATGGAGTGGTGGTGGGCCCGTTTGGTGTAAATGCCGATGCACTGAGCTCTGGGTTTGTGTGTACCAAAATATCGTCAAGAGGTCAGCTAATCGGAAACGCACATGGAGGCTATAGAGTATAGGCTGCCAATCTCTGGTGCGGTTTACAACCGGTTTTTGATAAGAAAAATCGATCTGCCTTCGGTGTGATCCTCAACTAATTATTGGTGCGATACATCGATCATGCACGAGCTGTACGGAGTCTAGTTTAATTCACCAATGACATATGACCTGCAAGGTACATAGGTGTGATTCAACCGATCCGTATTATTGCAAGGCGAGGTCGCGCATGGGTACGAGCTATAACTAATGGTCAAGCGTATTGTCGATTGCAAATGGGTGCATACCAAGTGGTCTGAATTGGAGGAATAACTGATCTGGTTATGTGGCCTGACACAATATTAACCAATCGATCAAGTGCTCTAAATAGCATCAACGGTTAAGATTCGACACTCAAGAGTCAACCATCATGAACCAGGGGAAAAGGAGTGTGAGGATATCACTGCTCACCAACCCCTCTCTTTCAGAGTTGGGTTGAATTAACAAGAGTTTTAGGGCTTGTTTGGATGTTGCGTATATATGACGTGCGTTTCTTTGTATATTCATTGTTGTAATGCATATGCAAATAAACACATGTTCATAGTTGTACTTGTTTGTCTGTTTTTATCATTTGTACATATTTGTGCATGTGTTTATGTCTTCAGTGATGACCATATATGCAAATAAGCTGTGGGTTTCTATTAGTTCATGTGTTGAGACGAATTTTCAAAACCAACTAGCGACACATATTTGAATGGGTATAACCGGTTGCATATCTGAAAAAGCAAAAATAAAACATGAAATTTTGTTTGTACATGAGCAAATAGAAACACACCCCTATTTGCATAGGATCCAAACAATACCTTAGTGGCATCCCCATGTGCAAACAGAGAACAGCGGCTCCACAGTATCCACCAGTCAAATTGGCATCCGATCAGAGGACTTTGGGACTATTCTCCCCTCTCTTGGTAGACTCACTAAAGAGAAAATGCAACGGCCAAGGGGGGTTTTCAACCGATCGGCCTAGTGATGGATGGTGACTTCCCCTCTCGATTGACCAAATCCTTGGTTGTCCCTCATCTCCGACGGCAATCTCTCATCCGATTGATCCGCTCCAGAGTAGACCAACCGGCCAAGATGATCGGGCAAAGCGACGACAACTTCCTCCACCAACTGGGCCTCCGGTGATCAGGTTGCTCCACCGACCGGTCTTATATTGACCGATCCTCCGTTGATCACCTCATCGACTAGCGTGCTCAGCTCAACCGATCGATGGTTGCAACCTTTCTATCAATCGATCGTCCTTTTTCTTCTAGTCGACCAACAGGGGGTAGGATCGCGGAGGACCGACCGTTCGCCTCTCCCTATACTTCAACTGATCGACTGATCCATGCAAGCTGAAATGACCGGCCGTCACGCCCGGATAACCGGTTGTCACACCCGACCAACCAAGGAGGACCGACCGACCGTCAAGCCAAATGACCGGCCATCATGCCCAAACGACCGGTTGTTGCACCCGGCCGACCAAGGAGGTCCGATCGACCGTCACGCCAAACGACCGGCCGTCATGCCCAGACGATCAATCGTTACACCCGGTCAGCCAAGGAGGGCCGACCGACCGTCATGCCAAACGATCGATCGTCACACTTAGCCAACCATGGAGGGACGATCGACCGTCACGCTAAACGACCGACCATCACACTAAACGACCGATCGTCATGCCCGGACGACTGGTTGTCACACCCGGCCGACTAAGGAGGGCCTACCGATCGTCACGCCAAACAACTGGCTGTCAGACTCGGCCAGCCGATCCAAGGAGATGCAAAGGGGGGGGGGACCCACCCAACATGGTCGACCAAACGAAGACGGCTCCGGCATTTACGCGAAGAGGTGGCCCGATGATCACGCACCCAACTTATTTGGCAGTTACACCCGAAAATCTTGGTCGGACAGTTCGCGCCCCGGGATTATCGGTCGACTAGTAAGGAAAGACACCTCCACCACCTTAAAAACTGCTCAGCGCAAGCAAGCAACTGCAGGGTGCCACGTAGCCCTCAAGCGAGACAGTTGCTGGAATCATGGCAGCACGTTATCCCGTCCGTCCCGCTCGGAGCACTCAAACCATCATCCCAAGCCACTATAAAAGAGGACCTACCCTCTCAGAACAGTGGATCCGGATTCTGAAAGGGGAGTTGCTGTTGCTCACTTTGCAGAATTAACAATCAGAACGAGTGAGTTGAGAAGTCGACAACTGAGAGGCTGATCCTTTCTGGGTTTAAAAGGATTTGGGTGAGAGTTTGTAATCAGTGAAGTTTCTAGTACATTTCTTGCCCCACCCAATGGTTTTTTTCCTTTGATGTTGTGAAGGGTTTTTCCATGTAAACCCGATCTCTTGTATGCATTTGGTTTGTTAGATTGTGTCTACCATCTGAGTCAAAAAATTACCCTCCACAGGGCCCCACCAGTATTTCTTGAGTCCGATTTGTCAATGAGAATATCAAACGAGTTTGTTCAAATAGGATTACCCTTATTCTAATGATCCACTCATAATAAGGTTTTGTTGGTTGCAAATCAACTGACGCTTAATGGATGCTTGGAAATTGTTTTGAATTTTGACTTGTGAATATAAGATGAAAATGTAGTAGGACTAACTAAGATAATCTTATGGGTCCTCTAATCTCATTTGATTATAGGGTTAGGGAGCATTTGCCTTGATATAGGGGTTGAATGGGTCTCTATGGTTTGTAATGGGTGCTGCTATTTGCAGCCTCATAAATTACTAGCACCCCGAACTTAACAAATAAAGAAATGAAGGTGAAGTCTTCACAGCATCCCAGATATATTGGTATGCACATCGTGTCGGTCGCTCTCGACGGATATGTTGTCGGTTGCTCCTGTCTCACATGTGGGTTATGTCGGTTAGGATCAACTGACATGTACCACATCATGTCAATTAGGAGCAACCAACAACCATGTCGATCGGGAGCGATCGACACATTTGCATGATTGAGGAGAAAGAAGGAGGAGTAAGAAGAAGACATGGGTGAGATGCATGGAACCGACGGGGCAATCAGAGTGGGGAGGAGGACGAGAAGGGGGAGGAGGAAGAGGAGCGGCGACAACGACGACAGGCGGAGCGGGGAGGAGAGGTAGGGACAGGAAAACCCATTTGCGGGGTGCATTGTCAAAATGGGGGTAATAATAAAATTAAAATGTTTGGAGTATGTGTATGATAGTAAGGAGGGGTGGGGGGAGATTTAGTAATTTTGTGTGTGCAAATAATAACACCCTTTCTAATAATCTTGAAAACGCATCCCTCCTAAGGGGCTAGCTGGCTGTTCGAAAGTGGGAGAAGTGTAGAAAGTGGTAGAAGTGTAGGAAGTGTTGCTGGCTGTTCGAAAGTGGGAGAAGTGTAGAAAGTGTTGATTGAAACTTTTGGCCGGAAGTCTTAATTTGGCTATTTGTTTTGATAAAGTGGAAAGGCTATAAAATGTATTTCAACCATTTCTATTGTTTGTTTTGGCAAAAGTGTTATTCCCGAAAGTATAACTATAATAATAATAAAAAAAAGATCTCTCAAGGTTGATTGGAAGTCAGGGGGATGGCATGGCTTAAAAAGATGCACTTCCGAGTTCCGAATGGGGGAAGTTTGACTTCGGACCAAATTGCTCTGAAGTCGAGCAGCTGAAAAACAAGTATCTCAGGGTTGACCGGAAGTCATACTTTCGAATTCCACGGCCACTTACACCGAAACAAACACCCAAATTAGAGCTCGACTTTCAGCACTTCGATGACTTCTGTAGTCACCCTCGTTAAAACAAACTACCCCTAAGTGAATACTTTTGTTATATAAATGATGTAACATTTTATATTATCTTACTTTATACTTTAGGGCATAATTGTTGGTGGGATGGTGGTATGTGTGAATTTCTGGAAGCTGCCACGTGTTAATGGAGGCCATTGGAGTTTGCCAACATATCACTAGTTGCATGCGCTGACCTTGGCTCGACTTTCCATTGGCATTGACTTTCCATTGGCGTTGACTTTTTATTGCCATTGACTTTTCGAAGAGTGGAGTCCAATAATTTTGTATAAAAAACTGCAAGAAAAACTAGCCGATAATTAATTTTTAATAAGTCAAAGTTTTTCTTTAACATTATAACCCATTTTTTGTTTAATCTGCAATGCCATTTTCAAACAACCATTAGACTCCTGCAAATTACAAGGTTAAATTACAAAAACCTCCCTTGAACAATACAGCTCATTTCATATTGGTCCTTAACTAATTTTTTGAACAATTTGATCCCTAAACTAGGCTTCGTCTGCATTTAGCCTCCTCAGTCAATTTTTTATCGCGAAAATATCCTTCTTAATTTTCTTTAAGACTCAAAATTTTTTAAAATATTTAACTTATGCTTACTAGGATAAGGATGTTTTTGGAAAAAAGTTGACTCAGCATAGTTCAGGGATTAAATTGTTAAAAAAATTAACTAATGGACCAATATACAAAATAAGGTGTGTAGTTCATGCGAGGTTTTTGTAATCTGCCTTAAATTATTTTTCTTTTCGAGAGGGAGCTCACGCTTAGTACATCGTTTATTAGTGCTTAGAGAGCAGGATAGACCAAGATTCGAACCAAATTCAATACCACATCCTATCGTTTGGGGGGGAATGCTTTATCACTAGGATGCAATCTCAGTCGCATAACTAGGTTATTGAAGGACCAAAAACCAACTATATTTTGTGGGAAATCCGAGATCCCAAGATCTTGATAGGTCGACCTCGTTAATTTATATAATTAGGATTTCAGTGCGAGAAGCGCTAAATCTATCTCTCGACTCGGTGACAGTCGGGACCAGGTTCATACACTCGACTAGAATTCTTTTATGGGGAGTACCAAAGAGGCCCCCCCTGACCTAGCGATAACCGGAATATGTACCAACCATCCGACTAGGTTTTTTTCAGGAGGAGTGCCAAAGTGACCTACCCGACTTAGTGACAGTTGGAACTAGCCCAACCATAGTGGTCTAAGCAGCCACCCCGACCTAGTGACTGTCAGGCCTAGTCCAACTAACTAACTTGGATATTAGAGAGAGAGAGAGAGAGAGAGAGTTTTCATATTATCGCAATTGATGATGGCCAGAGGCAATGAAGTTGGCAAGTGCCGATATGTGACTAACCTATCCGAAGGAGGCTAGACCATGGCAGGTGGTAACGAGGTCATCTATGTGCGCCACATGGCAATACGGCATCGTAGTTGTCGGACTGAGTGCGATTCATCTATCATGTATGTTTGCCATCGAGTTCCATCGATAATCGTACTTTGCCATAACGGATACTATTAGTGACATGTGGTGTGTATCGATCGGCTACTGTTTCCAATGTAGGTTGCTGGAATCGTAGAAGACTCGAACTCGACGATTTGAGGGACAATCTACTTGCACTTCACTTGAAGATGAGAGGTGGCATCTACTTATTTTTTTGGTAGACAAACAACACTAAAACCAAAACGAAAAACACAACATTACACCCTTTACAAACTCAGTGAGGATCGTGGATAAGACAAGGCCAGTAGGTCCCCACTCGATCCTGATGCAGTAGCTATCAAAACTCCCCAAGAGAAGTGTCCCAAAGTAAGTGGCTCTGAGTCATATGGCAACCATAGTTTGCTAGGAAGTCAACAACTTGATTGGCCTCCCTATATTATTGAGATCTGACGCCCTCACGCAGCGGAACATGACGAGCGCAGAAGCACCACGGCGGAGACGACCACCGACAAAACCGAGATAATAGAGAGAAGAAGCAAAACACCCTTGAATATTCTGACAACAACCGATCAATGGATTCACGAGTATGGGGCTAACCTGAGTACAATTACAATTGCCTTTACTCAATCCCTTATACACCCACAAAGAGATCCCACCTTGAGAGAAGAGAACCCGCAACCCTATACCCCTTGGAACAAGAAGAAACCCTTCCTGAAACCCCACCGGTCTCCAATGGTTTCCTCTCCCTCTCCGTTGGTGATGGCCACCTTCTAATCTCTCTCTTAGGCCTCTCTTGTGCCTTTGAGATAATCCATGATACCCTAGGTTCGTCCTCTCCTTTATAGGGTTACATTCGTACCCGACTTGGGATAGAAGTCCCACGAGAAAACGCAGGCCAAAACACGCCACCTGCGTGCTACCAGCCACAGTCGTGCGCACGACCTCGGGAGGTCGTGCGCAGGATCCAACTATACATACTCGCCCGACAATTATGCCGATGTCAGTCGTGCGCACGGCTCTTCCTGGCCGACCCTTCCTGACTTTCGAAGCTCTGTCTTCCGCTGTTTCTTCGCGCACGAACCTTGGAGTTGTATGCGGCTTGTTTGGAGCCACATTTTCAACAATCTTTACCTTGGCTTCATATTAAGATGTGAGCATCTCCACGGACCGAATCTGTATCTCTTTGCACCGTAAATCCATCTCCTGATCACCGTCGCCGTCTTTGCCCCCACACCGAGAGCCCAATCACCAAACTTGGTGATTGCCCAAGTCTATTAACTTGGCCGACCTCCTGATCAACCTCACCCTTGAGCATGCTCCATCTGTACCCTTGTTCTTCACCAAACACCGTACATGTGCTGCCGCTCTTCTGGCTACCGCCATGATCCTACAAGCTCCAACAGTTTTCCGTCGACGACTCACCCCGCGCCCATCGCTCTCGAGTGATTATCCGTCGGTCAACGCTCGAATATCTTCTGCACCCTACTGCACCACAAGTGTGCCCGCAGCTGAGTCTGCCATTACCACGACCGTCATCGTTTTTTTCTCACCATCTGTCAACAGCTGCCGCACCCTGCTAGACCGCAGGTGTGCCCGTGGTCGTGCCCGCCACAACCACGCATGTTAGAGCCTATATCGCTCATCGGCGATTCACATCGGTGCCTGTCGGCACCTCCACCAGTCTCTCATCGGCAACACACATCAGTCCGCTCATCGGCTGCTGAACACGATATCGTCGGCGACTCCCGTACCATTGAGGTGCTCCCCCTTGATCACAGCACCCGCACATACCGTGTCATCACAGCTAGCCATCGTGATCCGTCAGGCCAGGGAGTAGTAGCCTTGACCGCACCCGCCTCCCGGCTAATACCTTTGGTGTCTCGAACCTTCCCGAGGGAGGAGGCATTTAATAGCAACTTCCCCCTCAAAGACTCCTCCGAAGACCCGAACCTCCCGGAGAGCACTGGACCGTGCCTCTCCCCGTCGTGCCCTTCACCTAGGGCATCGGCCATTATTGCTAACAAGCCTCCCAGGGGGGGAGGTGCTATATCGCAACCTCTCCCCAAGCCTTCGGCTTCCTTCTTGAGTGCCGCTCCCGGGTCCTCCGTCGCACCGCGTGCCACCCGTGCATCTCGGCCCTTTTGCTCGGTCAACCTTGCTTTACGCCATCAAATTAGAGCCTCTCCGGATCCCCCAACAATAGCTCTAATACCAATATGTTGAGATCCGAGGCCCTCACGCAATGAAACACGACAAGCGCAAAAGCACCATGGCGGAGACGACCACCGACAAGACCTAGAGAAGAGAAAGAACAAGTAAACACTACAAGAAAATTCTGGCAACGACCGATCGATGGATTCACTAGTATAGGAAAAACCCAAGTATAATTATAATTGGAAAAACCCAAGTATAATTATAATTGCCTCTACCCAATCCCCCATACACCCACAAAGTGATCCTACCTTGAGAGAAGAGAACCCGCAGCCCTACACCCCGAAGGGAAGAAGAAATCTCTTACTGAAATCCCACCGTTCTCTAATGGTTTCCTCTCCCTCTCCTTTGATGATGACTACCTTCTAATCTCTCCCTTAGGCATTTCTTGTGACTTTGAGATAATCCATGATACCCTAGGTTCACCCTAGGACCTTCCTTTATAGGGTTACATTCGTATCTGACTTGGGGAATGAGTCACACGAGAAAACGCAGGCCAAAACACGTCACCGGAGTGCTGCCAACCACAGCCGTGCGCACAACCTGGGGAGGTCGGGCGCACGATCCATAACTGTGTCTTCTCGCCCGACAATTATGTTGTTGCCAGTCGTGTGCACGACCTGACAGTCGTGCACACGACTCTTCCTGGACGACCCTTCCTTGCTCCCGAAGCTTCGTCTTCCGTCGTTTTTTCGCGCACGAACCTGGAGTTGTATGCAGCTTGTTTGGAGCCGCATCTTCAACATATATATGTGCCCGATCTGCCCAGAAGAAGTCTAGCTATAAAGAGTTCGACATTCCTACAGAACTGGATCACCAGAATGAGGATTTTGCAAAGAATTTATAACGACCTGTGAATCTCCCTCAATCCGGACCAACTACGGGGCAAAATAAGACGAATAGCACTGAAGTCCAAAGAATAAGGCGAGCTTCTCCATGACAAAAAACGAAGTAGTTTGAAGAGGCCCACAACCAGTTATTAATAGAGAACATGTACTATCGTGAACGATAAAACCATAGCTAGAACAACACAAGAGGGGGTGCACTGAACCATCAAAGTTAAGTGATATGACTCAAGTCGGTGGGGCTTCCCATTTGACACCAACAGTGATAGTCCGCCGCAACATCAGAGATCGACCAATATTATTGTAATCCACATAGGAGTAAAAGGTATGACGACCCACTGAAGCAAAATGTTTCATAAAACCTTTAAAAACAAATGTGTTTCTTCTCTTCCTAATGGCACATAAGGTAGTCGACATAAATCTAACCAATCGGCGATTTGTAGTTGGGCTAAGAGAGAAGAAATTAGCCTGCCGGATAAGGTCACCCAGGTTAGAAGGAACGAGAAAATCAATTGCGATTTTGTTGAAGACTCAATTCCAAACCACTCGAGCATACCCACACGTAAACAAAACATGGTTGATGTTCTCAATCTCGAAAGGGCATCGTGGAGCAAGAGAAATGCGAAAGCCAATGCGGCTTAGATATTCTTTGGTGGGTAGTTTTCTATGGAACAATTTCCATCCAAAGCACTGCACTCTAGGAGAAGCATCAGCTTTTCGAAGTGCCTGCCAAGGCCTGGCAACCAATGGCCTACTGGTTGGTGCGACTATAGACCATGGGATGAATCGTACGTATGCGGTTGCCACTACCCCCGGGGACCCACCAATCATAGGTCACCACCGTCGCCACCCCCCATCGACCACCACCCACCACGGTGGGTCCCGGTTAGGGGTGGCAATGGGTCGTGTCGGGTCGGGTTCGATTCGTGTCTAGTTTTGGGTCGTGTCCAAAACCCCTAGACCCGAACCCTACCTGTTTAACTAATCGTGTCTAGATCCTAAACTCGTACCCGACCTGTTTATAAATGAGTAGCCCGATAAGACCCGTTAAACCCGTTTACCACACAGGTTTATTCGGTTGACCCGATCCGACCCAATCAGACTCGACCCAACCTAACTCAATAGACCCGTTGATACTATATATTATAGTTCGGGCTGGCAATTTCGGACCCGACACGACCCAACACGAAGTTAGCGGGTCTGGGTTAGGTCTAAACGGGTTCGGGTTGCGGGTTCGGGTTTAGGGCCTGGACACGGTAGACCCGGGAAGATCCGTTTAGTATTCAACAGGTCGGGTCGGGTCGAGTCTACCCGCAATCCGATACTATAATATATAATATCAGCGGGTCTTTTAGGTCAGGTCGGGTCGAGTCGGATTAGGTCGGATCGGGTCAACTGAATAGACCTAGGTGGTAAACGGGTCTTACCGAGTCTTATCGGGTCTACCCGTTTATTAGTGGGTCGGGTACGGGTTTAGGATCTAGACACGATTAGTTAAACGGGTCGGGTCCGGGTCTAGGGGTTTTGGACACGACACGAAACTAAACACGACACGACACGACCCATTGCCACCCCTAATTACAGTATCGGATTGCGGGTAGACCCGACCCAACACGACCCGTTGAATTTTAAACTGGTCTTCCCGGGTCTACCATGCCCAGACCTTAAATCCGGACCCAACCCGTTTATTAAATGGGTCTATCGTGTTAACCCGTTTACGACCCAAACGCGTTTAGCCCTGACCCAGACCTGCTAACTTCGTGTCGGGTCTGCCGTGTCGGGTCCGAAATTGCCAGCCCTAGTCCCGGCAGCTGATGACCGACGAGCAGCGGCCGGCGGGTGGTGGTGGTGGCGACATCATCGTAGGATTCATCCCATGACCCATAGTCCCGCCAATCGGGAGACACCACCTCCCCTTTTTCACGTGGAGTGTCATTAGATTGTCCCTCTGGCCTGTCCAAATAGGCAAATAGCATTACCCCGGAACTGCCCTCGCACCTGCCGACAACAAAATCACATCAAAGCCTACCAATAAAAGAGGAGCAACCGATCATCATCTATCCACTATCCTATCCCCCCCATGCGTAGTTAAGACCCCACCAAAACAAAAACTTCCCCAAAATGGAAACCGGCGCCGGTTTCCCCTTCATTCACTCACACCACGAAGGGACGCGATCCCTCGACTTTTAAAAAAACCACTTCTGGATGGGCCGTCCTGACGTGGTACTGATCAGAACCGTCCCTTTGCGGATGACCAATTTTGGGCCCGGGTGCAAACGGCTGTCATCAGTGCCACATTAGGATGGCCGAATGGCATTTTATTTTTCCATTTTGAAATAAGAAATTCTACATAAATAACTTTTTTTTTTCCAACTCAAAACCCATCCTGTCAATCACTCTCGCCTACTCTCTAGTCTGAGTACCAATCCCAACAGATTACCCAGAATCAATAGTTCTGAATAGAGGACTGGAGAGAGCGGTGGATTAGGTGGTACCAATCCATATCGTTTGCCAACTCAGGCCATGGGATGAGCCCTAGACGGATGCCACATAAAGTTCGTAACCCAAAAGTTGACAAACTAATTGGTTACCTAGCATTTTCCTTCTGGAAGATCGCACTAGGGGTGCAATTTGGATTAGGTAAAACCGAGAACCGATCCAACCCGGCCTAAATGGGTCGGGTTGGTTCAGGTATTTCATCTAAACAGATTGGTTCGATTCTATGTTTGGTGGGTCCGACTAAATATAGATCGGTTCAAGATTAGGACTCAAGTAGATCCGAACCAACCCAAGAATCGAATTGATATATATATATATATATATATATATATATATATATATATATATATATATATATATATATAGACAGACAGAGAGAGAGAGAGAGAGAGAGAGAGAGGAATGTTACAGCAAGCTATGAGCTACGGAAGGAGAAAATGAACTACGATCATTTTGATCATCCTAGAAGTTTTGGAATTTCGTGAAAATTGATGGGTGTGTTGTCTATGGTAACATGATCATCCTCACAAATTTTCAAAGAATTCCAAAACTTCTAAGGTCATCAAATGGTAGAATCAAAATTAACGGTTAATACGGACAATGGATAAAGCTTCTACAATTTGATGATCCTAGAAGTTTTGGAATTCCTTGAAAATTGGTGAGGATGATCATGCTACCCTAGACAACACACCCATCAATTTTCACGAAATTTCAAAATTTCTAAGATGATCGTAGCTCATTTTCTCCTTCCGTAGCTCATAGCTCACTGTAACATTCTTCTCTCTCTCTCTCTCTCTCTCTATATATATATATATATATATATATATATATATATATAGAGAGAGAGAGAGAGAGAGAGAGAGAGAGAGAGAGAAATGCTTGAATGCGGCATGCGGTGCGTGCGGCATCGCACCGCAGCCGTGTGATGCACGCAGCAGTGCATCACACGGCTGCGGTGTGATGCCGCAAGCACCGCATGCCGCAGCATAGCATGCCCCTATATATATATATATATATATATATATATATATATATATATATATATATATATATATATATATATATATATATATATATATATATATATATATATATATATATATATATATATATATATATATATATATATATATATATATATATATATATATATATATATATATATATAGAGAGAGAGAGAGAGAGAGAGAGAGAGAGAGAGAGAGAGAGAAAACGGGGTATGAGCTGACAGCCCATTTGCCCATTTGGGCTGTCAGCACACAGCCGTCCGATCAAGATCATAAGCTCTCCATTAAATAAATAAAAAAACACCGTGTCTGTCTCTCTCTCCTTGCCGGTCGCGACCACCCTCCCCTTCCCCTCCCCCTCCGGCACCGGATCCGGCTCCCCCCTCCGACCCCGGTCCCCTCCGGCGCCCCGGCAGCACCCTCAGAGGCCTGGCCCCCCTCCACCGACACCTGCACCCGTATCCGGCCCGACCGCCGGCCCGGCGCCCACCTCCGGCCCTACTGTCCCCCGGCACCGGAGCCCTGCGCCTGTCTCCGCCCGGCCCGTCTGTGCGTCGTTCGCACGCCCCCCCTGCGCCTTCTCCGGCCTGGACACACCACCCCGGCCTGCGCCCGTCTCTGAGGTGGAAGGGAAGGGGCTGCTGCCTGCTCGTCGGAGACGGAGGTCGGAGCCGGGCTGCTGGTCGGAGGTGGGTCGCAGGGTTGAAAGCAGGGGGCTGCCGGAGGTGGATCGCAGGGTTGAAGCAGGGGGCTGCCGGAGTGGAGCGCTGCCGAGGTGGAAGGGAAGGGGTTGCTGCCGCTCGCGAGACGGAGGTCAGAGCCGGGCTGCTGGTCGGAGGGGGCTGGAGGTGGGGGTGCCGGAGGGCCGTCGGGCTGGAGGTGGGGTTGTCGGAGGGCCATCGGGCTCGTGCTCGAGAGAGAGAGAGAGAGAGAGAGAGAGAGAGAGAGAGAGAGAGAGAGAGAGAGAGAGAGAGAGAGATAAGTGACAATTGTAAAGATTTTTTTTTTTTATTAAATGGACGGTTCGTGATGGGGATCGGAGGGCTATTAGCTGACAGCCCAAAGTTGCAAATGGGTTGTCAGCTCATACCCCGTACTCTCTCTCTCTCTCTCTCTCTCTCTCTCTCTCTCTCTCTCTCTATATATATATATATATATATATATATATATATATATATATATATATCACTGGATGTACTTTTGGGCTTTATCACAATGTCATCTAAGTAAACATTAGTTGTTTGCTATTGTTTAGATCTTCATCTTGTTAGTAAATAACTGATAGCTATTATTTTTTTAAAACCAAAGTACCAACCCGAGAACCAATTGAACTTGTTCGTTAGGTTCCGGGTTGGCTCAAACCCAAACCAACCAGACCCGAGTTGCACCCGGCCAGCACTGCCCTTTCAGTAAACCCGTTTCGGCAATTGAATCCGCAGGGGAGAGGCTCCGTGGGCTCGGAAATAAATGCAACTACTCCCCACTCCATGAGAGCCGCGTGCTGTGATGTGACGCTACGTAACGAGCTGCCTCAGTGACACCCAACACTACAGAGTGATGCTACTTCTGCTGACACTTCATGTGAAGAGGGGATGTGGTATCTCTTGATTGGTGAGACTATGAACAATTTGGATGAACCTTGGGGAATGCAACCCACCATCGGCCGTCGCCACCCCGTCGGTTAATACTCATGGCTAGCTATCATCCAATGCCGGCACGAGCCACCACACCCGTCGACATTGCTTGCACGCCCACTGCCCTGTCAGTCACCATCCATCGCTACCCGTCACCGACAACCCACCACAAGACGATGGGTGGTGGCCGACAGGACGACAATAGGTCGCATGTGGTGGTGGCATCGCATGGCCCATAATCCCATCAATCAGAAGATGTTGTTTCATGTATTGTCCCTCCACTTTTTATTCCGACTTCATATAGTGTGTTCACGTTTAAAACCCTAACCCTAAATATGAGTTTAACGACGCCTAAAGCATATCCGTTGTTTGGGTCACGCAGCCCACATCTCTCTTAAAACTTCATTCATGTCGGTGGGTTTGGTTGTCCTGATATATACACATCTTTAAACTCCATTTATGATAATTTATAATTTTCTTGACAATCCATGCACGTGATATCTTAACCGTCCAAAGAAATATGCAATCTGGAGTAAATATGATTTACTTGTTAGAGAGAGATAGTATTAATGATTTTCCTAATGACTATTAAATGTCATTTGATGTGTATTTATCATCTTTATAATTAGGTTTCAATAGGATGTATGAGAGAGGGTTGCATTCACACACGAGAGAAATGATTCTAGTTGTTTGAAAGAGGTCCTTGTGTCACAATACGGAAGAGACGACTCCATTTTAGTAATATACTAGTAAGAAACCTGGGCAATCCCAAATGAACTTGATGCACGCCACTTGTCATAGACGACATCACATCCATCCAAAGAAATGTGTAACTTGGAGTGAGTGTGATTGACTCGTTGGGGTGTGATTTCACTTGTTAGAGAGAGATGGTACTAATGATTTTTCTAATTAACATCAAATGATCATTAAATGCAATGGAATGCAATTTTTTTAATCATAGCAAGTTTTTAATAATATTTATAAGAGAGAGTCGTGTTCACACACAGGAGAAGGATTATGGCTTATAAAAAAAGGTCCACTTGTCACAACACGATAGAGATGCTTCCATTTTAGTATTATACTATTAGACTACTAGTAAGAAACCCGGGCAACGCTCGGATGAGCTTGAAGCACGTCATTTGGCACAGATGATATCGCAACTGTTTGAAGAAGTGTGAAATCTGAAGTGAGTGTGGTTCACTTGTTAGAGAGAGAAAGAGAGATTGACATCAAATGACCATTAAATGCCATTGAATGAGTATTTATCATCTTTATGGTACGTTTTTAATAGGATTTAAATATGAGCCACGTTCACACATGGAAGAAGGATTCTGGCTTTTTAAAAGACATCCACGTGTTACAACACTGGAGAGAGGCTTCCATTTTAGTATTATACTAGTAAGAAACCCGGACAATACCCGAATGTGCTTGATGCATGCTATTTGGCAAAGACGACATGACAACTGCACGAAGAAGTGTGAAATCTTAAGTGAGTGTGATTCACTTGTTAGGGAGAGAGAGAGAGAGATTAACATCAAATGACCATTAAATGTCATCGAATGAAAATTTATCATCTTTATGGTAGGTTTTAATTGGATTTAAAAGAGAGCCGCGTTCGCACATGGAAGAAAGAGTATTTTATCACTTGTTAGAGAGAGAGAGATTGACATCAAATGACCATTAAATGCCATTGAATGAGTATTTATCATCTTTATGGTAAATTTTTAATAGGGTTTAAATGTGAGTCACGTTCACACATGGAAGAAGGATTCTGGCTCTTTAAAAGACATCCACATGTCACAACACTAGAGAGAGGCTTCCATTTTAGTATTATACTAGTAAGAAATCCGTGCAATGCCCAAATATGCTTGATGCACGCTATTTGGCAAAGATGACTTGACAACTGCACGAAGAAGTGTGAAATCTTAAATGAGTGTGATTCACTTGTTAAAAAGAGAGAGAGAGAGAGAGAGAGAGATTAATATCAAATGACCGTTAAATGTCAATGAATAAAAATTTATTATCTTTATGGTATGTTTTAATTGGATTTAAAAGAGAGCCGCGTTCACACATGAAAGAAAGAGTATTTATCACTTGTTAGAGAGAGAAAGAGAGATTGACATCAAATGACCATTAAATGTCATTGAATGAGTATTTATCATCTTTATGAGAAGTTTTTAATAGGATTTAAATTTGAGCCGCGTTCACACATGGAAGAAGGATTATGGCTCTTTAAAAGACATCCACGTGTCAAAACACGGGAGAGAGATTTCCATTTTAGTATATACTAGTAAGAAACCTGGGCATTACCCGAATGTGCCTAATGCACGCTATTAGGCAAAGACGACATGACAACTGCACGAAGAAGTGCGAAATCTTAAGTGAGTGTGATTCACTTATTAGAGAGAGAAAGAGAGATTAACATCGAATGACCATTAAATATCATTGAATGAAAATTTATCATCTTTATGGTAGGTTTTAATTGGATTTAAAAGAGAGCCGCGTTCACACATAAAAGAAAGAGTATTTATCAATTATTAGAGAGAGAAAGAGAGATTGACATCAAATGACCATTAAATGCCATTGAATGAGTATTTATCATCTTTATGGTAAGTTTTTAATAGGATTTAAATGTGAGCCACATTCACACATGGAAGAAGGATTCTGGCTCTTTAAAAAACGTCCACGTGTCACAACACTGGAGAAAGGCTTTCATTTTTGTATTATACTAGTAAGAAATCAGGGCAATGCCCGAATGTGCTTGATGTACGCTATTTGGCAAAGACGACATATATGACAACTGAACGAAGAAGTGTGAAATCTTACGTGAGTGTGATTCACTTGTTAGAGAGAGAGAGAGATTAACATCAAATGACCGTTAAATATCATTTAATGAAAATTTATCATCTTTATGGTAGGTTTTAATTGGATTTAAAAGAGAGCCGCGTTCACACATGGACGAAAGAATATTTATCACTTGTTAAAGAGAGAAAGAGAGATTGACATCAAATGACCATTAAATGCCATTAAATGAGTATTTATCATCTTTATGGTAAGTTTTTCATAGGATTTAAATGTGAGCCACATTCACACATGGAAGAAGGATTCTAGCTCTTTAAAAGACATCCACGTGTCACAACAATGGAGAGAGGCTTTCATTTTAATATTATACTAGTAAGAAACCCGGGCAATGCCCGAATGTGCTTGATGCATGTCATTTGGCAACGACGACATCGCAACTTTTCGAAGAAGTGTGAAATCTGAAGTGAGTGTGATTCACTTGTTAGAGAGAGAGAGAGAAAGAGACAGAGAGAGATTAACATCAAATGACCATTAAATGTCATTGAATGAAAATTTATCATCTGTATGGTAGGTTTTTAAATAAATTTAAAAGAGAGCATGCGTTCACACACGGAAGAGAATCTAGCTCTTTAAAGGACGTCCACATGTCACAACACGGGAGAAAGGCTTCCATTTTAGTATATATACTAGTTTTGAACCCATGCAATGCACGGAATAAAATATTAAAATTATAAATAATAATATATTATAATAAAAGAGAAAAAAAAATTATGATTAAAAAAATAGATTGAAGGAATAAATAGAAATAAATTCGGCCATGTGGGAGAAATTTCCGAGCCGTCTTGATCGGGAACCCCACCCCACAGCCTTGATTGAATGTTGATGGTTTGTAGAGTTAGAGAGATGGAAGAGTAGATAGAGAGAAATGACACATGGAGTTGTTGTCGAAGTTCGGTCTTACGACCTACGTCTCCGGGCGAGAGGTGCCACCTGATCTTCACTATAATTTGAGTAAAATGAGGGGTGAACATTCTCTTGACAGGCCAAGAGAAGCTCCGTACAGTGGGGTTGCACGGAGCAACTAAAAGAGAAACGAAAAGAAGAGAATTGAGCTCTAGCACTTGCTCTGGGATTCTCTTTTCCTCTGATTGAATGATCAACCCCCTTCCTGGATGCCTTGGGTGTCCTTTTATAGCATAGGCATGTGCCCAATATGGCAGTGATGATGTGGCACTGGTTCTGAGCCACCTTGTTGGGCCCTTATTGGGCCATTGTTCGGGTCCAATAAGGGGTAGGGCTTGATCTGCGAGCCCCGTAGAGTGGGCCCATGAGACCGAGCGGGCTTACCCACTTGGGATGTTGCGCGGGCTCATACCGCTCTGATCCGGTCTGGTACAATTTTTGCACCCACAGGCCATGCCAATATTTTTTAGAGAGAAAAATCGGATAAGTGATTATGGAGACGATTGTGAAAGGGGAATATTGCATGTAGTCGTTGCATACTTAAAAAAAAAAGTACTTAACAACGGCCTGATTTTAATTGCGCTATACAATTAAGAAGTTAGAATCTAAAACTCAACCTATATAACCTAGGATAAGGCATGTAAATCATCACAGTTTTACAAAAAATCAATTTTCTAATTGGCATTGATAATTTTATAAACAAATATCTCTGATATTAGAATCAAAACAGAGCTAGAAAAAAAAATATTATTATAATTTTCTTTCAAACCATACAACAAATGAGATGATTGAAAAAAACTCATGTGCCTATTCGGACTTCCTTCGATTGTTTTGAACGCTGATAAATACCCCGGTTATTCAAGGTGCACAACTCTATATTACTATCATCCTAGGCATCGTGCAATACATCGTATCAAACTTTCTGATTTGAAGGAGGCAATCACAGATGACAACCTCCATGCCTTCAGCCACCGTTTCAGCAAAAACTTTTAGCTCGGTGAAGTACGTCATACACTCAGCATTGGTAGACATGTTGGAGCACGTCGTGGCAGATGAAACTCTCGTCCCTCTCATGTCCTCAAGAAGGTCAAATTTATTTATCACCTTACAATATTGTTCGTTGGTTACCTCAAGATTTTTCAGGCTGAAACATTGCAGCTCAAGACACCTGAAATATTGAGAGAAAAAAATCATAAAATTCTCAAGAAACTAATGTATGTATTATAACCTATTCAACATCTCTTATTTTCAAGTATCAAAAAGAAAAAATATTCAACATCTCTTACTTCCAAGTATTAAAGAGAAAAAATAGAAGATACACAGTGTTAAAATTAACTTTAATAAATTCCAAAACAACCTAATTTGCAAACCAAATGAAATGATCCCCTAAATATTTAAGAACAAACACAAACAGAGATTCATGGGGGTAATACATATTCATACGGAAGGAGTACTAACTGACTCTATGAGAAACTACCATAAGAAACTTCATAAGAGGTCGACGAAGTTCGATGGAGAAGTGGAGCTCATCATCGAGATTGTCATCGTAGTGGTTCTTGCCGGATCGGAGTTAAAGAAGCAGCAGGGTCCGATGGAGGTGATTTATAGTCTCGTTGAAATCTCATGAAGAGCTGTTACAGAATAGGAGTTGAACCCTTGGGATTACTCTGATATTTCGTTTAGTTGGGAATAAACCTACCCTTTTCACATTTGGTCAACGAAGCTCCCCAAGCGTCGAATATTAAGCGCAGGGTATCTGAAGTCTCAAGTATGCAAGAGGGATTATAAATGACACAGGATCCTCTGAAGGCAAAAGGGCTTTAAATGAGCAATTATGAGCATCGGGTGAAATGAGTTTAACTTTCCACTGATGGGCATTGGGAGAAATGTGAGAAAATGGTTTGCAAACCGATAAAACGTTTAATTTAAAATGGCATGCAAGAAGGGGTTCAAATGCCAATAAGAAAGGAATCAATCATAAGAGCATTAATGGGCATGCAAAAAAATGGGTTTAAATTTTTATTTATGGCCATAGGCATCCGGAGAAATCACTACCATCCAAAAAAGAAATAGATCATGAGAGCATTAATGGGCATGCATAGAAATGGATTTAAATTAAAATCAATTCTTTTAATATTGTGCCACATGGCGGACGCTCCTTGTAAGGCTTCCGTTTTAGTATATAGTATAGACTAGTAAGAAACCCGAGCAATACCCGAATGTGCTTGATGCACGCTATTTGGCAAAAACGACATAACAACTGCATGAAGAAGTGTGAAATCTTAAGTGAGTGTGATTCACTTGTTAGAGAGAGAGAGATTAACATCAAATGACCATTAAATGTCATTGAATGAAAATTTATCATCTTTATAGTAGGTTTTAATTGGATTTAAAAGAGAGCCGTGTTCACACATGGAAGAAAGAGTATTTATCACTTATTAGAGAGAGAAAGAGAGATTGACATCAAATGACCATTAAATATCATTAAATGAGTATTTATCATCTTTATTGTAAGTTTATAATAGGATTTAAATGTGAGCCACGTTCATACATGGAAGAAGGATTATGGCTCTTTAAATGACATCCACGTGTCACAACACTAGAGAGAGACTTCCATTTTAGTATTATACTAGTAAGAAACCCGGGTAATGCCTGATGTGCTTGATGCATGCTATTTGGCAAAGACGACATGACAACTGCACGAAGAAGTGTGAAATCTTAAGTGAGTGTGATTCACTTGTTAGAGACAGAGAGAAAGAGAGAAAAAGAGAAAGAGAAAGAGAAAGAGATTATGCCCGTTAAATGTCATTGAATGAAAATTTATCATATTTATGGTTGATTTTAATTGGATTTAAAAGAGAGCCGTGTTCACACATGGAAGAAAGAGTATTTATCATTTGTTAGAGAGAGAAAGAGATTGACATGAAATCATGATTAAATGTCATGAATGAGTATTTATCATCTTTATGGTAAATTTTTATTAGGATTTAAATGTGAGCCGCGTTCACACATGGAAGAAGGATTATGGCTCTTTAAAAGACATCCACGTGTCACAACACGGGAGAGAGGCTTCTATTTTAGTATATACTAGTAAGAAACCTGGGCAATGTCCGAATGTGTTTGATGCACGCCATTTGGTAAAGCGGTATTGCAACTGTTCGAAGAAGTGTCAGATCTGAAGTGAGTGTGATTCACTTATTAAAGAGAGGGATATTAACATCAAATGACCATTAAATATCATTGAATGAAAATTTATTATCTTTATGATAGGTTTTTAAATGGATTTTAAAAAGAGCCGCGTTCACATACAGAAGAAGAATTCTAGCTTTTTAAAAGATGTCCATGTGTCACAACACGGGAGATGGGATTTCATTTTAGTATAGATATATAGACTATTAGATTAGATAAGATAGGGGGCAATATAACCATCGTTTTCATGTTTATAAAAATATTATAGGAATCTAATAATAAGATTTACTCTTTTCTTGGATTTGATTCCTTGTGTTTGTTTTCTCTTTGATACTAGTGTATGCTCGTGTCGATTGGCACGTAGCGGGCGCCTTCGGCGCGAGCAATGTCACGGTCCCCTCCAATTCCCAGAGAGAGAGAGAGAGAGAGAGAGAGAGAGAGAGAGAGAGAGAGAGAGAGAGAGAGAGAGAGAGAGAGAGGGCACGAGCGATATAGAGATTAGAGAGAGAGAGAGAGAGAGAGAGAGAGAGAGAGAGAAAGAGAGAACCCTCTCGATCACACCATGCTGATGAATCACAACCCTCCTGATCCACTCTCCGATGAATCACAACCTTCCTGATCGCACCTTTCCGATGAATGGTATCCCTTCCGATCGCACTATCCGATAAATCGCACGAATCTATCGATCAGACAGTGTAAAATCAATCTTCGTTAGTTTCGATGGCCCAAAATCAAATTTCATTTGTCTCCCAAGCTTCTTTATTATATTAGATAAGATGATAATCTCACCCTCCCGTTTAACAAAGAATTGGTTCACTCTATTTTTTAAAAAATTCAAACAATGATTTTTTTTTAAAAAAAAACAAACAATGAAAATGCAAGCAGTCTATCAAAAATAAATAAAAAATACTTATTTAATTCTTTTGAACTTGGTCACATTGCACTTGGATGATCCAATGCTTCTCGATCGGAGGTGTGTGAATCATCAGATGCCACATCAGGATGTTGCCAACATCTGATCACCGGTTACTAATCAACACCGCGGATACCAAGGATCGAAACTCGCCATAAGAGCGAGAGATACGCGTTCAATTTGACTAGCCCTACAAGAAAGTCACCGTCTAAACAAAGTGAACTATCACCACTACGACAAAGAGGGAAGACTCTAGAGAAAAATACGCCAACATTATTCGCTAGAGCCTGCCTGGGTTTTTAACCCATGAACAAGACGACGGATGAAAGGTGTCTTACCAACTTCGCTATTAGTTGAGCACATGGTTAGCGTTTTCCTTTAGCGATCAGACAGATAATGATGCGAAGACACGTCGGTAGCGTCGCATCTTCAAATCTGTTCTGCAACCATCATCAGTTTTGAAATAAATAGTCTTTTAATAATCAAAATCTATTTTTTTTTTAGGATAATGTTTTTTGAACACAATGAGGTACATACTACTAGACATACTATAGTGCTACACTGCCCTGATAGACAGGGTGGTCAAGCATTACCTTCCAATATAAACCGTTGGATGCATATCACTGACCTATTGGTGACATTCATACGTCATGATACCGGTGTCGTATCATTTGCATCCTGATCCAGCGGTTCACATTGGAAGGTAATGCTTCACCGCCCTGTCAGGATGATGAACAAAATCGTTTCTGATGGTGGCCAGTACTCGGTGCGAACCCTAATGCAGTGTGCGCTGGCCAATGCACCCACCCACACCTCAGGTACGATGTCCCATGGTATGTTCAAAAATCACTCCTTTAAAATTTTATTTTGCAAAAAATAAAAACCTAAATTTAATTTATTTATTTATTTATTGAGAAATTATTTCTAGTCTAATTGGACCATAAAATTGAAGGAAAATGATTGAATACTCCAGATGGAATGGGGAGACCACACAACAGTAGATACACGCTGTCAACACATGTCCATATCTCGCCCGGGATCCGGCATTAATCGTCTAAATTAAAGTCCAAGTCAGCGTTGATTTTTCTCGCCGGTCTGCACCATTGAGTGCATCGCACGTGTCTAAAATTTCCGATTTATTTTTAATAATTTTAATCAAATCAAACTTCATCAACCCATTTTAAGATTGATTGATTATTATTTTATATGAATAATATAAGGTCTAATGTGCCTAAGGTTCCTGTCAACATATCCATCCTTGAACAAAACCTTCCAAAGTTTTATTTTGCCTAAGGTCCCTGTCTTTTTTGATAAACCCGGTACTATATTGTCTCTTCCCCAATCTCTCTTTAGCAGTTCCGGCAACAGCGGCAGTGGCGGCTGCAGCAGAAGCAGCGTGTCGGCGACCTCAACCTCGACTGTGACCCCGACGAACTCGACCCCCGACAACCTCGCACTCAACCCCGATGACCTCGACCGTTCGGTTTTAGGTTAAGAAATCCTAGGTCTAGGGTTCATTCTATGGCCTATAGATTAGGTTGGGGAGGGGGGGTTCGGTTAGATCCGACGGTCGCGAGGGATGAGGGGTGGAGTTCGATTAGGTCTGGCGATCGTGGCGGCAGTGGGGGATTCGGTTAGGTCCAGCGGCGACGAAGGAGGAGGAGGGGGTAATTGGTTTAGTGGCATTTCAGAAGAAAATTTAAAATGATGTGGAGGGCAATTCCGTACACAATATTTCAAAGGATTTATGCATCTCTTTGTGAGGGACGACTCAATATGCCTCCCATAAAATAATAGATAAATTACACTTTAACCCCCAAGTTTAGCCCAAAATCAGTTCACCCCCCTAAAACTACATTTTACATCTTTCAATTCAGTTTTGATTGTATACATATTACCAAAGGAGGAAACTTAACGGTCGATAAAAGGGGTATTCTGCTAACAGTTAAAACTCTAGGGGAAACAAATAAAAAAAGATTTAGGGGGGTTAAGTTATTTTGGGATAAAATTCAAGGGGGGAAGTGTAATTTACGCTAATAATTTTTGATACATAAACCCACCGCAATTATCATGGACTAAACCATGGACCAAATTTAAACCTGGCATGCGGGCTATTATTTGGGGGTGGGACCCAGCATCGGAACTGATCGGGGGCCCCACATTGGACAAAGTCAAATTGTTGTTAATTATTTTACCTAAAATAAAAAAATAATGGCTCGGAATCTTTTTATAAATAACTAAATTTCCAGATTTTTTATGTTGCCGCCTGAGTCAGACGCTGAGTCTGGCCACCGTCTATCGTCACCACGTGTCCTGATCACCACCGACTGCACCGGTTTACGAAATCACAGCCGTTTGATGGTATCCACGTGTCGAGCGTTGCTGTCACGATCGCTGGATATTTGTGGAGCGAAAGGCCTGCTTTTGTGGGGGAGGGGGAGATACGGATAAGGATCCGGAAACCCAAGCCCTCGGAGTGGCTAGAATGCGCTCTTCCCCGCTCACTTTAGCCCGACACCGCCATCGGGTGATCTAATGATGTCGACTTAAATAGCTACCATCCAAAAAGGACTGGAGAAATGAGCGGCCGTGATTCGCTCAACGTTGTCGCTCGGCCCGTCCGCACGCCGTTTGCACCGCAAGTCAGCGGCGCGCAGCTGGCGGAGCAGTGAAAGCAGAGCATCACCCTGTTGAGATGGATAAGGAGCGAGTTCGGATCTACGATGCGGTCCCACGTGGGTAGGGGTGGCAATGGGTCGTGTCGGGTCGGGTTCGTGTTGTGTCTAGTTTCGGATCATGTCCAAAACCTCTAGATCCGAATCCGATCCGTTTAACTAATTGTGTCTAGATTCTAAACCCGTACCCGACCCGCTTATAAGCGGATAGATACTATAAGACCCGTTTACCACACGGGTCTATTCAGTTGACCCGATCCGACTCGACCCGGCCTAACCTAATAGATCCGGTGTTACTATATATTACAGTATCGGATTGCGGGTAGATCCGACCCGATACGACCTGTTGAATTTTAAACGAGTCTTTCCGGGTCTACAGTGTCTTGACCCTAAACCCGGATCCGACCCGTTTATTAAACGGGTCTATTGTGTCTACTCGTTTACGACCCGAACGTGTTTAGCCCTGATCCAGATCCGCTAACTTCGTGTTGGGTCCAAAATTGCCAGCCCTACACGTGGGAGTGGAGTTCCACGGTGGTGGGTGTCGCTTTGGGTGTTTATTTGTGGGTGTTCATAACGTTTGCTGTAGGTATACCCTACTTTTCCACGCAAGCAGGCTGACGTGTCGGGCTAGACGGCGACGGCGGTGGTGGTGCCCCCACCGCTTCACTTTTTCTTTTTTGGCGGGGTGAGAGCACTTCACAAAGCACAAGCACATGGGGGGCGACCCTCTCACGGCGGCTACGGACGTGAAAGCCGTCGTGTAAAACCGGTTTTAATAATAGGAAAAGGGTTATTTTGACTTTGCCCCCCAAACCTTATCTTTAATTAGACTTTACCCCATATTTTCATTAATTAGACTTTATCCCCCAGAACTAACTGTTCCGTCAGCTCACTTAGGCTGGCAATTTCGGACCCGACAAGAAGTTAGCGGGTCTGGGAAGGCCTAAACGGGTTCGGGTCGTAAACGGGTCAACACGACAGACCCGTTTAATAAACTGGTCGGGTCCGGATTTATGGCCTGGACATGGTAGATCCGTGAAGACCCGTTTAAAATTCAACGGGTCGTGTCTGGTCGAGTCTACCCGCAATCCGATACTGTAATATATAGTATCAGCGGATCTATCGAGTTAGGTCGGGCTAGTCGGATCGGGTCAACTGAATAAAACCGTATAGTCAACAGATCTAACGGGTCTTATTGGGTCTATCCGTTTATAAATGGGTCGGGTACGGATTTAGAATCTAGATAAGATTGGTTAAACAGGTCAGATCCGAGGGGTTTTGGACATGACCCGAAACTAGACACGACACGAACCCGACCCGACACGACCCATTGCCACACCTAAGCTCACCCCCAAAACGTTATTTTCTTTTCCGACAGCTAACTCTTTTTCTTAGATAGTGAGCTGACGGAATAGTTAGTTTAGGGGGGTAAAGTCTAATTAATGAAAAGATGGGGGGTAAAGTCTAATTTAAGGCAAAATTTGGGGGGGAAGTCAAAATAACCCATAAAAAAAGGGTTTCCATCATCCACCAAATACCCCTATGATTTCACATATTGACATCGTACTCCACTTGGAAGGTTGACTAAGTTGTCAACACGCGATCTAGTGTTTTTGAAGTTTAGGTACATTATTCCACAACATAGTCCTGCTACAATGACCAACATCTAACGGTTGAACAGGTGCCTACTGATGTTTCTATGGGCCTCAGTGCACCGGGGCTATCGTCGCACTCAGGAGCGACGGGAGAGGGGTTGGGTGGGTCGAGGATGTCTGTATCTTTATTCGGATTCGTTCGTAGGGGGGATGAATCCACCGAGGGGTCCCGAGACAAGGCAGAGGTATGCCATGGCTGTCAGGGGAGCATGTGGAAAAAAATTACGGCCGCCGTATAATCTCTCTCTAACAGTCGATAGAGTGTAGTCTTCGAATGTAAAGCACAGTGGAGTACTAAGCTATCACACGAACATCGTTGAGATAGAGATAAAGAGAATTGACACATGATGTGGTGGCGGAGTTCGGCCGAAGCCTATTTCTCCGTACGGTAAGACACAACCTTTGACCGACTCTGAAAAAGTAGATCTATACTCGACAGGCCGAGGAGTGTTTGTATAAGTAAACAGATGGTGGAATACGCTTGACTAGAGTCTGATCACCAGAAGGCTCAGAGAGCTCTGAAAAATAGAAAGTGGAATTAAGAATAACCTGGTTGGCGGGTCCCACCGTCGTCCTCGTGAGCCCCAGGTTGGGCTGGCAGGTCCAACCATCAGTCGCTAGCCAGATTTTGCACCCACATTTACCCCTTCCCAGCTAGGCAGGTGATAACCTGGCTTGCTGGGACTCTATGGTGCAAAATCGATTTGTCGATGTCGAAGCAGTTTTGACGAGCATTCGAAAGAATTGCTTACCCATTGTCAAGGGCCGACTAGGGTCTGTCTGCCGACCCGCTGTCCGTAGTCGACCACTGTGTTTACCAACCTCCTATCAAGGGCCGACCAGGAGTGTGTCTGTTGACCTATTGTCTGGGGCCGACTGTAGCGTCTGTCAACCCCTGCCAAGGGCTAACTAGAAGAGGGCTTTGGAGCAACGCCGTTAGAAGGGCCAACCGACAGGACGAATAGCTGACCCGCCGAAGCCGACCAGTCGGTCGGACTTCGACTACTGACCAATCGGTCGAACGTTGATGACCAACCGATCGGTTGGGCAGTCGAGGTCGACCGACCGCGATTAAAGGGGTCGGACGAACATGGGTCTGACCGATCGGTCGGTCAGTTGCCGGTAACCGACCGATTAGTCGATTGGTCATGGCAGTAGGGCGCAAGAAACCAGTCGCGGTTGAGGTAGTCGAGCGCCAGAGGGGTCCTGGCGCCCGACCCAGGCAGAAACTTGGCCAATGGGGAGGTCGGCCGGGCGCAGGTGACCGACCGAGCGGTTGGACGAGCACGGGCGGTCGGGCGGTGCCAACCGGTCGCAATTTAGGTGGTCAGGGGCAAAAAAGGTCTAGGCACCCGACTTAGGCAAAAACTTAGACGACCGAACGGTCGATCGAGCGCGGGCGGTCGGGCGACGCTAGCCGATCGCAATTGAGGCAGTCGGACGCAAGAGGGGTCCTGGTGCCCGACCCAGGCAGAAACTTAGCTGATCGGCGCGAGCGATCGGGCATGGGCGATCGACCAAGTGGTCGATTAGGTGATGCCAGTTGGTCGCAGTTGAGGCGATTAGGCGCCAGAGAGGTCTAGGCACCCAACCAAGGCAAAATCTTGGCCGACCAGGCAGTCGATCGAGCGAAAGCGACTGACTGAGCAGGCAGTTGGGTGCTGGCGGTCGGTCGGGTGCAGAATGCCAACCGAGCGTGGCGCTGGGACTTGATGTTTTTCGGGGAAAAAAAAGGCAGCGTGCCTTGATGCTGATGTGGCATGATATTGATGTGGCACGATGTTGAGTTGGCCTTTCTGGGATTTGCAGGGTCAGTACTTCGTTCATTGAATCTAGTCCAGCCTGTTCAACTTTTGCCTTTTTGTTTTTCCATCTTCAAATTTTCGATGAGAAAAAAGGGCGGAAAAGTGAATCCTGGATCTATAAATAGATCAGAGGGGATGAAAAAATGCCTTGAGAATTTTCAAACTTTATCCTCCTAAGCTCACTTCTCTCATCTTATTATCTTCTAATTGTTTCGTGCAACTCCGCGGTACAAATCTTCTCTTGGCTTGTCGAGAGAATACCCCCCCCACCCCCCCCCCCCCCCTTTTATATTCATTATAGTGGAAACCAGGTGGCACCTCTCGCCCGGAGACGTAGGTTGCAAAACCAAACTTCGACAACAACTCCTCGTGTCTTCTCTCTCTACTCTCTATCTCTCTAACTCTACAAACCATACAATTCAATCAAGAATTATGGGACGAGATATCTGATCAAGACGGCATGGAAATTCCCCCCACTAAGCACAGTAGAGTGCTGAGCTGTTATGTGTTGAGCTGTCACACTAACACTGTTGAGGTAAAAAGAGACAGAGAGAAAGAGAGTTGACACAAGATATGGTGACAGAGTTCAGCCGAAGCGTACGTCTCCGTGCAGTAAGACACAACCTTTGAATCCACTAATTTTGAAAAAGTAGAGCTACTCTCGATAGGCTGAGGAGTGCTTGTATAAGTAAACAGAGGGTGGAATAAGCTTGACTAGAGTCTATCATATGAAGGCTCAAATAGCTCTAGAAAACAGAAAGTTGAATTAAGAATAATGAATTCCGGTCAGGATTATTTATAGGATCTGCTATTAATAGAGTTTTAGGAATATCCAGAACTTTGGTAAATATCCAGGGGGATTTACTAGGCCCCAGATCATCTTTGTGGGCCCCAGGCAGGGCTGGCGGGTCCTACCGTCGTCGTTGTAGGCCCCATGTAGGGCTGGCAGGTTCCACCATCAAGCATTAGCTAGATTTTGCACACTATTGAGTGTCCGAAGCTGTCTCACGGGCGTCATACACCTCTGTCAAGGGCTTTCAAGCCACCATCCAAGATGACGATTTAGTCACGTGGTTCTGCCTTGCGTGATCGTTTATCGGTAGTCCCATTTCCTTCGTCCACAGCGCATGATAACGACTTGGCTCCTATGTTGGATGCTTCACATTAGCTGAGGCAGGAGGTTGCTACCCTAGGTGTGGCAGCAAAGTATTGTTCCCTTCCGATCACCACACGCTTCAAACATTTCACTTCATTAGCCAACCAATCGAGTGGATAATTGTATTATTTTAATTGTTTAAGATTTTTTCATCGGTTTTTATAATTTTTTATGGTCAAATTGTTATTAACTCCATTTTTAATTTCCTCAATCTTTTTTAATCCAGAGCTCATGCGAAGCCGCCACCCAAAGACCTTAACATAATCGGTTGACTTTGGGCATAGTAATTCATCTGCCACGAAACTACTCCATCGATGTCTAATTTTTGTTAGGAATAAACGAAAGAACAAGCTGCAATCACAAAATCAGAAAAATAAAAGATTTAACCAAGTTCGACAATTTGCATGAGCCCTCCCTTCATTGCCAATTTCATTATAATTTGAGGCAAAAATAAATGACGATACAAGGATTATAAAACTTGATTGCTAACTATCAATATATACCTATTGCCATTAGGGTTTACATTGAATCGTATAAAATAATACCAAAAATAACCCAAAAATCGTTGGACTCCATTCCTCACGGGGAGCTGCCCTCCCCCCTTTATCCCCAAGACCTTTGGTACGTTGGCTGACTACCTATGAGATCTTTTCTCTGGTGTTGTTTCCTTCATTTTTTGACAATTTAATTTATTTATCTTTCAAAAATAAAGAACTTCAACATGTTGGGGGACTGCATCTCAATCTTCTAACCAAATCATCTTGCTCCATCGAACATAACAATTTTATGTCTTCTATGCCAGGCATTAACATCTTTAATTTGGCATTCATCTTATGCATTACCAATATTTTGAGTGCTATCATATGTTGGACCTTTGTTAAAGTGGAAAAAACCCGTAGACAGTCTAATTATTCTATCGAAAAGAATATAGAATGACCCATCTTAAACCATTTTCATCCCTAATATGTATCAATGAAAAGTTCAAGTTGGCTTACGATGTCAACCAATTATTTATAATGATATCAACAAAGTTATTTGACATCCATTCATAATATTTACCCATTAATAGGTATACATACTTGCAGACAATAAATAGTATTATATACTGCAACACTTTAGAGTGGCAAATGGTGCTAAATTAAGCAAAGAAATAAAAGCAATTGATTTGGAGTATCCTATAATGCGTAATAGGCGAATCTCGTCGATTCACAAATCTTCATGCTCTTACTACCAATTATGCGTTATTATTTTTTTGTTTGGGCTGATACAAATACAACATTTTCACACAACTTGGATCGTTAACCTATGATGCATCTGAATTACATTTTATACTAAATTTGCAACGATAATTATCATTCGTTATATCCTACAATCAATCCACTGATAGCCAGCTCTCGATTTCTTAAACATAAATGATAAGCTCTTTTCTCTCCCATTTACTGTAATTGATTCTTTGCTATTAGCCAACTCTTAGGGCTACTGCTTGCGATCAATTACAATTATTGTTTGATAAATTAGAAAGCCCTACCATGCAAGGGGTTTGGATCATGAATGATAGTAAAATCAATTCCCATCATTTTATTAATCCTAATACATAAACCTACATAATATTATGTAAATAAGTTATTTTATTTTTATTAATTTACTTTGATATAATGGTTATAAAAATAGGACGATTTCCACCTTAGGATACGGATACATCCCGACCTGACATGATCACAACGGTTCAATGCACCTATCATAACAGATGAATCACGATCACTCTTAGCACGACATGATGCACCTATATTGCGATGTTGAAATAACATTGTTGAATAAAAAAATAGTTTCATGAAGCATGTTAATCTAACGATAAGCAGAAAGAAATTATTTGTATTGCTCATAAAAAATAGGTTAAATTATACCTTACTCCTTATAGTTTAGCCCAAAATTATTTAACACCCTGTAGTTAACGTATAACATTTTGGCCTTTCAATTCAACTATTATTAGGTATAAACTATCAAAAGAGAAAATTACTACGTAGTTGACTAAAGGGGTATTGTGCTAATAGTTAAAACTATAAGGACCTATTTGGAACAAAAGAAACCTTTAGTGTGGTTACATGATTTTGGGCTAAATTCATATAGGTAAAGTGTAATTAATCTTTAAAAATAATGGCAATGCTATTCAACCTTAAAAAAGTTTACATACTCTTTACCAATGTTATTAGAACCGGACCGAATGTTGACCCGATCTAGGATTCATGTCACGAGTCTCTGGTTCAATCGTTGAGTGAACCGGTTGGACAAGATGATAGAAACCATGAAATTAAAAAATAAAAGCTATATAATATTCTTACAATTTACTTTTTATTATTAGAAATAACCTATTAAAATTGTGATGATGCAGCTGTGTAGTTTATAAGGCAGTATGATGCAATATCAAACGACCGGCGACACGATGTTGTGAAGACTCAAAAGGGAGGATGGAGAAGAGGAACACAGGTCACTAGAGCGGCAACCCTTTGCAGTCGAAACTCAAAATCCACAACTACGATCGATCGTCGGAGTCGTCACAGGCCAACACACACACACACACACACACACACACACACACACAGAGAGAGAGAGAGAGAGAGAGAGAGAGAGAGAGAGAGAGAGAGAGAGAGAGAGAGAGAGAGAGAGAGAGAGAGAGAGAGAGAGAGAGAGGTATTTTGGTCTTGCGGTTGAAACAAGTCAGTAATGCTATGTCATTGACTTTTTCTGGCGAAGAAAGCCTGAACGCCAACTTCTATCGCGAAGATTAGGGTTAGGGCTGGACTTCGGAAGTCGGGAGGGGCAGAGTCGACTTCAGGTTTTTACCCCCGGTTATATCGACGTCTCAATCATAAACCGGACGGATCTGTCAGCTCTTATCGGGTCACAGGCAACTCTAATCCATTGATCCAGATCAGATCAGTCATGGCTTAGGTTCGATAGCTCGACCGATCGGTCCTGTCTGGTTCTGATAACACCGCTCTTTACACATCCCATCACAGCCATCCGTTGCGCCCAGGCCCGATCGGTAGACGGTCCCACCGTCACGCAACATTAATTTCCTAAAACAATTAATATAAGTTTTTTTTCTCTCTCTCCTAGGGGCACTACGGTAAATGAAGAGAATACGGGAATCTAGTCAGGATCCCTTGTGGGGGGACTGCCCTCACGCACGTTCGGACGCGATTCCGACGCGACAGAAGAAATTATTAACACACCCTAACCTCGGGTAAAATCCTAACCGCGCTACAGTTATGTATTTACCCTCTGCGTCGCGACACTAACCCTCTCACATTCCCTCACCCCCCCCCCCCCCCCCCTGCGGTAAAGGAACAGGGGGAGAGAGAGAGAGAGAGAGAGAGAGAGAGGCCCCCACCACGGTTCTTGCCCCTTCAGGCTTCATCCAATCTTCCAGCCTGTTCCCCTCCAAGCCCCTATTTCCCTCTCTCTCTAATTTCCTCTGCGTGCTGCAGAAGAGCTCGGCGGAGGGAGCTTTAATGGCGTAGCGAGGCCCCAGAAAGGTTCGTCCCCTCTCCCCTCCCTTTACCCTTTCCGTAAGCTGCCACGAGTCTGTTCCCTTTTGGGGGGTTTCCCTCTTCGGCGTCCCTCCAATCGCTTTTCCTCTGTTTCGGGTACTCCCGAAGAGGCTCTGCTTCGATCTCTGCTTCAGCCTGCTGCCTCTTTTCTTACTGAAAAATCCCAGCTTTACGTGTTTTTTGCGCCTTTTTTTTCTTTCGTTTTTGTGGGTTGGGTCTTGGAGCTCGATTAGTTAGGTTTCACGTCGGTCTTCACAGAAAATGAGGCCTAACTCGTCGAGTTTCTGATTTGTATTACAGAGATCCCTCCCATCCCTTTGTTTATGAGTTGTTCGTCCATGATCGGCTCAGATTGTGACGGGTTTACGTCGGAATCTGCTCGACCTCTTCCCTTCTGCGCTCGACCCATTTTCTTGTCTCTTCAGTAGATTTTCGGGTGTCCAGATCGGAAATATCGGCGCAGAAATCTTCAATCCTTGTCTACAAGGCTCGATTCCGCCAAGAAAAACAAACCCATTTCTCTGTTTGTGCATCAGATCCTCCGGGTTACCTCGATCGGACCTTGGAGATTGAACCCATGAGATCGAATCGATCTCGAGATCCGCTCAGGTACCGGAAACGGCTCATTTAGTGATTTCCTTCTAATTTCTTCAGCCCTTCTTTAATTTTCTTTTGAATATTAATTAGCTTTTATTGAATATTAATTTGTGGCGTTATGATATTGATGTCTGCTTTATTGGGTACGAAATTGTTTGATAAGTAACAAAAATCTCTTTTTTCCCCCCCCATCCCATATGATGGTGAGTGGGGCTATGCGTTTACCCTTTCTATTGTTGTATTCATTGCTGACGGTTGTCTGCTCTGTTGGCACCATGGCTTCGTTCTGTTTCACTGTATTTAGAAATCCTGCTGATTCTGCTTTCTGATTCCCATATCATGTTCATCGATACATCGCGAATTAGTTCTCATGTTATTGCTATTTACGATATCTGTCGATGCTCTGTGGCCCTTATGGGTCCTTTCCTTTCGTTGAATAAGAACACGATCGATCGATAGGTCTGCAAAGTGTTCTTCTTTCTCGTCCTACGACGATCGGTAAATAGTCCGGTTTCGATTGCTTGTATTAACTTGCTCTTTATGAGTGTGAGAGCAAAGATCTCCAGCCTTTTATTTATATTTAAGCGGCATTTATATACTGCGATGTGCACACCAAATGGTTCGATTTCGCACTGTCTTTCATTCATGTGTGAGATTTACATGTGTGTGTTTTTCATGTGTGATTAATCTGCGATGATTGCACTGCACGGTGTGGATCATTCAGCGGGTGAGAATTTGATTAGTCCTATTGATATCATCACTGGGCAGCGGGGATCAAAGGTTGTGAGAATGTTTTTCGTCGGTGGAATTCTTATTCTGTTAATTGTTTCTTATCCCTTCATCACAAATATGATGGAATATCATGATTCTTTCTGAAATTAGACAGAGAGTTGTATATTTTGTTTTGAGCTGTTGTTTTAGTGGAATTTTTTTTCCGCTGCAGGATTTATATAAAATTGTTCTATGATCGGTCTCTCGAGCCGCTTTTCGGAGGGGAAACTGGGTGTGTCAACAATGAATGATATGGGGTTTTGTGGGGGCCTTGATTTTATGCAATTTCTACCCTCTGCCAATGACAAGGATCTTGTTTTCGGCTCGCTTGTCGGAGCACCTGCCGCTGCTGACGCTTCTCTGGGGGAGGGAGATCTGTTGGACCCTCCACCAGAGAACTTTCCTGACGACGAAGAGAGCGATGAAGACATCGACGTGGAAGAACTCGAGCGTCGCATGTGGCGGGACCGGATGCGGCTGAAGCGCCTGAAAGAGCAGCAGCAGAACCGGGGGAAGGAGCAGGGCGACGAGGCGAAGCAGCGCCAGTCCCAGGAGCAGGCAAGGAGGAAGAAGATGTCTAGGGCTCAGGATGGGATCCTCAAATACATGCTGAAGATGATGGAGGTGTGCAAAGCTCAGGGGTTTGTCTACGGAATCATACCCGAGAAGGGCAAGCCTGTGAGTGGCGCATCCGACAACCTTCGTGGCTGGTGGAAGGAAAAGGTCCGTTTCGATCGGAACGGGCCGGCAGCTATTGCAAAGTACCAGGCTGATAATGCGATCCCCGCGGTCAGCAGCGAGAACATGTCCAGCATTTCAATTCCGCAAACCCTGCAGGAGCTGCAGGACACGACGCTGGGATCCCTGCTCTCTGCTCTGATGCAGCACTGTGATCCTCCTCAGCGGAGGTTCCCTCTGGAGAAGGGGGTTCCGCCGCCATGGTGGCCCATCGGAAAGGAGGAGTGGTGGCCCCAATTAGGGTTTCCGAAGGATCAAGGGACTCCTCCGTACAAGAAGCCCCACGACCTGAAGAAGGCGTGGAAGGTGAGCGTCCTCACAGCGGTGATCAAGCACATGTCGCCGGACACCGAGAAGGTCCGCAGGCTCGTGAGGCAGTCGAAGTGCCTCCAGGACAAGATGACTGCCAAGGAGAACACACTGTGGTCCTCTGTGCTCGAGCAGGAGGACAAGTCGTACAAACAGCTCCACCCGGATGCTCACTTCCCCCCACCATCCGGTGGTGGCAGAGATGGGGCATCCTTCAGCAGCAGCACCAGCGAGTATGATGTGGAAGGGGTCGAAGATGACCCAAATTCTGAAGCAATGGACCGCAAGCCCGTCGACGGTAATATGTTCAATCTGGGTGCGAATGCTGGGAGTGAGGGCCTTCTCGTTTTGCCCCCGAAGAAAGAAGAGAGTTCTGTCAACTTCATTCAGAAGAGGGCCGCTTCGGTTGAGCCGCAGCTGATACTGAATCAGGGCATCTTTACCTGCGAGTACCCGCAGTGCCCGCGCCACGACTACCGCTACGGCTTTCTTGACCGGCCCTCGCGAAACACTCATCAGTACACTTGCGCGTTCCGCACTGGTTTGGCTTCAGGTATTTCGACGAGCTTCCCGATGAACGAGAGCATGCCTTCGATGTTCTCCTTGCCCTATGCCCAGCCAAAGCCCACTCCGCTCGGCTCCAGTGTCGACGCCATCGATATCTCTGGTATCGGACTCCCAGCCGACGGGCAGAAATCGATCTCCGATCTGATGAGCTTCTACGACAATAATGTCATTCCTAACATGGGTCTGAATCAAGGGAATCTGTGTATGGTGGATGGGACAAGCCCTCTGCAGCCGGGGGTCACGATGGAGGATAGCTACTTCGGACGTCGAATCGGGATCGGCAGCAACATCTTTGATGAGCCCAGCAACCCAATACAGCGGCCTCCCATCTTCCACCGCCAGGACTCGTTCGAACCGGGATTTCAGAGCCAGCCCAACAGTGTGAACGGTGACTTCAGGTTCGGGTCGCTCAACTTCTCTGCTGTGGATTACTCTGATGGGATGCCTGGTGGGATGGGGGGGTCGCTGCCAACGCAGGATGCTTCGCCTTGGTACTTCTGAATGGAATGGAGTGGTGATCGATCCCGGCTGCAGCTAGAAACTTTCCGAAGCTCAGTTCATCTTTTCTGTCTTAGTAGTTATAGTTCTAGTCCCCCTCCCTATGTGAACTTAGCTATTTCAGACTGTAGTGTTTGCGTTCGTTGCGGGAGCTGATACCCGACCTTGCATCGAAATGCTGATAAACTTTGTGCTGGTTGAAACTATATAATGAATGGGTTTTAATAAAAGTATAGTTTTCTATTTTTTGGTAGATCAAAGTTCAATTCAGTATATAGTGGTTGTTGATGCTCAATGGCGGTCGCATTCGGAGAATGCTTCCGTCATCTATGGCGGACTCGTTGTTTTGATTTGTGGTGACGGCTGCTTTCTGCCTGAACGCGACCATATGGATTACTCACAGTGAGGTCCATCATCGCATGATCTCCGAACTCAGTATGGAATAATAGTTTTTTATTGTGGGATCGTTGAATGGATCGGATTCGGATTGTTATTGGATCGAAAAAAATTGAATCCGTATTTGTTTTAAGTACTGATTCGGATTAGAATCTGGATCATAGATATGAGTACATTGTGATATCGTTGAGGATTCGAATCCACAGAAGAACAGTTCATTCCGAACTGTTGGAAGGGCAAGATAAAATCCTGGTTTCGATCGGGGGACCATGAGAGTTTTTTTTATATTAACCTTTAGGGTATTAGAGTTAAAGCAATATAATCTAATATTGGATAAAATACAATATATTATGTTATAATTTTGTCGGATGGTGTTCGTAATGGATCTAAATGTTATAATTTTGTCGGATGGTGTTCGTAATGGATCTAAATAGACGGTTATCGGATTCGGGCTATTATCGGATCAAAAAAAAAAAACTATTCATAACGGACTTAATGTATCATATTCAGATCAAAATCCAGTCAATTGACAGGTCTACGTCGAGCCTTTGATTCAATATATGTAGATTTTTTCAAGATATCAGGTGGGCGCCAATTGCGCTGGTTATCGGATTCGGGCTATTATTGGATCAAAAAAAAAACCTATTCATATCAGACTTAACGTATCATATTCGGATCAAAATCCAGTCAATTGATAGGTCTAAGTCGAGCCTTTGATTCAATATATATAGATTTTTTCAAGATATCATGTGGGTGCCGATTGCGCAATTACAGTAACGCAAGTGGGGGGAGGGGGGGTGGTGGCGCCGCCAGAAGGGTCGAGAAGTGGTGGTGGTGGACACCGGAGAAGTTGGGTGCCACGTGTCCAAATTATTAGCTCCCAATTACGGCTTGATAATAATTTTGGAAGCGGGTGGTTTCCAGGTTCCCTCGGCTGAAGTCGAGAGGGGTCCAGATTAGAAGCCGGCTGTATGGACGAGAGAGGCATAGGGGTGGAATTACTGTTAGTAGGCCTACACTGGACTCTCTCTCTCTCTCTCTCTCTCTAGAATGAGTGTTAGGCCTACAGGGCCCTACACTGGGGACTAGACTCTCTCTCTTGTCTCTCTCTCTCTCTAGAGTTTTTTACTTTTGGCAAATCCTCTCTCTAGAAATTATGTTCTACTCCACACAAATCCACCAGAGCCTCTGCAGTAGTGCTTTTGAGACTGAGCCTTTTTCGAGCCCTTTTCAAAGTACCCTTCAAAAAAAAAAAAAACTTTTAAAAGGTGCTCTGTCCATGGTTAGGTGCACGTCACGGGGGTGATTTTAGATCTCCTACAGTCGGTCGGCCCCGGTCGGTGGGCCCGCGCACATCACAGTCGCACGATGCCGGGCAACCCGACTGCATACGGCTGTGATATGCACATAGCCCATCGACCGGGGCCACCGACTGGAGGAGATCTGAACACCACGGGGGTATCGTCCCTCCCTCCATGCCAAGGGTTCCACCCCCCACTGGACCGTGACTCCCCTCCCCACATGCAGCCCATGTCATGATTGGGACCCACCGCCCTCGTCTCCTCTATCGGTCGGCCGACGGTTTGGAAAGCAACACGTGACGATCTGAAAACGAACGGCCACGATATATGACCATATATAGCACCTTTCGTCGTTGGCCGGCAATCGTCCCTGCCATCATTGGTGCTCACCTCTATCGACAGCCGGCCACCTCTGCCGTCAACGACCACCCCTGTCGACCGTTGGCCACCTTGGCGATGGTTGCCGGCGATTGGCATGGGTGGCATCCCCTTTGGATTCATCCCATTGTCATACATCTTGGCCGTTCGATAGGAGAGACGATCATAAGTGGGGAGGAGTGGAACCCTATTGGCCGACAACCCGTGTTAGGACCCATGGTGGGTGGGAGGAAAGCATCAATTAACAGGCAGACCACTGTGTTTGTCCCCCCACAAAAACATATAGTTTAGTTGCAGTAAGTGAACTTCTAATCTTTCATTAGTTTAATTAATCTTGCGAGTCGGCGGCCCTAAGTTTGGTGCAGGGGCCGCCTAGGGCCACCGACTCGAGCAAGCGATTGGCTCAAAGGGTGGTGTTGGAGGTCCCCCGAGGGTATCGGAACTCCCGGATAGGAGAGCTAAGGGGGGCAACGAGATGGCGATAGCGATGGCGATGACGATAACGCAGGATTTGAATGAGGGGGGGACCCTTTTTGACTATAAAGCATGGCGATGGACTTTGAGTTTTGGTTATCGTTGGGGATTGATGGTCATAAAGTAAATATTTGACCGAACTGAACCGAACCACCTAAAATGTTTGGCGAAGAACTATGGGCCTGGCTAGGGCATCGACATTGTGCTTGGGGTTTGCACACCACCGCGGCCACCACCACCACCACCTACTAGACTTATGTTTTTCTTGTCGCTCCTGCTAAAAGCTTGACCCCACTACAACAAAAATGCCTTTACTTGATGCTTTGATTTTAGTCTTTCTTGACGGTTTTAAGTAAACCGTCAAGAAAGATGGTTTTGTTGACGGTCCAAATATAAAGCCCAAGAAGGAGCCAGATGAGTTGACGGTTTCGTAATAAACCGTCAAAAAAGAAGTTTATTACTTGACGCTTATTAAAAAAGGTCAAGTAAATTTAATATTTCTTGACAGTATATATAAAACCCTCAAGGTAGGTTCATGGTTTCTTGACAGTTTTAAATAAACTATCATCTAATCCTCAAAGTTAGCTTGGAGATAACAAAATCGTCAATAAAGGTGTTATTACTTGACATTTATTACAGAACCGTCGATAAAGCCCAACCATCAGTAAAAAAAGGTTTTGGGGTTCGGGTCGGGTCGGGTTCGCATGAAGAACATTTAATACCCATCTGCATATTTCCAAGGCTGCAGTTATTTAAGATATCTTGCATGGATAAAAGAGCTAGCCCAAACTGGATGCAACAGAGATAGTGATCGCGACATATTATTTTTCCTATTTGTACTGCATATCTATGTACTACAATGATAACAATGTAAGCATAACCTAGCTTCATTGTTGTCCAAGCACTGTGGATTCAATTCAATATGAGTAGATCACTGATTTACATATATATATATATATATATATATATATCTATATATATATATATATATATATATATATATATATATATATATATATATATATATATATATATATATAGTCTCTTTCATGATAAAGAAGATAAATTGGTGATTTCAATTAATTTATTTTCTTTTCAAGAGTAGTTTTGTATTGTGCTTTGAATATATGAATGTTTTGGCACCTAGCACCAGACACGAATGCTAGTGTGCTTCAGATGTTCATTCATCTTTTTACTTTTGTCCATGTGAAAATCTTGTTAAAGGTCTCCCTTGATTATCATATTGTTTGTCTATCTGATGATAATATTTTTTATTCTCATATTGTTTCTCATATTTCATCTGATGAATATAAATTCTTATTTTCAATGCCTGATATTGATAACTTATTCATAGGTTGCTATATGTCGTATATCCGTCCAAATGGCAAAAGAAAAGCTGGATTTATTAATTGTTCAATACCAAATCTGGATTTCATGACTGTTTCTGGAACCACACTCTTGATGTACTTCTCGAGTCGCCGTGCTCGACTTGGCACTCGGAGAGGTGATTCGGGCCGCTGGTGGAAAGACATCAGCTGATCGAGCTGTAGCTAGACCCGACCACCACTGAGCCAGACTTCGCATCGAGATGATTTGGGGGCTGTCGCTCTCTTTTATTTCATAGTTTTTTTGGCTCCCCTCCATGTACTTGTCCTATTTTCAATTAAAAAGTTCTTGTATGAATTGCTATAATTAATTCAGAAGTTCGTGCTATAGCTAGGTAGTAGTTTGGAGTAGTTTGTATGAAATATTAATATCTTTATTGAATTGACCAGTTGTTCTATGTAGTAGTTTCAATCTGTATGGAACTTTTTTTTATGAAATATGCCCGGACTTTAAAACTGTTGTACATGCATGCGTATCAAGGAACCATCAATTAATTAAGGAATATAGGTGGATATTATTTTTAAGGAAATTGTCAACTATTATAAAAATTGTCAACAATGATCACTTATAATTGACGGTATTCTAGAAAACCATCAAGTTTTCTTCACAATACTTGACAGTTTTGTTGAGAACCGTCAAATCTATCTCCATCAAGAAAGTGAGTGTAGTTGATGTTTTTTTATGTAATCGTCAAGTATGTCATTATTACTTGACGGTTTAGTACAAGAATACTTGACGGTTTTGAACCACTGTCAATTATACTTCTTATACTTGACGGTTTTATGGAGAACCTCTAGATTATTTTTCCTACAAAAAAATAAACAACCGTCAAGTAAACAATGAATAGTTGTCAATTATGACACTGTCAACTATTCCTAACTTTTCTTGACACTGGCATAGTTGACGGAATTTTGCCTTATAAAAAACGTCAAGTAATGGGTTTCTTGACAGTTAAAAACCGTCAGGAAATGCCTTTTTTGTTGTAGTGCCCTAAAACTGTAGGCTTTGGTCCCACCTATATGAGGCCAAATGTATGGAGGAAGATAGGGTCCGCATCCAAGAAGCTTTGTATTGTAAGGATTTGTACGGGGATAGAAAAAGTCTAAGAGCATCTTCGACGGGCTGCTTGGGATTTCATCCTTCCTTCTTGTACCGAAAGAAACAAAGAAAGGGGTAAGATAGGGGCTCGAACGGGCTCCATCAGATTTCTCTATTTTGATATTTCTCTAATGCTCTCGTTGAGATGGGCGTTAGAAGTAGGAAAACCAATGAATAATGGGCCCTAGTTTGAATTGAATGAAAATCTATTGACTTCGATACTTTCCCAAACAACACCCTTGTAAATGTTGCTTTCATAGCATTTTATAAAAAAAAGTGAGATTAAGGAACCCGTTGGAGTGCTCCTCCATCCCCAGCCTTGGTGACAATTAGAAGCTTTGAATAATAGGGAAGAATCGTAGGAGCCTGTTGGAGATGTTCTAAAGACATGATTGGCGAGTAAACGAACCTTGACCAAAAGGCCATCATGTTTTCTCGTTATTCAGAAAGAGAAAAAAATTTGACGATCGGTTTTGATGACCAGTAATTACAACCGGCTAAAAGCATTGTACCACATACGCTAGTGAGGGTAAGAAGATAATTTGAACCCCCAATGAAAATGATCTCCGTAACCTCTTTAAATTACTTTTTTACCCTCATATGGTGTATGTGGTGCAATGCCACTGGTCGGGCGTAATTACCAGTCGTCAATTTTTTTCTCTTTATGGTTGGGTGGTAATATTTTTCTTCAATGCACGACTGTTGATATCGACACACTCACAATCTACGAAACTATAAAGATAGTAAGGAAGGAAAATGGCCAAGAACAAGGGGTTCTTGACTAGAAAAGTGTGTCAATTTGAATTACAAATAAGCTAGTGCTTGGCTTTATGATCTTAAGGCATTGAAGAAAAGATTCAACACGCAAGCAGCACACCCTAGAGACAGTGAAGCTGTGGTCGAGTGCACTTCAAGGCGTTCTCAAGGTGTCCATGGAGTGCTTCATTGAAGCTTAGCCTCGTTTTAGTTGCACAACTTCTTGTACTTTTTTCTTTCTTCAGTGCAAATACTTATAGCTTTCGAATAGACTGGTAGGGGTCTATGCCAAACCCCCCTCCACGAAGTGAGGATTCTTTTTAAAAAAGAAGCTAAACTGGTGTTGGGATTTGGCTTGTAAAAGTCGTACTCGAGGTCGAGGTGCTCTGTGGGGACGAGATTGAGTCCAAGGCGGAAAAGTAGAACTGACAATTGGGTTGGGCTAGCCCAATACCCACTTGTTCAACCCGAAAAAATTTGGACCGAGCTTTATATGAGCTTGGATATGATTTCAAGCCCGAACTTTAGTTCGGGCCGTGTTAAGCTCGACCCGCCCGAACCCAAAATAGTAAGGGTGTTTTAGACACTCCGCTTATGAAAATTTTTATTAGTGTGTATTGATGATTCATAATTATATAACGTGCAAGAAGAAGACATCCAATATATTTTTGCTATCAATGATTATATATATTGTAAATAGTAAAATATTCAGTTAGAAAACTATATATGTTAATGTTCTAAGGGTATCAATATTAGTTTATTGAAAGAAATAAAGTTATGCACAAGTTAGTTTTTAATGAAAGTTGCGATTGTTTAGAATCTCAAAGTTTTTGTTGCTATATGTATGCCTATAATTTTAGGTACATCGTCCATACAAAGATGCTATGTTTTAGTGAAATGGTAAGATGTATTGTTACTTACAAATTGTAGGAGCATAGTGAATGTCATTTTTAATGATTTTTCTCTTACAATGCTCTTATTCGGGTCAATCCGAACTCGGCTCGAAATCCGAGAAGCAAAATGGGCTGAATTTGGACTAAACATGACTGTAAAACTTTGGACCCAGTTCGGGTTTCGGAGGGCCACCTAGAGTTCAGGTCGGGTTTGGGCAAACCTTATCGACCCAGGCCAACCCGATTGACAAGCCAACAATAAGAAAAAACTCATGGAAATTGTCCTTACCTGAATACGATCGAAGTTAGCATACAAATTTGCTACAAGTCGTCTACTTGACGAGGAGATTGTGGGCACGACCTGGCTGGGTACACAGTAGAAGACAATATTTCTGGGTCAAGAAGTCGTGTGCACGATCTGAAACGTGCGCACGATAGGCACGGGCAGCGCACTTCAGCCATGGTTCTGGATCGTTTTTTTTGGAATCCTATGGCCATACACATGCTCTTTTATAAAAGAGGAGGCATGGCCGATCTAGAAAAATATCAAAAGTGTTGTTGAGAGCGAATCAAAGGATGGAGAGAGAAAGGAATACCCGATCTAGGGTTTGTCGCAAAAATACAAGAGAGAAGAATAAAGGAAGAGGGAAAGATGAGAGAAGGAGGAAAAAAGAAGTAAGAAGGGAAGAGAGAGAGTGGAGGCTCAGCTTCGAGTTCTCGTTTAAGTTTATCAAAGTCTTCATCCGGTTTTTTCAGCATGTCTACCTCGACTTTTACTTCGACGCTTTCAACTCTTGGTGATCCTCCAGTATATCTCTGTATCTTTCAGTCGGTTTGTTCTCAACTCTATGGGAGTTTCTATGAAAGGAGCAAGAAAATGGTTTGTGGGATCCGACATACAGTGACCACTGCATTGTGTAATATCTTGCTACTGATAATCCAAATTCTTGATTGCCTGATGAATTTGTGGTGTTCGTACTATTGTACTAGTGTATCGAAATCTCTGTGTGGTTGTGCGATCTCTGCAATGTTGCAATCCTCAAACCATGAGCATCATCATGGGCGATTGAGGGCTTCTGTGGCATAATAGCTAGGTGATTTGTGAAGGATATGAATGAAACATAAAGCATTGTAAACCAATTCTCCTTCATAAGGTGATGTTGGATGATAAGTTGCAAGTTTTCCTACTCAGTTCATTAAATAATTGGAGGAAGATACCAGAGGTGATTATGATGCAGGGCAGATTACTTTGATACTGAGCTGGATATGTACGGGCATGATCAACGAAAAAAACTAATTTGCATTGGGTTTATAGTAGAATTTTTATTTATTTTATCTTATTTGACTTCCATAGGATGTGTCAGATGATTAGAGCAAAAAGATGATGTAATGATCATTTTATAATTATTTAGACTGTCATGTAAACGTTATTCGGCCCAGCAGAAAGCCGAATCACTTGCATGTTTTCTATTGGTTCCGGGGATGAATATCATGGGTACAACTTTTAAATATTATAATCTAAGGATTAGAAGAGATGATACCTCATAGATTAAATTAAAACCATATGGAGTAGACTCTCTGCAACATTGAGAAAACAACTCACATATCCCTCGAACAAGGCACGGACTTCGGAATTGGTGGGAACTCCATCTAATTTCTCATCTTTTCTTTCCACTATGGCAGATCCCTATCGAGCTCCTTTGCTAGAATAGTACATGAGGCTAGCCCCTAGGAATCTTTTTATTGACTCATTGGCCGGACTCTAAGAGGTGATGGGTTTCCCTATCTCGATAACCCCTATCTTGAGCCTTATAGAGTCTTGCCTAAACAAGAGTCTTTGACCTCCTAGGATACATATGACTGGTCCCTAGGGAGTCCTATTGGGCTTCCTACAACCGGCCAATTAATGATTACTTTTGACTTAGGTCTCTTGAGGACTTTCAGGATAAATTGGACTCCCTATAATTTTCACATTTGAATTCTAGTAAGACTAGGACACTAGGTCTGTAGAAAAATCCCTAATTCTATGACTCTAATTCTAGTTGAATTATGAATCCAATTAGCATGGAAAATCCAATGGCTAACACTTACTCAAACCAGGACTTGTATGGTCAGCCTATAAGAGTTGGGACTAGTTAGGACTCTTAACACCTCAGCTCCAATTGGTCTAGGATTCCTCGTCATCTCCTAAATGCATCCTTATCCAATTAATCATGGCTAGGACCACTATCAAACCATGATTACACTATGCAGTACTTCGACATTATACAAATATCATTTTCTAACTTACATATAAGACCCTTTTTCTTCGGCATCCACAAGTGTTGACTGGAAGATGGAACTGTCCTTCCTTGTGTTCATTGCTGCTCATGTCATTAACTTACAATTTTTTATTCCTTATTATCACTAATGAAAACAACTTTTTCATCAAAAAACAATTTGTATAAAGAAATTATATTTTATACATATATATAATCCATTTGATAAAGTATTTATCAAAACATTTGCTCGAGTTCGATTTTAGTGATCATACTTCATGGGAGTTACTTAAGTGGATATCATCTCTCTTATAGAGAGTTTGGAATTCCTCAACGATCAATTGTGTTCCCAAATTCTCAGTGCAAGCCACCCAAGATACACAAGTATCGACCAGCTAGCCGGTCTCACTGGTTTAAAAGTCAAAGTGACATACACTAAGCCTCAAATTCACAAACATCTCAGATTTAGAATCTATGTAATTAGTATACGTGTAACACATCATATCATGCCAATTATTTAGATAAATTGTTCTCATCATAATCATGTTTAGTGTATTCCAAATACACCAACATAATTGACTGAGAGTCACTGCTCTAATGATTCAGATAAAGTGTTATAATCTTGCAAATAGGATCTCTTGTCATATTACCGATTGCGAACCTTATAATCTATAATAGTCTGGTAGGCTTAGAATTTCTGTGTGCGAATCTCATCCACATATCTAAGCTATATATATTATACTTAATAGACTATTGTGCATCTCATGCAACAGGTGAATTAGTGTAACCGTGTATATTGCATAGAAAAGAAACTCTCATTAATAATGTCAATAAGAAAGAAACTAATACATAGAACACAACTATCCCCAACAAGCTTCCACTTGCTCTCAAGGCAAATTGACCTAACATGGTTCTCAAGCACTTTGATCATTAGTCTTTGTAAAAGGATCAGTAAGGCTACTAGCCGATGCAATTTTGGATACAACAATATCCCATGCTTAGCTATGTCTCTAATGAGATGAAACTTGTGCTCTATGTGCTTCCCTTTCTTGGGGTTCCTGGGGTCCTTTGACCGTACAATCGTCGTATTGTTCTCACAGTAGAGAACTATAAGTGATTGTACTGAAGGCACCACCCAAGTTCCAATAGGAATTTTCTGAGCCAAACTACTTCCTTGGCTGCATTTGAAGCAGCAATACAAGACTGTTTTATATTGCTCACCTGGATTGGATTGATGTATATTGACTATGTCAACTACATAACGGATATCCAATCTAGTATAAAGCATACCATACACGAGGAGGACCACCCCTCATGCGCACTTCATCCTTATGAATCTTAGGACTTTGATCCTTAGAAAGAGTAATTTCATGTCTTAAAAGTAAATAACCTTTTTTGGAATTATGCAAGGCAAACCTGAGTAGAATTTTATATGTATATGTAGCTTGAGATAAGCCTAATATTATATTTTCCAATCTCATAGAAGCTCGATCTCTTGAATATAATTGAATGACTTAAAATAGTCGCCCTGAACCATGGAATCACTGTGGTTCGGGGTCCAACCATCGATACCTGTCCCAACTCGTTTGATCACCCGGCCCTTATGATGTAAGCCCCCTGGAGTTATCCCGGTGGCTTGTAGATCTCAACAATCCGAAACCATACAAAGGGTTGAAAATAACAAGTGTCGATGGCCGGACCCCGAACCACGGTGATACCATGGTTCGGGGTGACTAAGTTAAGGGGAGCTTTAGAATATAATTGATGTCTCACAGGTCCTTCATATCAAAATATAGACAACCAGATTTTGACCGATGATAACACCTTCATATTATTCCCAATAGATAGTATGTCGTTAACATACAAAACCAAAAATACCACCATGGTTCCTTCACATTTTTTATTGGACGAAAAAAATCAAATATTCCAACTTTGGGATGATTACTTTAGTCATAAATGGACTTCTGCAACTTGCATATTTTTTTTTAAAGTAAAAAATATATATTGATCGAAAAGAAAATTTACAGATGTTAATCTCCTCTATACATCCCCAAAACACTGAATAGCAAAGCAAGCACGTCGGCAAACCCAAGAGCAGACCCTCTGGTCGATGTTCCAAAAACTGACCTATATCACTCCCTCATTCTGCTGCAATCCATTCTATAGAACATGCAAATCAGTATAGAAAACTGTTGGTAGTTGTTGAAAGCCACCAGCATCCTACTTGAGTCACTCCTTCCAGCGCACCAAAATTGTTTGATCCCTTCTGGTGCAATCAACTTACAAACTTTACCTTCTTGCCCTTTAGATATGATCCCTTCTAGCTGCATCATGTTGATGCTTTATTCGAGATGGTCATTCAAGAATGTTGTCTTGACGTTCATTTGTAAATCTCATAATCGTGATAAGCCACAATGGACAATAAAATCCGAACAAACTTAAGCATGGCTATCGGCGAGAAGGCCTCCTCATAATCGATTCATTCTGAGTAAACCCTTTTGCAACAAGCCTAGTCTAAGAGATTTCAACCATACCATCTGGTCCTCTCTTTCTCTTATAGATCCACTTGCACCTAATCAATTTGATATCATCAGGTGGATCTACAAGTTACCAAACCTGATTGGAGTATATGGAGTCCATTTTAGCTTCAATCCAATGTCCCAAGTCTGGATCTAAGACAACATCTATGGAGTTAATGGGGATTATCTTCATACACTTCTGGGGTAGCCTCAAAGGTTTCTCCCAAAAACATAAATATGTCAGATGCTCTGACAATCCTCCCACTGACGACGCTCCGGTATACGAGTAGGTATTGGATTAGTAGTTACCGCATTATCTAAATGTCTTTCATCAATTTTTACAGTACCATCTATTAGAATTTCATCGGTAGCAATAGTATTGCTTTCTTGGATTTCTTTAGATCCACTTTATTTGTATGGGTATCTAAATTGGTACATTTAGGTATATCTGGCAATTCATCCAATGCAATTGTTTTTCTTGGTTTTGTTACGGTAATATAATCTTCTTCCAGAAATACAACATTCGTGTTGACTATCAATTGCAATGATTCATAAATTAGGGATCACGTTCACACCATCCAAGATTAAAAGATGAAGACAATTTGCCATCTTTATTTTGAATGTGGGTGACGGTTTACGTCGATTGTGCAATCTACTCTCACATCTCCTTTTGAAAGGCCTTAAGCATCACAACATTCCACATCTTTGGAGAACCATCCATGAGAATCTGATGCAGGAGGAGGTATATGTAGCATACCAATATATTATGCTCAATGTTAAAGTCTGACATGTCAAAAAGGATTGTCAATTGGACTTCAAAATATCGAAGGGTTTAACCCATTGATAGCCTTTCAAAAAAAAAAAAAAACCATTTGATAGACAAATAACTTCACTAAATTCTAGTCAGTTAAGAGAGGCAACTTTAAAAAAGATGAACAAGTATCTCTAACACAACTTAAATGAACCAGTGATCTATAAGGGCAAACAGCCAATGTTTCTATTCATACAAAATCTTGATCATCTCTGAAATTACAAAGGTGTTTGGCCCTTAATCAGATGTATAAGCATAGTTTGTACATTGTGTTAGCCACTGTTGACAAGTAAAATGCATTACAGATCGACTTGCTCTACAATCAAATTGAGAACATACCCAGACTGCAAAAATGTCGTCATCGCGGGTACAAACTTACCCTTGGAATCTCCTATTGTGCTGCAACTGCAAATCAGGGAAATCATACAGAAGGAATAGCACCATAAGCATCATTAGCCATTACTTTCATGAAGAGAACATGATGATAAAGTAAGGGCAAATTACATAAAACCCTGAACTATACACCTCGTTTCCTATTGGTCCCTCAACCACTTTTTTCAAAACCCTGAACTATGCTCCATCTCTCCATTTAGCCCGCTCCGTCAAATTTTATTCTGAAAAATACCCTTGTCGTAATAAGGATAAGTTAAATATTTCCAAATGATTCGAGTCTTATTGGAAATTGATAGGGGTATTTCTGGTACAAAAAAGTCGATGGAGGGGGTTAAATACAGACGGAGCATAGTTCAGGGTTCAAATTTTTCAAAAAAAAAAGGGTGAGGGACCAATATGAAATGAGGTGTATAGTTCAGGGGAGATTTTTGTAATGACAGAAAGTAATTGCTGGACAGTCATATTTACCTGTGATATTACTAGTAAGAGGCCCTGCATCAGTCTCTTCTAATGTTTCTTCACATGTCACACATGAACCTTGTAAAACCTTGTGTGTTTTATCACACATGTCATTACCTAAGTCATTCAAAAACATACTAGGCAGACCAGTGATGCTGTCATATAAGTGAATCAAGAGTTAGTATATTTGTACCCACATATTGTTATTCGGAAATGTAGCCGCTGCTTGGAGGTAGGAGCTCCTCCACACCAACTTTCATGTAGGGGCCTGACAAACCACTCTTTAACCTACCATCAAGCACCCCAACCTCAACTACGAAAGCTGCACAAACTGGCCGGTGATCGGAAAATCTGGACTCGCCACGGATGTAAGACAGCTGCGTGATCCCATCACCATGCCATAGTATACGGTCACACCTGGTATCATCGAAGTAATTTTCATACAAGGATGGGATCGTAAAATTGTTTTCCAACCTACCGATCATCAAGATGCATCAATCATGTGGTATGAATCGAGTGCAGTTTGCAATTAAGACGGGGTTACTCTTAACAGTAATATAATCATCATCAGCAGTCAATTATTGTGATGACCAAGAGCCAAGACTTCCGAGACAGAAGTCCAAGATGGATGATGTAAGGGGACGAGAGGTGTCACAAGTCGATGAATTAGTCCCTCATATTATGGAGAGAAAAAGTTTTAAGGCTATATATGTAGAGTCCAGTTCTTAACACACAAGACATGCTTTAAAGCTGTGAGCTTTAAGGCAAAACAGACAATTATTTTGCCTATTACATTAACGGTTTGATATTATTATATTCAGTGTCAAGGGATGTTATGACATTTAACACAAACCCTTGTTTATTTTTGAGAATTTCACCCGTTCCGTCTTGATTCTTAGAATTATATACGTGCTAGGTCTCATCTCCAATAGTACACTATCAAACTCCTACTTCCAACTCTATGGTCTTATAGTAATTATAAGTATGATGTCTCTCCCTACACATGAGAATTCCAAGCTTTTACAAACTCACTTCAGTAGTATATAAAGGTGGCTGTCTCCTATACTTAACATTATGATACATGAATCAAACGACTTAGAACCAGTGTACTACATACCATGCTGGAGTTCTTCGTTTCTTCTTCTTCGTCACAGTCTCCCCCGCATAAGTATCCGAGTTGTTGGAGTACTTGTATGTTGGAGCAAAGTAGATCTTCCCTTCATTCCAACCCGTAAACACTCGCCCGGCTTCTCTCTCAATCTTAAGCTGCCAAAAGAAAACATCAACTGTAAGGAATTATTGTGCTGCATATTGTCCTACATTTTGCTAGGACAAATTGGAATAATTGGACTCTGAATTCAAGAAGACTCCTAGAGCATATGAAGAAGCTTTATATCATCAAACACGGGGAAACAAGATTACACGATGACTCGATGAGGATGTCTATAAGATAGTATAAGATCAGATCAAATGATAAAATAATTTCAATTAAATCTTGCTTCGAGGAATCACCTGATCCTTCTCGAGAAGAGCATCCCAGTCATTATCATCAAGAAGCTTTCTGGTCTCGGTATAGCTCAAGGCAATCCGGTAATTCAGGTCGCCTAACCATATGACTCGACTGAGCATTGGGGGAAATAAATCCGACGGTTAAATCGCAGAACTGAGGCCTTATAAGAAGCTTGGGCAAGGGCGTGAAGAGGAGTGCTTACTCATGCCCAAGTATTTTCTCGGGGATTCTTCGAGTGGGCGTCTTGCAGATTTTCGGGAACTGGGTGTTCCTCAGTATCTCAAGAACATCGGAGTTTCTCCTCAGCTCATCTCCTTCTTTCTCACCTGAAGCTAGATGACTGCAGACGAAACAAAAGCTTGTCTGATGCAACGACATGCTGACTGATATGCATCCCTATAACAAAAAGCCATGCCAATGTAGTAAATAAAACATCTGAACGAATGGAAAAGATTCTCACGAGCGATCTTTAGTTGACGAACGAACGGCGTCAATCCTAACCTTGTTACCAAGTACCCCCAAGATCCCACAGCCCAGAGTTGAGAGCCTCAGGTGGCCTACATGTTGGACAAGCTCTCTCTTCACCCAAACTGTCACAAAGATCCCCACCATCTGTTTGCTAGCTATGAGGCTGTATCTTAGCCGGCTAGTCGTACTACAGATTGCGGAGGCTATATCTGTCATCGTGAAATTGCCCGGCTCCTCTTCCTCCTCTTCCTCCTCCGAAGACTCTTCAGCACTGAGATAGGCTTGTGCGCATCGGGAACATGAGTCTCTGTAGTACTTCCTCACCACTTCCGCCGGGCAGTTGCAGGCCTTGAGCCACCTTCCGGGCTTGGTTCTGAAAGTGTTGCTGACCGCTTTGAGCGAAGGCTTCTGGAAGAACAGGCTGGCCGAGGGCTTCGGGTCTCTGCAAAACGAGGCCCTCCCGCCCGAGTTGGTATAGTTACAAGGGGTGTCTGTGCAGGCATAAGCATCCACCTCAAGTGGCCTGTTCAAAGCCTGGTTGATCAGATGCAGCCATTTCACGGCCGGTTCGCTGTCTTCAATAACGAGCACATTCCCGGCATTCAAAGGGACTATTTCCTGAAAACTGATGTATGGGCAAAGGAGAAAAATTCAGACCAAGACTCCAAATTGAATATCATGATGAGAAAAATTCAGACCAAGACTCCAAATTGAATATCATGATTTGCAATTGAAAACATACCAAAAATTCAGAAAATTTGAACTATGAAAGACCTTTAATTTGTAAAACACGCGATCTAGTGTAACTTAAAGTCAGATCAAGAAAGATAAAAGAAGAGAGAAACAATCACAGATAGGAATTTGGGATGAAGTTCCCATATATTTGAATTATATTAATGGGAAAAGGCAATTAGAATTTAGATCTAATAAAAAATTAAGAGATTAGAGATTACATAATCACAAAGTACAGGATTTGATCCATACCCTAAAACATATATATCTGACTGATCATCAGCTGGAAGAAAATCATCGAGATTCAGCCCATTATGAGGGGTCTTCCCCCCGACATTCCATGTTGCAACAAAAATCCTGGAGAAAAATATTAGAAAAAGGATTAAGAACACACATATCAGAGTAAATGAAGCCAACATCAGAATACCTGAAGGCTTGAATATCAGAATTGTTCGGCGCCGGGGAAGTGAATTCACTGAAGTTGGTTCCCCCCAGCCTGGAAGCAGATTCTGTTCCTTCAATTTAGTACAGAGGGAAGTCAACGAGAGGAGATTAAAGGGCCGAGAAATGAAAGTTTATCAGATTTGAAAGAGAGATTTTGTGAAGGAGATAGGTACCTGGATGGCCTTTCATGAAGAGAGGTGAGACAGATGCTGAGAAAGCTGGGATCTCCCTGAAGTCAGATGCTGTTCATAAGGCCACAAAGATGTCAAATTTTCACTTTAAGGAGATAATGATAAGAGAAGAAGATGTCAACCAAGCTTGCTTAAGAAAACATTAGAAAAGTCATCATGAACCTATCCCCTACCAAATTAACATGAATTTTTTTTTTCCTAACTGTGGCCTATACTTTCTACATCACACTTACTCTTAGGGTCTACTTTCTCATTCTATGCATCTTTTTCAGGCTTTTGTGTTCTTTTCCTGGGAATAGGAATTCCCGGGAGATGGGCCCATCCGCATATTGTTTCTATATAACAAGGTTTGAGAATTCAGGTTCGGGTTTCGGCCGGTTCAGCTATTTCGGCTAAAAATGTTAAAACACTCATGAAAATAAATTAGGGTTTGATTCGCCCGCTTCTGGCCAGAATAGGTCGTGTTTAGATCCAAGTCTTGTCATATATGAAGCATGGAATAACTATTGACTGCAAATAAATCATTCCAACTAATAGAACGATGATATAATTATAAACCAAATATGAATCAGACCAGATTCAGGGGCATAATGCAGATTCGGGGGCTCAGATCGACCGAAATCCAAACTGGTTCGGGGAATCGGTTCTGGTTCGGACGAACTCTGAAACCCTATAATCACCTATTACCCAGAGATTTACAAATATTCCTTCCTACATCTGTTTTTGTAGACAGGTACATGCTTTCACCATGAGGATGAGGGAGGCACAGTGGCATTTACAAATCTTAGGTGTTTGGGTGGGAAATGAAATCCCACAAAAAATGGGCTCTCATTTCCCAGGGAACAAGCAAACAAACAAGTCTTGTTATGCAAAGTACATGAAAGTGAGCCCATTTCATAGCACTTTCAACTCCCAGGAAAAGAAACACAGCCCTAAAAACTTGCATGAATTTAGGAGTGCAGTGAGCAGACTATCGATTCAGATCAAAGAGCTGCAACATATTTTTCAACAATGATTAACAATAATGTATGTTATAATAAAGGAATTAATGTTTCATTATAATTCCAAAATATAAATCGGGTTTGCTTCTTTTTATTCGAGTTTAAGTTTTCTCTACCTGATGGAAGCCGATCAAAACGTCGATTAAAAAAAAAAGAGCATCAAAATCTCTGGTTTTTCGAACTCCTTGTTGTTTTGTTTACTTAATTTGGTTTCCAAGTGGAGTCCTCTTAGAGCTGAAAGCTTAATTATTTCAAGTGGAGTCCTCTTTATCGCCGATAGTTTCAATAGTCTCGAAATTCAGTAGAACTCCATTTCTCGAAATTAGTTAACGGTAAGCTATCAAGACGAAAAAAACCAACTTCGTGAGACCGCGATGCGTAAGAACCAACCTGAGGAGTTGCATGGATTCCCATTTCCTTTCGGCGCTTTCTTCTCCTTTGTCCCAAAGATCTTCGGAAACAAGGACTGCATCAACCGCAAATAAAATCAGTGTTGGACCCAAATCTCATTCTTTTTCCACAAAGAGAAGAACATTAACTTCACCAATCGCTCTATCGTCCGATTCAAAACTACAAAAAAAAAAAAAGGACAAGAGTTAATAGCCCAAGCAAGTCTAGTTCAGTACCTTCTTTATGTCATTTTTGAAGGTCATCTCTATATAACCCCTCTGCTTCCTTCTTCTCGATTTAAAATCTCCGGGCTAGTAACTACCAAGAACAAACCATGGAAAACAACTAATCCCGAGAGTGAGCTAAACGACGATAAAAGATCGGAAAAGGCGATCAAATCTCTCTACGGTATCGAAACGCATAGCATTGCAATGTTAAAGGATTCGAAGTCGTGATCACCGAGGAAATGTCCGAACAAATTCTAATAAACCCACGACGCCAAGCCGAGCGGAATCCATGAGGCCAGATGCCAAAGGTTTCGGCTTTCCGAAAAGGGGGAAGCGAACAGCACAGCACGGAGCAGACCTCATTCGTCCTGGGTCCAGAGCCGAGCATCCGATCCCTGGTTCAAATCCATTCCAATGGCGCGAAATTCCACCGAGCTAACGGTGACCCATGAGTCGAGATCCACCGGAGACCGCAGCAGGCCACAACCCAGCTCGGATCAGCCAAAGGGGGAGTGGAATGGGCAATGGGGGTCGGAGGAGACGGAGAAAGAACTCAACTTTATGAACAGAGAGGATCCCACAAAGCTGGGGGTGGGGTGGGGTGGGGTTGGGGGGGGCCTCAGCATCAATGTTCTGATCTGCTGAGGTTGTAGAAGACGGCGCCCGTCGGCCTCGAAATCGCCGCCCGGGCGCTCTCGAATCAGGAGTCGAGGACGGCACACGTGGAGATCTCCGGGTCGGCCGAGGAAACGGTCAGACCCGTTTCCCGAGGGGATTTAACGTGGGGAACGCCGTACCCTCTGTCGTTTCTCGCTTGTACTGTTCCCTCTTCCCCAAGGCCCGAATAGTTCCCGAACTGGAAACGGCCCCTGGATTGGGCGATCATTCCGTTTACCACGTGGACGCCCCGAAGTGGATTTCACAGGGGAAGTGGCCACTTCCGGGAGCCGGAATGGAACTCCAATGACTTACGGTGGAACCGGAGTCGAGTTCCTTGTCGGAATGGCCACTGTGGACCAGTAAGGAGTGGTACTTCCTCTCTCCCTTGTTGGAGAGGTTTTTTTGTTCGACTCACGATATGAACATTGTGGAGCGAACTTTTCCTCAAGGCTGATGTTGCCTTGTTACGTGTGAATCCTAACCACTGATCTCATGTTCACAGCAACAAGATTATGAAATTTAATAAAAATAACAGTTATGTTGCCCTCCCCGTTTCAATCTCCAGATCGCTTTGAGTCCATGCTCTAGTGCGTTGTCCTTTGGCCCCCTGGTCGGTCCATAAAAAAAACTACCATTACGAATGCGGCTTGATCCGACGTAACCCGATTGAACTCGATGCAGACAAAACCAAACCACTTTTTGTTGACAATCCGGTACGCTCTCATGCCATTTACTGCGGAATAAAACACCGGTGATATGGGAGATCCACAGTCTGACATGGCCTTATAGTTTCTTTTAACGTGATTCACTCGTTTGGCCACCAGGATAGTATTAATATTCACGAATATAAATGATCAATCTGGTGATCGTACACCGTGACAAGCACTCTCCGGTCGATCCGATCATTCATCACATCCTTGCGCTCCGGTCCATCGTCCGTCGATGACCCTCACTGCTACACCACAATCCGCACTCTACGTCCGACGCCTCCTGCTTCCATCGCCCTAGAACCACCGAATGTTCTCAATGTTCAGTACATGGCGTCCGTTGACACCTCCGCAGACCTATTATGTCCGTGGCTGAGTCTGTTGCGCAACCTTACACCTGTTAGTGCCTCGGTCCGGTGCCCGTCAGCACTTCCTCTATGGGAGAATAGTCGCGACAATGACGATAATGCCATCCGCGTATCGCACTCGACCCTTAAGGAGAATACTCACACTCTTCCAACAATGACCACGACTCTCATCATGCCACCTCTGCTAGGTGCCTCCTCTGCTGGGTACCTCTTTCGCTAGGTACCTCCTTTGCTATCCGCCGATAGCCTCGCATCCTGCTGCACTACAGGAGTGCCCACTAGCCACTCTTCGGCAACCACAACAGCCCGCTCACTAGCAACTGAACACATTGCCGACGGCAGCTCACGTGCCATCAAGGTGCTCCCCTCGATCCGGCACCCGCATGTCTTTATGCCATCGTGACCTTCCGTCACAATCCGCCGAGATCGTCACTCGTCGTACGAGCCGGTCCCCTCTTTCGTGTCAATCTCCTCGGGTCCGGGGTCGCTCCCCCACAACCGCTCTTCATCAATCACTACGAACCAACCCGTGGTAAGAGTCGCTACTGCAACCTCCTCTGAATCAGCGGCCTCCCTCTGGGCACTGCCTTGCACCCGGTCTTCCCTTCCTTGGCTTCCCTCGGGTTCTCCTCCCGAAAGCCCTTGAAGATGTGTAGTCGCCCGCATCAGGTTGTCTTGACTCCAAGCTACCCTCACTTGTGCGCCAAGTATTCTTTGCGGGCCTAATCGTGCTCGGCCAAACTGCAGACCACTTTGAGCCCATGCTCTAGCGCCCTATTCTCTTAAAAAAAAAAACGACCATTACGAGCGCAACTTGATCAGACCTAACCCGATTGAACTCGACGTAGACAAAGCCAACCCACTTTTAATTTTGCCAAGTTATTTCGGAACAAACACTACCAAATTAATCAACGGAACTCTAGTTTAGAAGCTCATCGTTCCATCAAAACAAATGTCGAAAGTGACTTACTAAACTATAAGCATGTCGCTTTCGAGCTATTCGAGGGCCGGGGTGTAACAAACAATGAATAAATAACCATGACTGCACTTCCCGAAAGAAACAGTAAGCATCTTTGGAAATCAAACTCAATGGATGACATGTGACAAAAATACCAAGCATCCATTGGATCCTTGATATACGTATAAAAGTTGTCATCACGGCAGAAGGAAGGAGAAGAAAGCACGGTAGAGAGAAATGCGATTCAGCCCGAAGGTTTGTCCCGAATTCGCCGGCCCGAAAGATGTGGCAACGTGCAACTGGCGGCTGAAACCCACTTGCGATTTTAAAATCTTTAACAGCACCAATTGCATGCTGCCACATCTTTCGGGCCGGCAAATTCGGGACAAACCTTTGGGATGAATAGTACTTGTTATAGTAGAGAAAGTATATGTTAATACCACTTGATGTATAAAAGTAGACATTGACCCTCTGACCTAGCAGAGGAAACACACTCTAACACCACTTGATGTATAAAAGGTGTATATGATATAGTAGAAGAAGAAAGAAAATGAACGCACGAGAAAACGCCCTATGATAGAAGTTGCTAGTGATGTTGCGGAAGATGAAAGAAGTAGATTGAACGGGAAATCACCCTACGATACCATTTGATGTAGCAGAGAAAACACCCACCTACTGATACCACGATGTATAAAAGTTGTAAGAAAGCAGGAGAAAACACCCGCAATCTGATACCACTTGATGTATGAAAGTAGACATTGACCCTCTGACGTAGCAAAGAAAACACGCTCTAATACCACTTGATGTATAAAAGCTGTATATGATATAGTTAAAAAATAAAAAGAATATGAAAGCAAGATAAAACACCCTATTATAGAAGTTGCCAGTGACGTTGTGGAAGATGAAAGAAGTAGATTGAACGGGAAATCACCCTTTGATACCATTTGACATAGCAGAGAAAACTCCCACCCGCGGATACCACGATGTATAAAAGTTGTAAGAAAGCAGGAGAAAACACCCTCAATCTGATACCACTTGATGTATGAAACTTGTCTTTGACGTGGTGGAAGTAAGAAAGAGACAGCACAAGAAAACCCCTCTGATACCACTTGATGTATAAAACCTGTCTTTGCCGTGGTGGAAAACCTCTCTGATACCACTTGATGTATAAAACTTGTCTTTGACGTGGTGGAAGAAAGAAAGAGACAGCACGAGAAAACGCCTCAGATACCACTTGACGTAGTAGAAGAAGATAACCATGAGAAACACCCACTGATACCACTTGAAATCCATCAATGAGATTTAAAAAAAAGGGCACTGAATGAAATAGAACCAAATAATGTAAATATATATACCAATTAGGACCTATCTCTAAAATAAATAGGGAGCAAGACCAAAATAGCTCCATTGTAAATATGAAGGGAATTAGTAAGAATATATATATATATATATATATATATATATATATATATATATATATATATATATATATATATATATATATATATATATATATATATATATATATATATATATATATATATATATATATATATATATATAGGGGCATGCTATGCTGCGGCATGCGGTACGTGCGGCACCTTACCGCAGCCGTCTGATGCACGCGCTGCGTGCATCGCATGCACACAGCGGTGCATCAGACGGCTGCGGTAAGGTGCCGCACTTACCGCATGCCGCATTCTAGCATTTCTCTCTCTCTATATATATATATATATATATATAAAGAAATGATAAAATGCGGCATGCGGTGCGACGCCGCACGCACCACACGCCGCAGCCTAACACACACACACACACACACACACACACACACACACACACACACACACACACACACACACACACACACACACACACACACACACATATATATATATATATATATATATATATATATATATAGAGAGAGAGAGAGAGAGAGAGAGAGGGATGCTAGGGTGCGGCGTGCGGTGCGTGCGGCGCCGCACCGAAACCGTCTGATGCACCGCTGTGGTGCGTGCGATGCACGCAGCGGTGCATCAGACGGCTGCGGTGCGACACTGCACGCCGCATTTTAGCATTTCTCTCTCTCTCTCTCTCTCTCTCTCTCTCTCTCTATATATATATATATATATATATATATATATATATATATATATATATATATATATATATATATATATATATATATATATATATATATATATATATATATATATATATATATATATATATATATATATGTATATATATAAACAAGATGCTACCTTTGAAAACAACATTCTTTGCTGCTTTAATAGGTCACCGATGGCTATCAAAGCCATGAAAGACAACAAAGATCATTCGAACTCATAATCGGGAGGTGCTAGAAGTCACCGGAGGTGGTTGCCGGCTGCGGATGTCCTCGGAGGTCACCGGATGAGATGGGGTGATGAATGGATGGCTCACAAAAGAAGTAGGCACCGAAGTCCTCTATCGGTGGAAGCCGACAGGTGGTGTCCGCGGAGATCACCAGTGGAGGTAATCGGAGGTTGTTTATATTGATTCTGGTCGGAGATCACATATGGCGCGGCCGTGGTGGGTTGTCAAATCAGCAAAAACGCTGCTTTGAGATATATATATATATATATATATATATATATATATATATATATATATATATATATATATATATATATATATATATATATATATATATATATATATATATATATATATATATATATATATATATATGGGCGTGTTAGGATGCGGTGTGTGGTGTCGCACCACAGCCGTCTGATGCACCGATGCGTGTATCGTATGCACGTAGCGGGTGCATCAGACGGCTGCAATGCGACACCGCACGCACCGCACGCCGCATTTTATCATTCATATATATATATATATATATATATATATATATATATATATATATATATATATATATATATATATATATATATATATATATATATATATATATATATATATATATATATATATATATATATATATATATATATATATATATATATATATATAATTTCAGAATGAATAGATAGTTGGGAAGTATAAATGACGGTCCAGATTTATAACCCCTGATCTATCGGCCCAAATGATATCCCAGCCCAATAACCCTTAAATCTCAAAGCCCAGTCCCTTCTTAAATCTCAAAGTCGTCCAATGCACAAAACCCCCCTAATCACAGTCGTAGAGAGAGAGAGAGAGAGAGAGAGAGAGAGAGAGAGAGAGAGAGAGAGAGACCAACAACCCCATCCATTCTTAAATCTTATAGCCGTCCGATTGATCCCCTCCCCAAATCCCACCAAATCCCCAATCTCGCCCCCCACTTTCATCAACGGGAAATTTTTCAGCATATCCTGCGTACGCTACAACCGCGGGGCCGACTGCAATTCAAGAGACGGAGTAGAAGGCCCCAGCATATGGGGGTACTGGCCCCCAGCACTTAGAGCGTGCTGATAGGCTCGGGCCAACGGTTGTAGCGTACGTATGATGTGCTGAAAATTTTCCCTCGACCTCATCGACCCCTCGCGCCTCTCTCTCTCTCTCTCTCTCTCTCTTTCAGCTCATGATCCCCTCCCCCCCGCACAGCCTGCACCCCTCTCTCTCTCTCTCTCTCTCTCTCTCTCTCTCTCTCTCTCTCTCTCTCTCTCTCTCTCTCTCTCTCTCTCTCTCTCTCTCTCTCTCTCTCTCTCTCTCTCGGTTTTGGTTCGGTGTATCGAAACATAACCCACCTTACATTTCGATGCAATTTTTGTTTCAACCCGAGCTTAAAAAAATCAACCCATTGGTCATTCAATTGAAATTACAATGAAAGAAAATAAAAAGGCAAATATATATATAGTCATTGAACCCAATTTAGAAGTTTCCCCATGAATTGATTAAGAAGTTTCCCTATGATTAGTAATTAGTAAAACTAATTACTTCCTGAACATGCATTTCAAAAATAAAAAAGCCTGCATGATGGAAAGGTAAGCTAATTAACTTCTGAATATGGGAGTTAAGCGGGTCGTAAGCGAAGGCAGCAAATCATTCTTTTTCGTGCCCTCAAAGCGCTAGATAATTTTGAAATTTTGTCACGGCTTCAAAAATAAATTTGCCGGCCCGGTCTATTATTGTACAATTTGTTTGGCCCAGTCTTAACCCCTGATTATTTAAAGGTTGTGAGGTCGATTTGATCAAAGCCCTCATATGGGTACTATGCATATTGTTAGAATTTGAAATATTTATCAAAACATAACCATCATTTGTTTAAAAGCGAACCTTTATTTTTAAATTGATTTTTGGAATATTGAATCCATCAGCATTCCCCCCCTCTCTCTCTCTCTCTCTCTCTCTCTCTCTCTCTCTCTCTCTCTCTCTCTCTCTCTCCCTCCCTGGTTTTGGTTGTTCAATTATCAATGAACAGTTATATATTGTAATGGAATTGTTCTGATGTTGAAATTTTTAAAATTTTCTAACTCAAATCAGCACCAAATCCGGCAACTCAGTAGAGGGAAATGATGCATCAGGGCGGAGTTAAAGTCTATATGTTCTTATTGTTTTCCGTTTTCCTTCGCTATGACTGCCATGATTGGGTCTATGCAAGTGCAGCAAATCAGTGAGGTAGCAAAAGGGCAAAAGTGATGTTTTTCTGAGTTTAATACTTCGTTAACGTAAATCTGACATTTAAAATATGCATTAGCCTGGAAAAATCTTCTTTTAAGTTTTCCTCCACATTTCTCTCTATAGATATTCAATCGTATGACTAAACTTTGAAGCATACATTGCAGATTTTAATGCATTGTTCTCTTCTTTTTCTTAAATATTTTGTTATAGTGCTGGAAGTCTACAGATGAAGTGTTGTGAACAAATAATCTATAGCGGTCCTTGATACAGAGAAAAATGAGATTTTATTTGATGATTTTATGGTTATATCATTCTTCAAATATTAGAGTTTTTTTTTAATTTTACCAAAAAATGTATAAAATTTGGTTCTCGGGAAAAATTTGGAAGAAGAGTTTTGTGCTCAGTTTTTTTTCTTTTTCTTTCCATTGTTCTCTTCTTTTTCTTAAATATTTTGTTATAGTGCTGGAAGTCTACAGGTGAAGAGATTATTATAAAACATGGATTATACCCAAATGCTTCAAGGGAAGAAAAAAAAAAGGGGTGAGTGATGGTGGTGGGGGTTCTTAGTGATAGGTCCCAAACAAAGGTACCGTCTTGCATTAAGTCCCAAAGTCCTAAGCAACGGACAGTTGTGATTGGGTCGTAAGCAAAGGCAGCAAATCAAACTTTTCCGTGCCCTCGAAGGGCTAGAGAATTTAAAAAAAAAAATTGCCGACCCGGTCTATTATTGTACAATTCATTTGGCCCGGTTTCAACCCCCGATTGTTTAAAGATCGTGAGGCCGATTCGATCAAAACCCTTAATTAAGGTCTAAATGTTCTAATTCAAATATTTTTATATCCTTCCTTACACCTTACATCTTCCATCCAGGTTTTATCACGTTTCCTCTCCCTCTTCTAATGTCATGGTTACTCAATCTCTAATTGCACGTTAACGAGTAGTGGAAATATGACCTAAATCAACAACTATTGCACATGGCAAAACAGCAACTATAACGGACAACAAGAATCGTCCAATCAATGAATATTTACGGATATTGCCCTATCTTAAATCAAGTAGCCATCACCATTGGGCTGACAATTTCGGAGCCGACATGAAGTTAGCGGGTCTGGGTCAGGGCTAAACGGGTTAGGGTCGTAAATGGGTCGACACGATAGACCCGCTTAATAAACGGGTCGGGTCCGGGTTTCGTGTCTGGACCCGGTAGACCTTGGATGACCCGTTTAAAATTCAATGCGTCGTGTCGGGTCTACCCGCAATCCGATACTGTAATATATAGTATCAACGGTCTTTCGGGTTAGGTCGGGTCAAGTCAGATTGGGTCGGATCGGGTCAACTTAATAAACCCATGTGGTAAACGGGTCTAACAGGTCTTATCGGGTCTGTCTATTTATAAACAGGTCGGGTCCGGGTCTAGGGATTTTGGACACGACCCGAAACTAGACACGACACGAACCCGACCCATTGCCACCCCTATATCACCATGTGCAAAAAATGTGCTCCCACCAGGGGATTGGAGAGTTGGCAAAGCAACTGATGCTTTGGTGATGAGGTTGTGGGTTCAACTCTTCCTCCCCTCGATTTACCCAGGAGTGAAGTGGGAATTGCCGAGTGGGTCGGGCTTCACTCCCGGAGGGATTAGTCCGAGCCTGAAGTGGGCCATTGCCCGAAAGATTTCGGGACACCCGCCGATATCAAAAAAAAAAAAAAATAATAATAATAATAATAATGTGCTGCCGATTATTTCTCAAGAACAAAGCCTGGTGTGGGTTTCTGAATCTGAATCTTGGGACATGATTCGCAACAACATTGTTAAATAAAATGTCAAGCATACCAACATTGTTTGATTAAATATATACATTAGTAGATTTAAAATGAATGAATTCAACATATTCAGTTTTTAGGTTTTTTTTAAATGTATGAATTCAACATATTAAAAATGAATGCTTAAATTTTAGTCATCTAGCTTACTCAAGTTTTAGTTGTTTTGAAATTTAACATCGAAATGTCCTTCCCATCGAGCTCTTTTCAACGGGTTTTCATAGGGCTGCAACTCGGGCGAGTCGGGTCGGGTTGGGGGTCAACCCAAGCCCAACCCAAGTACACGAACCCTCAACCCTAACCCTAACCCAACCCAACCTCCAACCCAAGATATCTAACCCAAGCAAAATTTTCCACGCTTGGGTTGGGCTCGGGTTGCCCAAGTTGGTAAGACGGATCGGATTGTGAGGGTTTGGGTAAACTTATTTACAATTATTGTTTAGAATTTTGACCTTTGAAGTTAAAAAATTAAAAAGAACTTATACTTGCTAACACTAATATATAACTTTTTTTTGCATTTCTATCCGTGTAATTTATTGGATCATCCGAAAATGTCTTATATTTGATCAGCAATAAAAAAAATATATGGGACCGGGTGAATGGATGGCTGTGATAGCGACCCCTCAACATGAATACTCGGGAAGATTGCGACTGTTACATATATATCGAAGACTCAAAAACATACATGAGTACTCGGGTCCGTGTTGGGTCGGGTTGTCCGACCCCTCAACCCGAGGCCGACCCAAATTCAACTATGGTTATATTTTTTCAATCCTAACCCAACCCAATCTTCAAATACATCAACCCAAACCCGTCCAAAATTCGGGTTAGGCTTGGGTTGGGTTGGAATGAGTCGGGTCCAACCTTCCCAAGTTGCAGTCCTAAGTTTTACGAAGAATTTTTCTGACAACCATTTAGAGAGAGAATATCTGCCTTGCATTGTTAGATTTTTCTCGTTTTGCATGCAATTGAGTAGTAAGACCACAATGTATATTGTGTCATTGAACATATGTGGACGAGATCTTTTCAACAAGCCTCCGGTGCGGAAAGCGGATTTGTGGATCAAGAACTCATTTCCCAACCAGTGTTTTGAAAACCTGACCGGGCGATTCAACCAGTTTGGATCAGAACCAGAACATGTTTCGGTTCAGCCTTTAAATAAACTGGTTTGTATGTTAATCCAGGAATCAAACCTTGCCATTGAATAATTTAGTAAATATCTATTTAAAATAACATATTTTCATGCGGTTCAAACGGTTGAACCATTGGTTTGAATAGATTTCGACCGAACCGGATGCCTTTTCGATTTGTCTTCCGGTCCGGTTTTGAAAACGCTGTTCCCAACTTGGGTAATGACGATTTCGAACCGGGGTATGCCACAATTAAATGTAGATCTGAGTCTATATCGACCTATTTCATTGTTGGTCTCAAGTGCCAGATCTGCATGGCTCCATTCCATCTTGTTTCTCTCGTACAGCTCTTTGAAAATTAGGCTATTCATTTATGGGATGTGATTTGGGCAATCACGTGTTGGGTTTCCATCCCCATGGAGGAGACCCAAAAGAGGAGGGGAGCACAGCTCCCCCCTGTGAAGAACCCAATCTTGGATACCCACCTTCTCACAAAAACAGCTTGTAAAGGGAGGTCCAAGACTGGTATATAAACAACTCATCACCCGCTCTCATTACCGATGTGGGACTAACCCGTGTGAGGCATGACCATCTCAACACCCCCCCTCACGTGGGACATGTGTGGCAAGGGCACTATCGGGAGGAGCTCCCGGAGTGGGTCTGGCTCTGATACCATATTACGATTCCCATACCCCCTTGTTACGATTCCCATACCCCCTCAAAACCGGTGATGAGAGGGAGGGGGCAACAATATATAAAGATGTGGAACTCCCACCTATTTACCGATGTGGGACTATTCTCAACACCCACCCGCACGCAGAGCGGCTCTCGATCGGAGGAAGAAAGAGGGTGTGACGAGACAACATAGAGGTGAGACAAGGTGGTACCTAGCTTTGATACCATGTGAAGAACCCAACCTTGAACACCCACCTCTTCACAAAATCGGCTTGTAAAGGGAGATCCCAGGCGGGTATATTAACAGCTTATCACCCGCTTCCATTACCGATGTGGGACTAACCCATGTGAGGCATGACCATCTCAACACCCCCCCGCCCATCAAATCTTGCAGCGAAGTCACTCGGGCGAGATTTAGGGTCACCCGGGTGAACTCGGGTCGGATCCAGTGTTCTGAATTTTTCTGCAGACCCGTTTTGGAGTGTTTTAAAGCTCTTTGAAGGAGATTTGGTTGTGTGCCTTGTGTTGGCTTTGAAAGACTTTAGAAAGGGCTAATTTTCTAAGGGAGATGAAGAACTTTCTTCTACAAAGGAAGAGGTGATTTCCTTGGGGATCGATCTTCAACGGATAGATTGGATCTAAGCTTGCAAGGAGGTATGTTCCTTAAGACTTGCTATGGTCTCTATTTGTTGAGCTCTAGAGAGGAAAAATGTGTAGATCTAAAAGGAGGGAGAAAAAAGAGTTAGGTTGTACTCTCATCTTGCTTGCCACTTTTTATAGTGAAGCCCTTTCCTGAGCATTTGCTCAAAGTGATTTTTTCCATAAAGATTTTCACTTAAATCCCCGAGTCGTCTTCTATACTTTATATATGGTTTATTCATTTTTCATTTGTGATTGTATTGTTGCTTGTTCATCTTGGAATCATCTCAAGGAGAAAAGATCGTCGGTTTGTCCCGAGTTGTTTCCCATCATCATGTCCCTTGATCACTCCTGGCATCCCTTTGATCCCTTATGTGGACAATGGCTATCTTTCTTCATGTTCACACCAAAGAGCTCATCACTTCATGATGCATCAAATCTCATATTTTACCCACAAGAAACCATGTATCATGTATCATCTGCCAACCCACTTTCCACACTTCCCATTGTCCCACTCTTCATGTTACCTCCCCTTTATTTAGGTGACCTGGACTCCCCCTTCCACACTACAACTAGAGAGAGAGAGAGAGAGAGAGAGAGAGAGAGAGAGAGAGAGAGAGAGAGAGAGAGAGAGAGAGAGAGAGACCAGTTCCAAGTAGGGGTTGCAACCCTTGATCCGACCCGAACCCGACCCGAAGTTAGTTGGTTTGGGTTTGACCTAAACGGGTCGGGTCATAAATGGGTTGACCCAATTGACCTGTTTATTTAATGGGTTAGGTTCGGGTTTGTACTTATAATCCGATTGACCCAACTTGATCAATTTACTAAATGGGTCGTGTTAACCCGACCCGAGCCAACCCAATCAAACCCGGCCCAATCAGACCTGTCTTGACCCAACCCGATAGGTTTACATGGGTTATGTTGACCCAACCCGAGCCAACCTGACCCGACCCGTTTAGTAAGCGGGTTAAACGGATCGGGTCGGGTCAAACCGTTTATTAGGCGGATCGGGTTTGGATTTTTAAGTTTTTAACCCGTTTATTAAACGGGTCGGATTCGGGTTATGTGTTTTGCCCTTATCCTATGTCTCAACCCAACCCGACCCGACCCGACCCATTGCCACCCTAGTTCCAAGCACCACCTACTCTTTCCTATAGCTCGGGCAACACCCATCCACAACATCCCGGCGTCGACTCCGGCGATGCTCTTTCCATCCACCCGTCCTCCGGCCCGACCCGAGGTGAGCCATCCAAGCCGGATCCAACGGCTATACGCCCGCCCCGGTGTTGTGCATCCCGACTCCGAGATCGTCGATCATCAACTTCTCTCTCTCTCTCTCTCTCTCTCTCTCTCTCTCTCTCTCTCTCTCAATGCCATATCCCTGCAAACCTGACCACCGTCAGCTCATCCCTTCCATCCCCCCCTCCTCCCCGAAGAAACAACCGGAGGAGCTCATCGCCTCGCTCATCCAGCAATGCCCCGACATGCAAGCCCTCCGTCGAATCCACGCCCGCTTCCTCAAATGCCCCTCCGCCTCTTCTTCCCACTTTGCCCTCTCGAAGATCCTCAGCTTCTGCGCCCTCTCCCCATCCGGCGACATCGCCTACGCCCGCCGTCTCTTCTCTGGGATCCGCAACCCAAACGTCTTCAGCTACAACACCATGATCAGGGGCTGCTCCCTGATCCCCCGCCCATCCAAGGAGCCCATCTCCCTCTACCGACTGATGCTCCGAGAGTGCCTAACCGGCCCCAACAGCTTCACCCTCGCCTTTGTCCTCAAGGCCTGCTCGGCCGTCGCCGCCCGATCCGAAGGCCGACAGATACACTCTCACGCCTACCGCTATGGGCTCGACTCGAGCCCATTCGTCCAGACCGCGCTGCTGAACTTCTACGCCAAGTGTGAGGAGATCCCCGCCGCACGGTCCCTGTTCGATGAAATCCCTGAAAGGAATCTGATTGCTTGGAGCACGATGATTAGCGGGTATGCGAGGGTCGGGATGGTCAACGAGACTCTGGGGCTGTTCAGGGAGATGCAGGAGGTGGGGATCGACCCGGATGAGGTCACGATGGTTAGCGTTATCTCGGCATGTGCAAAGGCTGGGGCGTTGGATTTGGGGAGGTGGGTCCATGCCTTCGTAGATAGGAAGGGGATTAGAGTTGATCTCGAGCTTAGTACCGCGTTGATCGATATGTATGCCAAGTCCGGCTCGATAGAGAGGGCGAGGAAGGTGTTTGATGAGATGAAAGAGAGAGATACTCAAGCTTGGAGCTCGATGGTTGTGGGACTGGCGATTCATGGGCTTGTGAAGGACGCTCTGGAGCTTTTCTCAAGAATGTTGGCAGCGCAGGTATAATGATGCATTCTTTTCTAATAGGCTTAATCATTCATCCTGCATTAATGTTAGAAACAGAATCATCATGCACTGAAACCTCACTCTGTATTGATTGAACATAACTAAACTCTAGCGGGTAATGAGTGTGAAGGCATGATGCTTAGGATTTTAGTGAGAATAAGCTTGCTACTGTTATCGCATAATTAGATTTATAGTAAGAATAAGTTCTGACATATCGTGTGCTTGTCTCCCGGTTAACAAGATATGTGAAACAATTGGTGTGGGGGGTTTTGAATCGAACCGGGCGGTTCGGGCGGCGAGCACAATCCAACAAGCCAAATACAAAGAAGAGACAGTGGTTACGTGGAAAAACCCCTTCGCAACGTCGAAGGGGAAAAAACCACGGGTGGGACGAGAATGCACTAAGACTAATCTATCTTTCAGTTACAATCTCTCACCTTAACCCCAATTACATACCCTGAGGACCGGTCTCCCAAACTACCGACCTCTGTAATTTCACTCAGTCTACCGACCGATGCGGTCAGCGTCTGTCTGCAGGTCGCTTGCAAACAGTGTCTGGCTGCTGACCGACCGACCTCCGCAGACAGACTCTGGGTGCAGACCGACCGACCTCCGCAGACAGCCTCTGGGTGCAGACCGACCGATCTCCGCTGACAGCCTCTGGGTGCAGACCGACCGATCTCCGCAGCTCCGCAAATTCCGGGACGAAACGGGCAGCGTCTCCTCCAGAATTCTTCCTCTCTCGCTGAAGGGGTAGGTCCCCTTTTATAGTGGCGGGGTGACGGTTACACTCCGCGAAAATCGGGCGAGTGGCGTGTCCCCGCAATGAGCTCAACCGCCGCGGTGACGTGGCGCGCGGTTGACACCTGGTCACGTTGGGCCGGAAATCGCGGAGCGTCGTCAGCACCGCGAGATCTCCGGGTTCGGCTGTTGCTTGACACTTCAGCTCGTTGCATGTCCCATCGAGGGGGGGGGTGTGCCTCCTTGGTGACCGGCCGTCCGACCCCCCCCTCCCTGGGTACATGCTGACCCAAGGGGGGGCTGCCTCCTTGTGGATCAACCGGCCGACCCCCCCCCCCCCCCCTCTCTGGATACATGCCGACCCAAAAGGGGGGGGGGGGGGGGCTGCCTCCTTGTGGACCAACCGGCCGACCCAGAGAGAGAAGGGGGGGGGTGCTTGTTGCATGGCCGATCTTCCCTCCTTCTCTCCGACTGTTACGGCGCCGGCTTCAACAGAGCATGGTACACACAATACCCCCTCCTGACCGGACGGTCTTCGGTCCCGCCCGGTCAGGATCACTTCGCCTCAATTTGCGTGCAACCTCAACTTGCCCGCTAGCATCGCCTTGCGCGCCCGCACCTGCCTGCGTGCGCGTCTCGGTTTACGTGCCCGCCTCAGTTCGGGGCTGTTGCAACTCAAAAACGGCTGTCTGGAGTTTCTTCTGATTTTTCGCCACATGGCGTCGCCGGGCTTCGTACCTACCGGTAATCTGAATGATTACCAGTTGGGAGTCGCCGTAGACCTGTAGGCTGGTCACCCCCAGCGCTGTCACCATCTCCAGTCCTGTCAGCATCGCCTCGTACTCAGCTTCGTTGTTCGTCGTCGAGAAAAGTAGCCGCACTGACTTTTCGAGCTTCGTGTGGTCGGGGGTTACTAGGACTATCCCCACACCACTTCCGACTGCGCACGACGAGCCATCCACGAACAATCTCCAGCCTTTTCCTTCGTCCTCCTGTCCTGCTGTCGCACCGACTCCCACGGGTCGACCGGCAGCTACTGACAGGTCTTCTAACATCTCTAGCACCGGTGCAGTGTCTTCCGCCGGAAAATCGCTGAGGATGTCCGCAAGTGCTTGGCCCTTGACTGCTTTCTGAGGCACATACCGAGAACCAAACTCTTGCAGCTCTGCAGCCCACTTGCTCAGCCGACCTGCCCGAGTAGAGTTATCCAGTACTTCCTTCAGGGGATGATATACCCTTCCTTGTTTGCGTTGGTCGATCGGTCGTACCCCCGAGGGGTCTATCGACTGATCCTCCCAGGTGTTCACCGGCCGGTCACGCCCTTCGCAGGGACCTGTCGACTGGTCGGCCAAGTGGTAGAACTCGCTCGGAGTGTTATATACCGCTTGGTTTAGGTTGGTCGACCGGTCGTACCCCGGCGGGGTCTGTCGACCGATCTTCCAAGGTGTTCACCGGCCGATCTCGCCCTTCGCAGGGTCCTGTCGACCGGTCGGCCAAGTGGTAGAACTCGCTCGGAGTGTTATGTACCACTTGGTTTAGGTTGGTCGACCGGTCGTACCCCGGCGGGGTCTGTCGACCGATCTTCCAAGGTGTTCACCGGCCGGTCTCGCCCTTCGCAGGGTCCTGTCGACCGGTCGGCCAAGTGGTAGAACTCGCTCGGAGTGTTATGTACCACTTGGTTTAGGTTGGTCGACCGGTCGTACCCGGCGGGGTCTGTCGACCGATCTTCCAAGGTGTTCACCGGCCGGTCTCGCCCTTCGCAGGGTCCTGTCGACCGGTCGGCCAAGTGGTAGAACTCGCTCGGAGTGTTATGTACCACTTGGTTTAGGTTGGTCGACCGGTCATACCCCGGCGGGGTCTGTCGACCGGTCTTCCAAGGTGTTCACCGGCCGGTCTCGCCCTTCGCAGGGTCCTGTCGATCGGTCGGCCAAGTGGTAGAACTCGCTCAGAGTGTTATGTACCACTTGGTTTAGGTTGGTCGACCGGTCGTACCCCGGCGGGGTCTGTCGACCGATCTTTCAAGGTGTTCACCGTCCGGTCTCGCCCTTCGCAGGGTCCTGTCGACCGATCGGCCAAGTGGTAGAACTCGCTCGGAGTGTTATGTACCACTTGGTTTAGGTTGCCTCTGTTAACCACTATTCTCACGCATGAACAAGAACTCTGAGCAAGTGCATTTTTATTGAATAGATCCAGCGTTACAAAACTGTCAGTTCTTTACGTTCAACTGACAGGTCGGTCTTCATCAAGTCCCCCGACACTGTCGGTTCTTTGCGTTCAACTGACAGGTCGGTTTTCAGCAGGTCCTCCGACTCTGTCAGCTCTTTACATTCAGCTGACAGGTCGGTCTTCAGCAGGTCCCCCGACACTGTCAGCTCTTTACGTTCAACTGACATGTCGGTCTTCAGTAAGTCTCCCGACACTGTCAGCTCTTTACGTTCAGCTGACAGGTCGCTCTTCAGTAGGTCCCCCGACACTGTCAGCTCTTTAAGTTCAGCTGACAGGTCGGTCTTCACAAGGGGTTGGCCCCCTCGCGCTCCTACGCTTGATCGGGTGCGGAGCTGGAACGTTAGAGCTTCTTGACTCTGCTTCACAGTCCAGAGGTTGAGGATGCCCAACTCGGTGCCACCTTCACCTGGTTCTCCTCCCTCGATTTGGCATGTCGTCTTCAGATGGATGGCACTGAGCTCGCACTTGGCTGCCGAGGACTGGTCACCTCGAATGCTCATCACGCCCTTGTCGGTCCAAAACTTCACTACCTGGTGGGCCGACGAGGGGACCGCATCCAAGTGGTGGAGCCACAGCCTTCCGAGGATGATGTTGTACGCCGAGTGAGCTTCGATCACAATGAACCGGGTAAGATTAGTGAGATGCCCTGTTGTGATCGGGAGGGTAATCTCACCAACCAACCTTGCAGCCTCCCCCGTGAAGCCCGTTATCGTCGACGACGACTCGGTCATCTGTCTGCGATCTAGCTGCATGGCGTCGAAGGCGCTGAGGAAGAGCACGTCTATCGAACTTCCAGCGTTGACCAGAATTCTCTTCACTAGGCAATTGGCTATCTGGAGCCGTATGACCAGGGGATGGTTGTGAGGCCTCTCTATTCCGACCAGATCAGCCGCCGAAAACTGTACTGCAGGCTGCAGCTTCCACTCTTGGCTCGGGACGGATGACGGGGTCGAGTACCATATGGTGGACTTGCCTTGTTTGTTCAATACGTCGCACCTGTCGATCGACGGCATTTGATGATGGTACCGGGCCATGGTACCCGTAGACTGCATCTACCTCTCGAAGCTGACGCCTTTCTGGCGGAGGGCCTGGTAAGCGTTGTGTCGTCGCTCCTCGCTGGACTTCCCCTACAGCCTTAGTCTCCTTACGTTGAGGGAGGTCAATGAAGCAGCCAATATGGCCGGCCTCAATGAGATCCTCGATATGATGTTTGAGCGCCCGACACTGCAGGGTAGTGTGACCTTGGCTCTGGTGGTACTCGCAGTACCTTGATGCATCTCTAGCTCCCCTCTCTCCAGGTTCAAGCGGTTGCGCCCACTTGAAGTATGGTTCGCCCTTGATAGCTTCCAGAATCTGGTCAATGGGGGCGTTCAGTACTGTGAACTCTCTGTTCCACTGCGGCCTCGCTGGCCTGTCTTGCCTTTGCCGCTTTGCCTCGTGCCGTGTCGCATCCCCCTGCTGCTTGTTAACGTTCTTCACAGCAGCAGGCTTGGCGTAGCCCTGGTTCGGGACCCTGGTTTCCACCGCCTTCCTCTTACGGTCCGCGTCTTCGATCTTGATGTACTTCTCGACGCGCCGCGACAGCTCGTCGATCGTCTCCGGGGTTCGCTTGATGAGTGACACGTTGACAAGCTGGGCAGGCTGAATGGCGTTCTTGAAGGCCGCGATCATCATGCGATCCTGCCCGTCTGCGTCCGCCAAGCTCAGGTACTCGGACCTGAACCTATGGTAGAATTATCGGAGCGTCTCCTTCTGGGTCATACTCATCCCGAAGAGTGACTCCAGAGTCTTCAGCTCCCGGCGATTACATCGGTACTGGTCGATGAACCGCGTGCTCAGCTCCGAGAAGGAGGAGATGGACGAGGGCCTAAGCTTGTGGAACCATTCGAGGGGGGTTCCCGACAAGCTGTTGGCGAAGGTCCGGCAGAGGATATGATCATCCTCGTGCGGGACCAGAGCATCCCGGAAAGCCAGTACATCCTCCACCGGGTCTTTCGATCCGTCAAACTTGGGAAGGCGTGGAGGATTCCATCCGCGTGGGAATGGCTCCCGGAGTAGCTTCTCGACAAGCGGCGACCGTGCGGCTCCTCGGATGGCGACTTCCTCCAACCGATCGGGAGCTCGGACCCCCGGTCGGTCTCGCTGGATCTCCTCTCGATCCCTGAGTCGCTCTGACGCATGTACCCAAATGCGTTCGTGTACGCTCCTCCGGTCAGTAGTATGATCCGGCTGCCGACTGGCTGGCGTCATCCGAGTGTGATGACTATCACTCGGTTGACGATGATGTTCTTCGTCTCGCTTCGGGCGATGCACTTGTGCCGAGTCCGTCTTCGAGTGATGCTTGGAGGCATGCGGCTGTCGGGGGTGTGCCCCGAGCCGGGACCAGACATCCGAGCGTGCCGACGCAGCTCGGGCGTGTTTGTTTCTTTCCGTAGGCTCCGGGCTACTCGAGTCTCGCCCGTCGGGATTCGCACTTTGGACCTCCACCGAGCGATTAACCCTGACCTCCACCTAAGGCACCGGTTGCGGCTGCATTTGCACTGGTGGAGCAGCTTGATTGGGGAGACTCTGTCCCGCTTGGGCCAACATGCCCTGATTGAGTAGACCACCCGTCGGTACGGCCCGCACGAAGTCACGCAACTCCTCGTAGTTGCGCTGCATCGTTTGGAGCTGGGTGGTGAGAGCTTGTTGGGTCATCATCATCGTGGCCAGAAAAGCTTCCGATAGACCTCCTGTTAGAGGAGCCAGGGTTACTACCGGAGCTTGACTGGATTCCCTGACCCCCAGTACAGGGTTCGCCAACGGGACTACTCGCTCCGTGTCCGTTGGCTGTTGAGCAAGACGTCCGACATCATTGGCATCTCCGAGTGGCGCAGTTTCGGACGGGAGCTGCGACGTCGAGCGGGTACGGTACGGTCCGCCGGCCATCGTTCTTCAACCGCGTGGTCGTGGACTGCTGGTTGCAGGTAGCCTCGGACTGGTCGACACCCACGGGTCAACAGTCGAAAGCTCTAGTAGGAAGTCTCGAAGACTATCCCACAGACGGCGCCAAGATTGTGGGGGGTTTTGAATCGAACCGGGCGGTTCGGGCGGCGAGCACAATCCAACAAGCCAAATACAAAGAAGAGACAGTGGTTACGTGGAAAAACCCCTTCGCAACGTCGAAGGGGAAAAAACCACGGGTGGGGCGAGAATGCACTAAGACTAATCTATCTTTCAGTTACAATCTCTCACCTTAACCCCAATTACATACCCTGAGGACCGGTCTCCCAAACTACCGACCTCTGTAATTTCACTCAGTCTACCGACCGCTGCGGTCAGCGTCTGTCTGCAGGTCGCTTGCAGACAGTGTCTGGCTGCTGACCGACCGACCTCCGCAGACAGACTCTGGGTGCAGACCGACCGACCTCCGCAGACAGCCTCTGGGTGCAGACCGACCGATCTCCGCTGACAGCCTCTGGGTGCAGACCGACCGATCTCCGCAGCTCCGCAAATTCCGGGACGAAACGGGCAGCGTCTCCTCCAGAATTCTTCCTCTCTCGCTGAAGGGGTAGGTCCCCTTTTATAGTGGCGGGATGACGGTTACACTCCGCGAAAATCGGGCGAGTGACGTGTCCCCGCAATGAGCTCAACCGCCGCGGTGACGTGGCGCGCGGTTGACACCTGGTCACGTTGGGCCGGAAATCGCGGAGCGTCGTCAGCACCGCGAGATCTCCGGGTTTGGCTGTTGCTTGACACTTCAGCTCGTTGCATGTCCCATCGAGGGGGGGGGGGGTGCCTCCTTGGTGACCGGCCGTCCGACCCCCCCCCCCTCCCTGGGTACATGCTGACCCAAGGGGGGGCTGCCTCCTTGTGGATCAACCGGCCGACCCCCCCCCCCCCCCTCTCTGGATACATGCCGACCCAAAAGGGGGGGGGGGGGGCTGCCTCCTTGTGGACCAACCGGCCGACCCAGAGAGAGAAGGGGGGGGGGGGGGGGGGGGGGGTGCTTGTTGCATGGCCGATCTCCCCTCCTTCTCTCCGACTGTTACGGCGCCGGCTTCAACAGAGCATGGTACACACAATTGGTGTTTCCCTGTTAAGCATGCAGCAGCTATAAAATACCTTTATAAGTTCTTTTAAATTATGTTCAGTAGCATGTACTGCACCTATCTGCGTTCTAGTACTGTTAATGATTAGGATTTTAGTGAGAACAGGTAGTGTTTCTGGTTTTATATAGTTAGAATTCTAGTGATAACAAGGTTTGAGTATATCATGTCCGTGAAATGACTCGATGTAGCATTAGGCCTCAGATTTAGAAAACAACTACATTCTTACCAGTAATGAAGATGAATTTATGACAGTTTGAGCTAAGGACCATAAGTGATATCATAGATGTCTCCCCTTAACCATTGAACAATTGTTGGAATTTTTTTATCTGATGCAATATGCTCTGCAATCTTTTTTTTTTTTGGAAAGTCTTTGCAATCTTAGATATACTGCAATATGCAATACTGAAGGAAAAAGTATGAGTTTTGAATGGGCCACCAGACGCTTGAACACTTGTTTTCACATTAAGCCTGATAATTATAATTGGTCATTGTGTATCGACGGCAATTTTCTTAGGAAATATGAAAAGGCGGTTAGTTGGGTAGTGAATGTGTCCTATTTTATGAAGCTTAATGTGTCCTATTTTATGAAGCTACTGATGACATAAACAAAATAAAATTACTTTCGTTTCAAACATGCTCATTCTATACATCTACATTGATTTTCATTTTTCTGTGATTGTTCTTAAAAGGGTTTTAAAATCATTTTTCAGGTGAAGCCTAACCATGTAACGTTCATTGGCGTTCTGTCAGCCTGTGCTCACAGTGGATTAGTAAGTGACGGCCGGCGATTTTGGTCAACCATGAATGAGTTAGGCATCGAACCAATGATGGAGCATTATGGGTGCATGGTTGACCTATTATCCCGAGCTGGCCTTTTGGAAGAAGCATACTCATTTGTGAATACCATGCCAATTGCTCCAAATTCTATTATTTGGAGAACACTTCTGGTGGGATGCAAGAATAACAAGTGTCTTGATAAAGGAGAGGTCGTAGCTGAGCGACTTCTTGAGCTAGAGCCTCTTAACGCGGAGAATTATGTGCTTCTTTCTAACCTATATGCATCTAGCTCTCAGTGGGAGAAAGTGAGCTACATGAGGAAAAAGATGAAGGACAACGGTGTTAAGGTCGTCCCTGGGTTGAGCTCCATTGAGATAGATGGTCATGTGCATGCGTTTGTGATGGGCGATGACTCGCACTCGGAGATCAAAGAGATAAGGGGGGTATTGAGGGATATATCAGAGCGGGTCCAACGTGCTGGTCATGTGCCATGGACTTCAGTGATCTTGCATGATGTGGGTGAAGAGGAGAAAGAGAGTGCTCTGTGCGAGCACAGTGAGAGGCTAGCCATTGCTTTTGGGCTGTTGAAAACTAAGGCACCAGTTGTGATTCGGGTGGTGAAGAACTTGAGGGTTTGTGGGGATTGCCATGAGGTGACAAAGGTAATAAGTGATGTATATGACAGAGAGATCCTTGTTAGGGACCGTGTTCGGTTTCATCGGTTTGTTAGAGGAAATTGTTCTTGCAATGACTTTTGGTGAATGCTTCTTCTATGAGATGATTCCTTTCTAATGGCAAAACAAAGGCCTTGCCTGTAAATTACCGCTGGCCAAGCTCTCGGAGTTCTCTCGTCTGATATGCGGGACAAACATCGTTATAAGCTGTCCAAGCCATGGAGAAACGTAGAAAATGTATACATTTTTATTCAGGGATACATATTGAAGGCATCTCGGAAATAGAGGCACTTAACTCTTCATTCCATTTATATGCTGCAGTCAAAAGCTTGAATAGAGAGGAAGAGAGGGATTATTATGGACATTTGTTCACTTCTTGTTTGCGAAAGCATAACCTCAGATGGGCAGTTTGAAGGTAAGATTAGCATTAATCTTTAGAACATGCATTAAGCTTTCTTTCTTACCATGAAATTTATTTGAACATGATAATATAACTTCAGTGTAAAAGCTTCCTCCTTTGCCATATCCTTTTTTGCAAGATATTTAGGACATATAACATATGTAAATGTTGACAAACAAATCAATAAAATAGTTCTTATTGAGATGGTCATGTTTCACACGGTTTAATCCCACATCGGTAATGGGAGTGGGGATCCTTGTCTTTATATACTCGATTATTCCCTTCCTCAACAGGTACCTTTTGTGGAGGAACTCGGCTCGTCAAATGGTATCAAACCTGGAACCCTCTCCGGGAGCTCCGCCCGATTGTGCCCTTGCCACGTGTGTCCCTCGTGAGGGGGGGGTGTTGAGATGGTCATGCCTCACACGGTTTAGTCCCACATCGGTAATGGGAGTGGAGATCCTTGTCTTGATATACCCAATTACTCCCTTCCTCGACAGGTACCTTTTGGGGAGGAACTCAGGTCGTCACAATTCTAAAATGCTCCTTGTAGAATTTTTTGCTTACAAGGGATTTATTGATTGTTAGGAAACATACCATCGAACACAATTCTCTCACTTCTCTGATTCTGGTAAAGAAGGATAGCTTTGATTTGGGAATTCAAAATAAATGTGTAAGCAAAGGTTTTTTTACCTTCAGTTTTTCAGAAGGGTTCTTTACCCTTTTAATTATCCTTCTATTGTACGCTAGCATTAAAACTGCAATGTTTGTTACAATATACGCGCTAGTGCCTGTTTCTTCTGGTCGTGTGTGCCTGTGTGCGTACGTGCGAGTGACAAGTATGCATAAATTGCTCTATACATTTAGAGTCACACAATCATTGGCCACACTTTTAGTGGAACTTTGCTATATAGGAAAAAATTAATGAATTAGAAGGAAAGGAGGAAAAACAAAAAAAATGGAAAAAACCAAAATAACATCATAAAAGCTATAGAATTTGCATCGAGAGCTTAATGGAGATGAGAGGTTACCTTTTATTATATTGGGTACAATTACAATTGTTTATTGATCGACCTCTCCAAATCGTGAATTTATTAGTGACCTAACTAAAACACCAACCAATTTTTACCCAATTGTAAAAGAGGAGGCTTTATAAAGTGTTGGGCAAACCTTTACACCAATGCTTGTTCACAACCCAATTCATGTAGAAAAATTATTAGAGTCTACAATAATTTCTTAGATCTTGAGATCCATAATACCCATTTTCTTTTTCCTCCTTCTGCCAGCCTATTGCTCTCCATCTACCTACTACCCATTATAAACGACCTCCTACTGAATCATGTGGGCAGAGGCACAACTTGGTTGTGGTGAGAGAAGCAAAGCAAACAACAAGAGATGGTGGTGAAACATGTGTAGTTGTAGTGGGGCGGTGCGAACAATCCTAGGTCAACTTGGGATTTGATTTCTGATGCACTTTTAAACTCCTTTAGTCGTCACTCCTCCGTAGGGGGCCAGTAACAGTCCTACCGGGTCACCTGGATAGGAGAGAGAATGAGAAGGAGAAAAATGAGGAGAATACATGCTAACCGAGGTCAACTTGGAACTTAATTTTGTTGGGGATCCAGCCCATAGGTTCGGTCCGCCATAGAGCAGATGAGATGGGCCCCCACTCCCAGTGTTTAGGCCCATTCAAATTCAGGAGTTTCTCCATTCAATAGAGCTGAGGGTGATCGATTGATCAAGTAGCAAGCCGTCATAGCAGCTTCTCCCCATAAGGACTTAGGTAGCTTCAACCTTGATAGCATGCACTTCGCCTTCTCTATAATAGTCTGGTTCATCCTCTCGGCCACTCCGTTCTACTGTCGAGTGCCAGGAACTGTCTTCTCATGCCGAATTTCCTTCTGAATGCAATAACCTTCAAAGGCTGTAGAAGTATAGTCCCATTTGTTGTCTGAGAGGAGGCACTTCAAAAGCTTCCCTATCTCTCGTTTTACCTTGGCATAGAAGTGGGCTACTATGTGAGATTTCTAGTCTAGAAGAAGTCTGACACTGTCTCTTATATCGGAATCCCCTCAAATCATCAGGTCCAGAGATTTCTCCATCGGTTTTTATCAAGAAAACATGGAATATAGTTGGGGAGCATTTGATTAGAGGTATGCAAGCATTATGTAAGGATGGCACCATGTTGGGTGTATTGAAGCACACTAGCATGGTTCTAATATCAAAGAAGAAACATGCCGAGACTACCGTTGACTATTGCCCAAAAATCATGAAATGTATCTCCCCCTTCCAAAATGGTTTTTATATCTGGCATGTAGATAACAGACAACAGCGATTGCTCAGGATGTTCTTCATACACTAAAAAGATCGATCGGAAGATATTCTTCATACGCTGAAAAGGGCGATCGGAAGAAAGGGTTTTTTTCCCTCAAGATGTACACCTCGAAAGCTCATAACTGTGGAATGGTCTTTTCCTCTTTGCCGTTGTGAAAGGTTTGGGTTTTCCACATCAATTCTGCAATATTATTTGGGCATGTATCACAGACTCGTCTTTCTCTATTTTGATCAATTGTCAATCTTAAGGGAATTTTTTCTCATTGCAGGGGATTTGTTGAGGATTCCTGCTACCCTCCTATTTGTTTTTTATTTTCTCCGAATTGCTTTCGAGGCTACTGTTTTTCAAAGAACGCCATGGTCCTCTGTATGGGGTGAAGGTAGGGAAGTGCCGGGCGTCCCATCTCTCCCATGTGATGTTTGCAGACAGCCTCTTCGTTTTAGGCCATGCCACCAAGAATTGATTGAGATAAAGGAGGCTATCGCTCGGTATCCGGTCAGTTTAGATGGTGAACCTTGATGAATCAACTAAAAAGATTAGTAAAAATATCCTCCACTCCCAAAAGGAGGGTCTTGTGCAGGCGATTGGTGTCAAGGAAATAAGCAAGGAGATCGAAAAAGTACTTGCGCCATCTAAGAACCTCAATGCAGTTCAATGGCATTTTTGGAGGGCTTTTCGCGATGGGAGAGAACATGTCTACCTTCGGGCATGGAAGCAGCTTGTGAAGCCTAACCATGAAGGGGGCTTGGTCATCCGGGACCTAGACATCGTTAACAAGGCTCTTATCATGAAGTTGGGATGCCGCTTCCTCGCTAATAGAGGGGAGTAATGCTCGATTATGTTGCCACAGAAATATTTAAAGGAGGGATTTTTCTGGGAGGCGAAGAGGCAAGGATACCATTCCAGGTATGTAAGTGCGTATTGGATTGTCGTCCATTTCTCAAAGAGGGTGTATGCTGGTTAGTCGGTATAGCAGCATTTAGAGACCCCTGGATACCATCGATACCGGGGTTCGAAATCTTGCATGATCAGGGATCAGCTGACAACCTCAAAGTGGCTAATCTCATTGAGCAGGGGGGAGGTGGAAGTTGAAGCAAGTCCTTTTCTATGTAGGCAGTACCCAGTCTTTTTTATTATATAGACAGTCGGTTTTGCGGCGCAAGACATGTTGGGTCTTTGTACGGCACCATCAAGCACCACAAGGACTGGAAGAATAGGATGAAGGAAAGCTGGGTAGCAGGAGTCACAAAGTTAGGGTTTCTCGGGACGAGGAAATTGAGGATTTCGTAAAGGAAGAAAATGAATGGATGGATGACCGAAATCCATGAGAGGATAACCTTAAATTCGTTTATATGTTCAGATTTCAAAATCAGCAAAAGTTTGTCACTTCTTCACTTATTTGTTGGTTGATTGTTGATTTTTCATTTACATATGTTGAGCGGTTAGTCCCGCATCAGTAATTGGAGCGAAGATCATTGCCTTCATATACCTGTCGTGCTCTCCTCCCTCCATAAGGTCGGCCTTTTAGAGCACTCTGGGTGTTATCGAAGTTATAAAAAACTCCTGCTCTATTTCCATAATTGTCTTCAATCAACGGCTCGATGTATTCCAAATCTCGAACAACAATCTAATGGAAGACAAGATCTTAAAACTTCCCGTGATCGAGCTCGTGGAATTACGAATATCAAACATCGTAAAATACGATAATAGAATCGAAAGAGGGACTGTCATCATCAAAGGCAACAGAGAATGGAGCCCTCAAAGCACACAGGTATTGATCCCTTCATTAATAGGAGTAAGAGTAGAGTTAAGAAGCTGCTGCTCTTGTCTGCATCACTCTTCGAACTCGACAGCGGAGAGGCGAACAAGACGACAGGGGAGGGAGGGAGGGAGGGGTTCCAGCCTTCAGGGGCATTTGGGGCCTCCTCTCTTGGTCTTCCAGTTGTTGTAGCACGGGCAGACCTCCTTGTGGGCCGAGGTCCCGGGGGGGACGCACCTGCACTTGAAGCAGCACTTCTGGCAGAAGAACATGCACGGCTTCCTGTAGGCCGTCTTCGAGCACCTGTACTGGCACGCACCTGGGCACTCTGCAGTTTTCCCATCCACATAAAATGTAAATTTACCTGGTACACCCACCACCCACCCACCCACCCACACACGTGCGCACACACGTGAGTGTGCGCGCGCACGGGATTTCTCAAAAAAAGAAAATATAAATTCACTTTGTTAGTGTGAATTATAAGCCAAAGAGCCGAAGCATGTAAGTGTCATTGCATAAGAGAGACCATGGTTCGAAGCCTACCAACTGCAGGAGCGCAAAGTTTTTTTTTTTTTTTTTCCTTGCTAAAGAACGAGCCTTGTTTCTTCCAACGGGTGCACCACTTTATTTATACGCCACATAGAGTCAGACAAGCCAGGAATTCGATTATGCGACCGCTCGAGAGGGAAACAGTAGGGTTAACCATTGGGATACAACCGTAGTTGTAGCTGTAGGACTCTTGATGCGGTCTTAGAGCATCTCCAACAGCCTTCGAAATCGTAGTGTACCCTCCTACCTATCCTATGTGGCATTGGGAGCTCCTCTAAATTGTACTTTGCGGAGCTCCCACATGGGAGGCTGTTGGAGATGCGCTTACGCTCGCTCTTACAAATTCGACTGTTTACCTTGGGTATGTGACACTGGGGAAAAAAAAAAAGAATCGATAGTACGCTTTGTATTGATCATGATCCAAGGAAAGGCTAGTAGCAAGTGCCTAATGGGGGCAAGAAAAATGCTTAAGAAAGACGAGAAATTAAGGTCAAATGTCTTTTTAATCCATATAAAGCGACGAAGAGTATACCTTAGGTAATATTGTAGTTCTTTATATTTCTTTATATTGGAATTATTTGTATTTCTTCTTATTGGAATTATTTGTATTTCTTCTTATTGGAATCTATCGATGTCTTTCAATCGTATGTAGAACTAACTCATCTCGGGCAAATTACTCCAATCATGTTTCAATACATTTGGAGTTTTCTCCTGGAGCCGTATGAATAACTCTAGTTCTCAGCATTAGATCGACTCCAACCGGTGGCTACAAAAGTTATGAAAATAAAATAATTACTCCATTAAATATTAATTTAAAATTTATGAAAATAAAATAATTAATTTAATAATATATAATATAATATTAATATAAATATTAAGTTTAATATTAATATAATGATAAGTATAGAATTAATGTTAAAAACACTTAATATTAGTCTTATTAATTTTAAAGGTATTGGCGTGACCCTTCCAACAGTATAATCTTCGTTAAAAAGTGGATTAGTGGATCTAAACCCATCACCTTCAAACCTCCGTATTTGGAGGCCAAAACCTGTCACCTTCGAAACAGAGGTGGAAAAAGAGTTCGGTTGGAGGGGTTTCCATCTCCATTTTGCATGAATGCAGCGCGATTAGAGATTCTCTTATCATCCCCGTTGGCGTACACTAGCAATCCTCCCGCTCTGTAGTGGCGGGCCTCCAGAACACCTTAGCGGTGAGCTTTCCTATGTTATTAAAAAATTCAGGGCATTTTCTCTCGCTCTCATGTCTAGTTTCGACCCTTGGTTTATCTTGTGCCTGCGAACAAACATGTGGTGTACTGACCACTATGGTGATCCCTTCCCCCCCAATGAAAAAAAAAATTTTAAAAACATTTTCAATCTTTGCCGTGATGTACTTACCTTACTTTACTTTACTGCTGGGAAATACAAAAAAAAAAATCCCAAAGAAAGAAGGAAAGAGAACTGATCATCATACCTGCATCAGAGAACCCAGAGTGCTTGTGCTTAGCCTGCAAGCCATACCAGCAAAAGGGTCAGTCAATACAAACCAAGGAGAGAGAGAGAGAGAGAGAGAGAGAGAGAGAGAGAGAGAGAGAGAGAGAGAGAGAGAGAGAGAGAGAGAGAGAGAGAGAGAGAGAGAGAGAGAGAGAGAGAGAGAACCTTGGGTGAAGAGAGAGCCATGGCTACAGAGCAGAGAAGCAGGATGAGGATGAAGAGGAGAGCAGGAGGAGGCCTAGCCATTGCCTATGGATGGGAGCACTGCAATTGAAGCCCAACAATGGTGAGCTTTGCAGTACCCCCCCTCCACTGAGTATTTATTATATGCTGGATGGCCCTCCATTACACTACCGCTATGCTCCATCCACCGACGCTGCCGCCCCTTCCTTTAATCAACGGCCTCTGCTGCTTCATTTAATTTTTCTCTTTTTCCCGTTGGGTCCATCCATACGTCCACCCACCTCTGTTTCACGTACGTACGCCTCTTTTTCCATACTGTTAACCAATCATAGACCCTCTCTTTCCCTCTTAGGAGGTTAGGATCGAATACCAAATTTGTCTTATATTAGTGCATGCGTAGCGGGCCATCTTCGGCAGCAACACACTTGGCGTTACTGCGGCGGACTGCCTTCGACGGTAACAAACCTGTCGATACAGCATCGGACCTACTTCGACAGCAAGACCCACACCGAGCATTACCACCCCACCCCCACTGTCGTATTCAGCGGCAACACATGTGATCGCCTTCGGGCAATACAAGTGATGCGGATCGAATCATTATGCAACAGACCCTACTGATCTCCGCAACAGTATTATGTATCTGGCTTCAACATTACTTGTTGTATCTATAAAGCGAAGATCGCTCCCTCAAAAAAGCAAGCGGAGCCAGCTCCCTCACCGCCTCTATTTTGGCCTTTAGGGAGGCCTCAAGGAGCCTGTTGGAGTTGCCCTTAGCACCTTTGCATTGCATACCCTTTTCGTTGGATGTAGTTGGTAAAGACTGAACGGCCCTAATCACCATTCACCTTTTAATAAAAAAATAATAATGAACAATCCCTTACTGCAGTTGTGTTCACACCACGCCTGATTTTGGATGAAGTTTGACCTGCAATTTCTGTCACCATCGCCTGCCACAGAGAGAGAGAGAGAGAGCCAAGGATCGCACCGACTTGATCACAGAGAGAGAGAGAGAGAGAGAGGGTAAAGGATCGCACCGCCTTGATCACAGAGAGAGAGAGAGGATCTCACTGACTTGATCACAGACAGAGAGAGAATAAAGGATCACACCGACTTGATTAGAGACACAGAGAGAGAGAGAGAGAGAGAGAGAGAGAGAGAGAGAATAAAGGATCACACTGACTTGATCACAGAGAGAGAGAGAGAGAGAGAGAGAGAGAGAGAGAGAGAGAGAGAGAGGATCACACCGACTTGATCAGAGAGAGAGAGAGAGAGAGAGATCACACCCACCACACCGACTTGATCTCACAGCCAAAACTTCACCTGTATCCAGTGAAGTTTTGTTTGTAAAATATACAGTACCAATGTGGAATCCATATTAACAACCTATAGTCCAGATTTACTGGGGCTCGATGGCATCACAGCCGTCCAATGTAAGTCGCACACAATAGGTGAATCTCACTCACACCGACAGTGGTGGCAAGCATACCCAACAGTGGTGGCAAGCATGCACAATAGGTCAATCTCACTTCTGGGATGCCCCCTCTCTCCCAAAGCAATGAACCCCATCCCCACCAACCAGTCGCCCTCTAATCCCCATTTCCTCTGGCAGCCACTCACCTCCTCCCCGCCCACTAGTAACTACCATATCGGGTATCAAATCCTCAGCATTATCGATTTTTTTTAGTCTCCCTGGGCCCAAATGGAATCCAATCCATCGAGGGCGTGGGCAGTCGGATCGAATGTGATTCACCAGTTAGGGGTGCCTGCCATCGAAAAAAATCAATAATACAGAGTAGTCTATTCCCCACAACCCCAACCCCAGCCTCTCGGCGACCACACTGAGCCTCATCAGTGATGGGGGTCCTCGGTGGCTGCCATCGAAAAAATCAAGAATGTAGTCATCGGATCAAATGTTAATTCACCCGTGGCAGGAGGCTTGGCAGCATCAGGAGGGCAGCTGGTTAAGCCGCAAGCCACACGTGTTTTCGTTATCCTGACCAATCACTCAAATGCCACGTCATCCAGCGGAGGACAAGGGGGGAAGCTTTCCTGGTTTCTTAACCTAGACGAAAGCTTTTAAAAAAATACAATCACAAACATAAACAGCTAAGCAGAACCATACCAAACAGCAGTGATGCATAATTCAATTGAGCGAAACAAAACAGTGTTAACTGTTTTTCTTTTATATATATATATATATATATATATATATATATATATATATATATATATATATATATATATATATATATATATATATATATATATATATATATATATATATATATATTCCATCCATAATCAAGAGTGACCTTGATCGCTAAGGGTTGTTCAGGGTGCGGCGATCCCAAAACAGCAGCGACTCAACCTGGAAAGAAAGTCGCAACCGATAACCACAGCATCAGTAACAATTTCAATGAGCATACAACAGGATCCATGAGAAAGCACACCTCAAGACCCGGTTGCAGTGCTTCTCCGGTATGCATGTTTCCTGTCGGAACCGGCGCCCCGGGAAGACGATTTGATCTTGCTGTGCCCGTGCTTGTGCGGATCCCTCTTGGCCTTGGAACGGTAGTTGATGTGGTGGTGTTGGTGGTGGTGGCGGTGGCCGCCGCCCTTCACCGTGTGCGAGTCAGAGGTAACAGGTGGGTCGTAAACCTCCGGCGCCCATCGCACACTCAGCCTTGCCTCCAGGGGCGCCCCCTGCTGTCGTGCACGGCCACCCTTCATGGCGGAGACGAGCTTCGGGGTTGTCTTGCGAGAAAAGGGAGAGGGAAGAAAGTAGGGTCAGTAAGTTGTAACAATTGGGTATCTTTTGTTCTGCTTCTTTGTCAACATCAGTAAGCAGGGAAAAGTTTCATGGCCTAAAGATTGCAAATATAAAATGCCCCCGCCGACATATTAACATTGTTTCTTTGTATTAACTTAGCAACCAAAAGAAAAAGGATCTATGTAATTGTTCAAATCTCAAAAAAAATTGTTGATTTAACATCTTATACCTCTGAGACGCCAACCAACTCAATGCCTTACATTAAATCATGCTCAACAAAGAATTGATCTGTAGATCGAAAAATAGCTAGACAGAAGGAAATTAACATTAACGACTTACAATCATACAAAAATCGAACATCCTCAAGTCAAGTGGCTGACAGCTAGGGGTGGCAATGGGTCGTGTCGTGTCGGGTTCGTGTCGAGTCTAGTTTCGTGTTGTGTCCAAAACCCCTAGACCCGGACCCGTTTAACTAATCGTGTCTAGATCCTAAACCCGTACCCGGCCCGCTAATAAATGGGTAGACCCGATAAGACCCGTTTACCACCCGGGTCCATTCAGTTGACCCGATCCGACCCAATCTGACTCGACCCGACCCGAAAGACCTGCTGGTATTATATATTATAGTATCGGATTGCGGGTAGACCCGACCCGACCCGACCCGACCCGTTGAATACTAAACAGGTCTTCCCGGGTCTACCGTGTCCAGACCCTAAACCCGGAAACAGGTCTATCGTGTCGACCCGTTTACGACCCGAACCTGTTTAGCCCTGACCCAGACCCGCTAACTTCGTGTCGGGTCTGTCGTGTCGGGTCCGACATTTCCAGCCCTACTAACAGCGTGCAATTAATTTAAAAAAAAAACCAAAATTATGATATTCAGAAACAAAAATTATGATATTCAGAAACACTAAGTCATGGAATTGCCCACTAACCATTCAACTAAACAAATACAAATACACCCACCTGGGGTGTAGGGGAGTAGGCAAAGCAATTGATGCTTGGGTGAGGAGGTTGTGGGTTCGATTCCTCCCCCTCTCAAGTTACCTAGGAGTGCATAGGGAAACTTCTAAGTGGGTCGATGTGCATTCCTGGAGGGCTTAGTCTATAGTCCAAAGTGGATTCATTTTCCACGAGGTTTCGAGACATCCACCAATTCCATATATATATATATATAAGAGAGGAAACGGAAAATGAGATGCCAGCCTACTTCGGCGAAATGGGCAACCACCCATTTGAAGCCCTTGGGAGTTTTAGAATGTGCTTTTTTTTGTGAGCATAAGCACCTTATCTTAGATAGAACACCCAAAAAAAATCAGCATATTCTAGAACTCCTAGGAGCATCAAATGATAGAAGTTTTATCGATCGTCAGGTGTAACCGTTAATCTGAAATATAACATTTGATGTCCCTAAAAGTTTTAAAATGTATTGATTTTTTGTGGGTGTTCTATCCAAGGTAAGGCTATACTCACAAAAATTCAGCACATTCTAAAACTCCTAGGGGCATCAAATGGGCGGTTGCCCATTTAGCCGAAATAAGCCGCTAGCCTATACCCCGTCTCTCTCTCTCTCTCTCTCTCTCTCTCTCTCTCTCTCTCTCTCTATATATATATATATATATATATATATAGAGAGAGAGAGAGAGAGAGAGAGAGAGAAGGGGTTGTTAGCGTGCAGTGTCACAGCGCAGCCGTTCGATGCACCGGCTACGTGCTAAACCATATATATATATATATATATATATATATATATATATATATATATATATATATATATATATATATATATATATATATATATATATATATATATATATACATATATATATGGAGAGAGAGAGAGAGAGAGAGAGAATAATTACTCTAACATCTTGAGCTAAGTTATGTAACCAAACCTAGAAAAACATTGAATACAAAGACTAAGGATGGTGTCTGTCAGGTTGTGTGGACCCTGTGAGGATAGGATTGACAACATATCTATACTTCCACTAGTTTATTGTTAATTTACAATTGCCTATTTCAATTTAACTGGCCATCTTCACATTTGTATGATAATAACTAGTAAATAAGTATAAAGGTAAATAAAGAGGATGCTAAAAGTATCTGACACCTAAGTAAGAAACCTAGTATAAATATGCTAAGCACCCCATGATGTAGATCAACCATGAACATACATATATGGAACTTACAGGCAGAGAAATCGAGCATGCATATGTGGGGCTGTCGGCCTTCAGAAGAGTCTCAATGTGTACGATTGTGCTCGACAAGCCCTCTTTTCCATCAAAGGTCAAAGGATAAGGTTGCGCAACTTCTGAGCATAGAACAGTTGCACACTTGCTCAAATCTTTCAACGTATTTGTATCCAGAAGAGTAGACGGCCGGATCTCCTTTCGATCGCAAATGCCATTCCGATCTGACGTCAGAGCATCGTGAGCATGCAGAATGCTATTAAGAGCGACTCCAAGTTCTTGAACCATCGATTCGTCATCCTCATTATCAGAAAAGTTGTCGAGATCATCCAGAAGGATTGCCTGCAAAATCATTTCTTTATTGCTTGAAGCACATTCCTCATGCTCTGTGGAGGATTCCTCGAAGCCAAAATCTTCAGAAGCTGAATTAGCATAAGCCGCGAGACTTCCCATCCAGTAGCTGGCGTGATGAAAGCTGCAAGGAGGATTCATGTTAGAAAACTAACACCTCATACTCAACTATGCAACCATGAAATGAAACTGACAAAACTTATAGGGGGACTTAGTGAACGGTCCAAAACAAGAGATCAGTGTTAGCCAAATGACAGAGGACAAAAATACCCCTCATTGTGCTTCAAATTTTCATATTAATGTCACTACTTTCTAAACTAAACCGAATCCTAAATCTAAGATCTATAGGCCATGGGATGAACCCTGGACCTAACCCGAACTAAACCTAAACCTGTTCCGCCCGCCTCTCGTCTCCGCTGCTCGTCGCCGCCTGTGATTCGTGCCGCTGCTGCTCGCGCCATCAAGGAGGAAGGAAGAGGCGTCGGGGGTGGGAGAAGGCGGATGCCAAGGTCGTCGCGGGCGTTGAGGACAACAAAGTGGAGGGCATTTCTGGGTTTAGTGAATGATCATATGAGTGTCTTGGTCATCAAACTGATCTGTTGTCTAGGACCTAACACCCATTTCCCCAAACTTATAACCCACTGCCACGAAGATCATTCATGCACTTTGGGGATAGGAAGGCCTAACACTTAACATGTTAGATCATCAATTCCTCCTATATTGTTGGCACATCTAATTTGATTCCCGGACAGGGAATACTATATAAAATTACCATGATCCTTGTACCTAAAGATGGCTTTAAAGCCACAGGTACCAAGGGTTAAAGAGAGAACAGATATGACTGAAAAACAGACAGTAGCAAGGATTTCATAAGAATTCAGTCAAATGTTGTAATATTGAATTTATAGGCCAATACATGTACAATAGAGAGCATTATCAAATATCTAGGATCCCTGGTCAGTGCTGCAGCTTTGTTAAGGTACAAAGAAAAATACCATTCTTTTTTTCCGTACGCAATCTCCAATTCGATAAACAAATTCATTCGCAAACTAGCTTTCATTTTTTTTTTCCTGGAATTTAATCTTTATGCCCAAACATGTATAAATAACATAAACAAGTAAATCACATTCACCTTATACAACAGGGCAACAAACGAACATATTTCATCTCGTAATCCACCAATCCTAGTACTGAATGATGTCGTTACCAGTGTTGTTAGTATCGTACGATACACGATACGTATCGTACGATACGATACGATACAGGAGAAAAACGATACGTATCGTTTTTCTCCTGTATCGTACGATACACTATACGATACGCTACGATACGATACGATACACGATACGGTCCGATACGGTGAAAACATGTTTTTTTGTTTGTTATTTTTTTTTTTTTGAAACTTTTAAAATGAATTTTTCTCTTAATTTCCCAAAGGACTATATTGGTCTCTTAGCGTTAAAAAAATACTTAGGAATATTTTCTAACTTAGAGTGAAGTGATACTAATTTTTTTTTAGAAATTTATAGGTGTTTTACAAATCTTTCTCTAGAGTTGTCGGATTCCAATGCCATTTGTTTTTAAAAATTTTCTAGAGCTTGGAACACCAAATATCTACAACTTTGCTAATTTCAATAGTTATAGGATTCCATTTCTACCTATATATATATATATATATATATATATATATATATATATATATATATATATATATATATATATATATATATATATATGTGGTACTTCTTAGTAGAGGGCTAATGGATCTATGTTCATAAAGTAAGGCTAAAGGAAAGAAGTGGATGACTTTGAATAAGACAATGAGGATGAGAATGAAAATAAATAAGAGGTCCAAGAGACATTAGAGAAAGATAAAGAAGCAAGTGGTGATAAATTATCTATTGTTGATGATCAAATTGATGATGTAGATGCGGTGGAGATTGAAAAATAAGATCTTCCTACTTTTTGAGTTTTTGTTTTGTCTTCATTGACCATTCGAATATTGTGAGAACAATATATTGATAGATCATAGATAATACTTATATATGATTTCTTTTTTATATACATATATACATCATATTTTTTGTATAGGCCAATGTTATGTTTGATGTGAAATTATAGGGAATGTCTTACTCTTCTACTTGACTTTTCATATTTAATATTCTAGTATGTACTTTCTATATTTATTATATATATATATATATATATATATATATGTATAAAATATAAATTTAACCGTATCTTACGATACACGATACGTTACGATACACGATACACAAAATAGGAAAAACGATACACGATACGATACACGATATGACAACCTTGGTCGTTACCTTTTTCAAAGAGGGAAAAGTGGCAATAGAGAACGATTTTCTAACTGTTAGTCAGGAGTTTCACTTGCATATTTCATGCTTTTTAAAAAAAATTGTTTCCGAATTATGACATTTTCTGCTCCTCATCCTCCACTTCTTTTACTTGTGCATCACAATAATACCTAGTACTGAATGAACAATGTCAAATATTTGTCATGGGGTCACCCTTGCAAATTTCAAGTTGTTTTTTAAGATCTTGTTTCCTGAAATACGCATTTTCAACCATTAGTTCTCCTCTTTCGTGACTTGTATATAGCATATAACACCTAGTATGCGGTGGGGCAATCATGATGGACATTTATTGTAGCATACACAAGTTCAACTATAACTTACATAATACAAACAAAATTTAGTGCGTATTAGGGCATCAATCCACATGGCATCCTGGCACATACATCATGACAAGCATAAGAATATGCAGATCTAAGTATGAAACAACCCAAGAAGCCATTTTGATCAGGATATAAGGGACTTGGCAAAATTTTGGTATGGATGCAACCTGTGAAAAGAATTTAGAATATACAGAGTGCATCCAGAGGTGAGTTGTTCTGAAATTGCACTGCAAGTGTTTTTGCGCTCCTGAAAAGTAGTTTAGAAGGGGGCCTTATCAAGGCTACTATGGATCTAAAAAGGTTATGTGAGACATTGAGAGTTTCTGAGGGGAAATCTGTCAGAGAAGGCATACTGGAATTTGTTTCTGTTGCAGAAAATCTGCGCTCTATAAAGGAATAGGAGAAGCTTCTAGTAATATAGGCTTCTAAATGGAACTAATAAGGGTTATATAGGCCAAGAACTAGAATTATTAACTACATAAATGCATAAATCAAAGAGAGCATGCAGAAAATTCCAAAAAACGGCACTTTTGAAGATAAGAAGCGATAGATAACAATTGGGGGCCTCGCACTTCAACCAAAGAACTAGAAGTCACGCCATAGTGTTTGCACCAAGGAACTTCCAAGGCATTGCATCAAGTTGCAGCAAAATCGTTGCAATACAGAAGAGAAAAATAGACAATTTCATGCTTCATTATGGTGACCAAAGTTCCCTTTATATCGTAAATGCCAACTGTCGGTCACCCCTTCGAAAATTTCATTCAAATCAATTGGAATACCAATCCTAGTGACAACAGGCACTTCAAGAGTCAGTTCCCTTATTCTATCAATATTGGAGATCGGTTTCCCTATTTCATTTTCATAAACTCTCAAGATCAATAGAAGTTAAAATTGGAACCATAGCCAATTTGAAGGTCTTATACAACATAAAATAGGATTCATAAAACCGATTTACAATGGATTTTGAATCTAAAAGAAAAAATTCTAAACAAAGACAAAGACAATGCGTTGGAACCCCTTATGACTCTGCAAGTCCTAGAACTCCAGGAGTTGATGCTCCTTTCATATTTCTCTTCTTGAACATTCGGGTGCATAATGCTTGAGAAGACGAGTTAAGAGCAGTGTTCTGAAAAGCTCAAGGCGCACATGAGGCGCAAAGGTCTCCTAGAGCCTAAGCGCAACTCAAGGTGCGCGCCTGATTGAAGTAAGGCGCATATATAGATATATATATATAAATATATATATATGGGGAGGGATACTCTTACTCATGGCTTCTTACTCATGGACACTTACTAATGATCTGGACCATCCGTTCCGATCTCGATGGTCCAGATCATCTCTCTCCGTTTCTCTCTATCTCTCTCTCTCTCAATGTAATCCCGACCCCCCCCCCCACCAGCCCCGACCCCCCCCCCCCCCCCATCAGCCCTGACCCCCCCGATCCCCTCCCCTCCGGCGGCAGCCCCGAGCCCCTCCGGCGCAACCCCGACCCCCTCCAGCGTCAACCCCTCGACCCCGACCCCCTCAGGCACCGGCCCGCCTGCCCGCGCCCTCCGCCTGCCCGCGTCCCCCTGCCGGCTCCGCTCCCTCCGCCTGCCCGCGCCCCCCGCCGGCTCCGCGCCCCCCGCCGGCCCGCGCCCCGTGCCGGTGTCACCGGAGGGGAAGCTGGTCGGGGTCGGGACTGCGGGGGGGATCGCCGGAGCCGGAGCCGGAGGGGATGGGGTCGGGGTCGGGGTCGGGGTCGGGGAAGAAGGGGGCTGGGTTTAGGTGAGAGAGAAAGAGGAGGGTTGATCTCAGCCCTCGATCAAAATTGATCGGACGGCTCGGATCATTAGTAATCCCTACTTGTAAGAGGCCATGAGTAAGAGTATCCCTCCCCTATATATATATATATATATATAGGGGAGGGATACTCTTACTCATGGCCTCTTACAAGTGGAGTTTACTAATGATCCGGGTCGTCCGTTCCGATCATGATGGAGGGCCCGGATCATTAGTTCCCATCTCCCTTTCTCTCACTCTCAAATGAACAGCCCAACCACCCCCCGTCCCCGATCAAAGCCCGACCCCGACCCTGACCCCCCGTCCGACTCCGGCGGCTCACCCTCCCTCCGGCTCCGGCAGCCCACCCCCCATCCGGCTCCGGCGGCCCACCCCCCCCCCCCCCCCCCTCCGACTTTGGCTCCAGCTCCGGCCCCGACCCCCCCCCCCCCCCCCCGCCGGCGCAGCACCCCAACCCCGATCCCTCGCCGGCGCAGCACCACCCCGACCCCGATCCCTCGCCGGCGCAGCACCACCCCGACCCCGATCCGTCGCCGGCGCAGCACCCTGACCCCGATCCGACACCGGCGCAGCACCCCGACCCCCTGCCGACGCTGAAATCAGACCCCCCCCCCCCCCCCCCCCCCCCCGTCGGTGTCGGGCTGCGATCGGGCTGCCGGAGGGGATCGAGCTGCCGGAGGGGGGGTCGGGTGGCTGCCGGAGCCGGAGTGGAAGGGGAAGGGGAAGGGGTCGGGGTCGGGGTCGGTGGGGATGGGGGTCGGGGGTGCTGTACATATGAGAGAGAGAGAGAGAGGGATAGAAGGGGGGAGGTAATCAGATCCATCCGTTTCGGAACGGACGGTCCGGATCATTAGTAAGAGTTTACTTGTAAGAACTCATGAGTAAGAGTATCCCTCCCCATATATATATATATATATATATATATATATATATATATATATATATATATATATATATATATATATATATATAAAACATGGCACGGCGCTTTCGTGCTGACTAGACAAAATGGCACCAAAAGCTGACTAGACAAAAAAATTGCTGACTAGACAAAACGAAACAATAACTACGCATCATCACAACCATCCATACATAAAGGAATAGAAGCTGCACTTGATGGCTCCTTCAGAAATTAAATAAATGCTCTATATAGAATATTAATTGTATTTAATTGCATGCATATAAGGTATTAATGGCTAGGTGTAAGGGACGGTTATATAAGGAGATTAATGGAGATAGAGAGAGGATCACAAGGGGAGTTGCAGCATTTAGATAAGGAGAGAGGGAGGGAGGTTCGGTTACATGGCAAGAGAGATAGAGATCTGAAGAGAGGGACGGTAAAATAAGGAAAGAGAATCAATTAGAAAGAAAATAGGAGAGATAGGAGGGGGTGCAATCAGATGGTTTTGAATAACACGGACGGCTGCGATCAGGTTTTGATTAAATGGAAATAAAGGAAAAAAGAGAGATAGGGGATAGTGGGGAGTTGTTATCAGGTTGGGCGGTTGGGATTTAAAAGAGAGAGACTTGTATAAGAGCATGCATGCATGGCTAAGCATGGGTTGATGCAGTCATGGATGGCTATGATGTGTGCTGTAATGCTTGGGATGGGTTTTTGAGAGCTGTGATTAGGTTTCAAGAGATAGAGAGAGGATGGAGTCATGTGCATGAGATGTGGACTTGCATGGGGTTAGATTTTTTATTCACTACCTAGAGCTCGAATGAGTTGGTAAGGATGGGTCGACGGCTAATAGCGAGTAAGTTCGTATGTGTATGACTTTGAGATTGGATGAGATGTCTACAGATATGGCAAAAAGGTGGGGAGGAGAAAAAAGAACAGTGGACTTAGCAATAATTCGCACGTGTGACGTGTGACGTGTGACGTGTGTTTGTGTGTGTGTGTGTGTGAGAGAGAGAGACGTATGTGCTATGCTATCAAAGTCGGGACTAGTCGGCGACTAGTCCCTGGGCGGCATTTTGCCGACCAATTAATTTCGATTCCGTCATTGCTGGGCGGAATCCCGACTAGACCCGACTAGCCCGACTAGTCCCCGACTAACGACTGCCGACTAGTCCCCAGGCAGCATTCTGCAAGCAAATTATTTTTTTAAAATGAGTCTTTGCAAGCAATTTTGTTTGGATTTTTTTACATTAGCTCAAAGTCTTGAGTCGCAAGACTCACAACAATGGCTCTTCTCTGTAATTATCTATTGAGCACCTGAGAATCTCAGATAAAAACATAGACAAATAATTAGTTTATTTGTTGATATCCATATAACCCTATAATCACAATTGGGGTTGTTCACTGATTAAACACCATCAAACAAATATTGTGATGAATTCTTAGTTCTAAGTCTTTTGATATGGGCATGAAACCAATACAACTGTGTTCTGTTAGACTGTTACTTATGTATTTATACCCATGTTGTGATGAGTGAATGTATGTATTGTTATTAACCGACTAATATCATATACTTATTGACATTTATGCTAGTTCATATATCATATATGTTTAGGGAGGGGGGGAGGGGTTAGAATAAGTTTTGGCCGACTAGTCCCGAATTAGTCCCGACTAGTCCTAGTCGGCCCTTGGCCGACTAGGGCCGACTACCGACTTTGACTGCATAGCGTATGTGTAGGGGTGGCAATGGGTCGTGTTGGGTCGGTTTTACATATGGTATACCATCACGGTGCGGTGCGGTTTCGGTGTTGCGGTGCGATTTCGATTTTGCCCAAAACCGCACCATTGCCATCCCTAAACGAAAGCTCTAGCTTCGTGCCAATCGGCACGGGCGAGAAAATGGGTGTCCCTATGAATGTCATTGTTGTCGTCGAAAGTGTTTTGTTGCCAAAGACGTTCAAGTGTGTTGGCACCGAGACGGCTTGCTACAGTGCCGACAGGGCGGCTCGCTACAGTGCCGACGAGCACATGCACTATCCTTTTAAAAAAAACGGGTAGACCCGCTAAGACCCAGTAAGATCCGTTTAAATATTTAATTTTTTTTTTTTAATTTTATCTTTCGTTGCAGCTCATCAACATGGGTGTCCTGATCACAGGGGTCTATTGAACCCATCGCATATTATGATCGGATGTTGGGGTAGATCATTGGAGGGCCAATCACATCTGTTTCTTTACCTGTCGATTCGGACTGAGTGCGATGCACGGGTCGGGTATGGGTGCAATGGACGGTTGTGATTTGGGGTACAGATAAATGGTGTAGAAGATTTGGATTCGGGGTTGGGGGGGGTGGGGTGGTGGTTGCCCGCTTCGTGTCAGTTGGGGGGTGTCTTGTCGCCGAAGACGGCCTGACAAGTGTATTGCCGCCGAAGACGGCCTGCTGCAGTGCCAACGGTCAAGTATGTTGTCATGCACCGAAGGCTCCCACTTCGTGCCAATTGGCATGGGCATGCCGAAGGCGGTCAAGTGTGTTGTCGTCGCATGCAACGATGGGGGAGGGGGTGGAGGTGGTGATGCCCGGGGGGTGTTTTGCTGCCGAAGGCGGTCCGTTGCATTGTTGACAGGTGTGTTGCCGCCAAAGGCGGCCCGCTGCAGTGCCGACAGGCACGGGCATGCACTAGTATATATATATATATATATATATATATATATATATATATAGAGAGAGAGAGAGAGAGAGAGAGAGAATACGGGGTATGAGCTGACAGCCCATTTTCATTTTAGGCTGTCAGCTGCTAGCCATCCAATTCCACCGATCATGTCCGTCCGATTAAAAAAAAAAAAACACAATCCTCTCTCTATGTCATCCACGATCTCTCTCTCTGGTTCGCTGAGATAAACCCACCGTCGCCCTCACCCTTCTCCTCCCCCTCCGGCGCCGATCCAGTCCCCTCCGGCTCCAGCTCCGCCCTCACCGTCGCCCTCAGCCTCCACCGGCGGCCTCATCTCTCTCTCTCTTTGTGGTTCGCTGAACCCGGACCACCGGCAGCCCCCTTTCTCCTTCCCCTCCGGCACCGATCCAGCCCTGACCGCTCATCCCCGACCTCCACCCTCCGGCAGCCCCCTTCCCCTCCCCCTCCGGCGTCTATCCAGCCCCGATCGGGTGGCTGCCGGAGCAGGAGATCAGAGGGGGAGGGGGAGGGGGAGGGGGAGCGATGGGGGCTGGATCGGGAGGTCATGGCTGGATATGCGCCGAAGGGGGAGAGGAAGGGGGCTGTCGGAGGGTAGAGGCTGCCGGAGGTGGAGGTGGAGGTGGAGGTGGAGGCGGAGGCGGAGGCTGGTCGAGGAGGGGGAGAGGTGAGGTCGGGGGAAGGGTGAGGTTGAGGGCGGCGATGGGTTTCTCTCAGCGAACCAGAGAGAGATCGTGGATGACAGAGAGAGAGAGAGGATTGTGGGTTTTTTTTTTTTTTTTAATCGGATGGACATGCTCGGTGGAATCGGATGGCTAGCAGCTGACAGCCTAAAATGAAAATGGGTTGTCACCTCATATCCCGTATTATATATATATTTATATATATATATATATATATATATATATATATATATATATATATATTCAAAACATGCATAACTAGATTAAGAAAATGAATCTTAAGACAAGATAAATTAAATAGATCGTTGTTGCAACAACACAAATGTTGTAGTCTTGTAGGTTTGAATTACAGCTCTAAATAAGCCATTTAAAATATATTAAATCTTCAAATATGTATAGGTAAATTCAATAACCAGTTATAAGATATCAAATGTGATATTATAGCAAACAAAATATAAATAGTGAATGATTGAATGTGTTATTTCATCCGTGTACTTGTGCACATGCTTCTAAATAATATGAAATATGCAAATCGAGAAAGAAAACTCATTGAATCTTGTAATAGTTGAAATAATATCAAAGTCATCGAATCCAACCCACAAATGCTCATATGGTCCTACCCAAGGAATATAACAAATAATTTTGAATGTAAATAATATTCAATCAATGTACTAATATTCAGACTACTGTAATCATGAATCAAATCTAATTAATAACGTAATCATATTGCCAAAAATATCAATTGCAAGCATATAATTGCACATGGTTCAACTAGGTGCGCCTTTTTTGTGCCTGGAGCCTAGGCGCGTGTTTTAGACCTAGGCGCGCGCCTTTCTAACAGATCTTGGCCTTGTGCTTTTTGAGGCGCAGAGGGTAAGCCTAATTGAGCCTGAGCTTATGCGCGCGCCTTTAATAACACTGGTTAAGAGCTTGGTAATCAGGACTTATTTGAATGAATGAACTCTTTAAGGTTAGAGAAAACGACTCCGATGAGTTTAGAGCTTGGTGCACCCATACAGATCTGGACTTATTTGAATTAATTCCTCTTCAAGGATCCAAAAGCAGTCAAAAATATGATGGTTCTTCCATTGGACAAGGATCTTATAATAGTCTTCGTCCTTAGTCAACACCACTCAATCTTCAACGATGTCTTCAATTTGATCTGTGAACTTGGGCACATATAGTAGTAGCTTATCTATGCTTACACTTTGGAGTTCTTATCTTCCTGCTAACCATGGTTAACAGTCACGTCAACGACACTAAAAGCCTAAAATACTAGGTTCTTAGCTCTGTCTCATGAATGTGGATTCCGATATTTTTCCTTAAAAAATGCTTATGTTTCAAGCAAGTTATTGAGAAACTTTTTCCTTAGATTCCATGAACCTTCGATGTACATCCACTCTCACTATGTAGCTTTCATTGCTTCAAGCAATCTATCATTTCTCATGAATCCTCTCATTGCTTCGAGCAATCTATCATCAAATTTCCTCATGAATCTCTTGCATGTGCTTAGCTAAAGATTAGGCATCATCATCATATCGTTTGTAGTTATTGAAAAGGGAACCAAGCATTATTGTCAATTGTGTTGTGCAATGTGTGTGATTCTCACGTCCATTGTATTTGAGAAGTGCAATCGAACGGCCACTTGTGCAAAAAAAATTTTATAACAATCAAAATACCAAAAGGATATAAAATTCTACAAAAATCCAATAACCCAAAATATTAATCGAAGGATAATTGGTTCAAGTTCAACTACATTCATAGAATATTTTACTAAGATTAGTGCATAGCACGTCTACATCTATAAATCATAAGTTCAACTACATTCATATATATAAAAAATAGCACATTACATTCACACAAAAAATATTCATGCATAGTCTTAGAACTTTATCAACTATATAAATTTACTAATGCGCCTAGAACATGTTTTCTCCTCCCCCTTTTGCCTTCGGTTGCTTTGGTGGTGAAGCTTAGGAGACCTTGTTGGTAAAGAGTCATCAAACTAATCTTCCTCCTTGATGGGGCATCCGAGAGTACCTACCACTCCTCTTCAGACGTGTAGTTGTTGGCCTACCTGCTCTTGTGGCACTGGATGCGGAGTGGTCCTTTGTTGATTGCTCCATGTAGTATCTTATTTATGATATCTTGATTGGCCTTGGAGCAAGTCTTGTATTACACCAGGGTGGATGTGCCCAATGTTCTTGCTATGATAGCCACACAAATTGCAAATTATAGGGTTTTTCTCTATTGGAGTTAAATAACAACCGTACTTCCATTCTAGATCATTTGGCCTCAAAAGGTCTAAAAGGTTCAGAACCAAAGTTCAAAATCACAGTATCGGTCACGGTATCAATCGGCCTCAAACCGGTATGTACCAGCCGATACGGACCGATTCCGATTGAGAAAAAAAAACCCAAAAAAAAACTTAAACCTGTCGATACCGGTCCGTACCGACCATACCGACCATACCGATCGGTACCGGTCGATACGGACCGATACTGGTCGGTACGAGCCAGGTATCGGGATCGGGTGCAGTACCGGTCTCGAACCGAACAAAACCGGTACGTACCGGTACCAGCCAAGATTTCTAACCTTGGTCAAAACCACTAGTGGTCCAGCACCAAAAGAGTCCTCACTTGCAAAAGCTATGGAGAAAAGAGTTAATAGTACTTGAGAGTTGAGACTTGAGACTTAAGATCTTACGAGTGAGTTTACATGCGTTAGAAGAGGGTAGGAATAGGTTTGGGATGAAATAGGGGGGTTGGAAGGGATTAGGAAGATGCTTGGGATGAAATGGGGTAAGGGGTGGGGGTGGAAGCAGAATAAATAGAGATGGAAAGGAAGACTAGTCGTTGGTGCATTGTATGACAGCAAAGTACATTATAAGTCGCACAACTCCAACGGCTAAAAAACAGTCTTTGAATTGTGATTTCCTAATGTTATTGCGCAGCCGAGTAGTAACTTGTGTGGTCGCATAAATGAAGCGGTGGCCACAACTCCAACGATATTTGCCGTGATCGCGCATGCGAACAAGTGACCTGTGATCGCATATGTGCATATGCTATCACACATGACAACAATGGAACCAAGTGAATTGGTAGGCGCATCTTGACTCTAAGAATCACTTCAAATGATATTTTAGTATGAACGACTGATTGAACTATTGCTGGCAAAACTCTACAGAAGAATTTTGAGGCTTATGTTCACGAAGTAACATGGTCATTGTTCAAAAACTCGAAACTCGGACTCGACTCGAAAGTCAGCGGAGTCGAGTAAACTCGGTCCGACTCGGCCGAGTTTTCTCCAAACTCGTTCCGACTCGGCCAAATAACTCGACTCAAAATCTGTCCGAGTCGAGTCGACTCGGTCCGACTCGGCCGAGTTTTTCCGAGTTTTAAAACAGTGGTCCTACCTAAACATCGGAGTAGATTTTTAGGCTTATGTTCACTAGCTTTGTTTGTCCATTTGTCTAACTATTGTACACAATGCTAAACTAAAGTTGATGCCCTACGGGCCTCCGTAAAGTATTCTAGAAATATTATGAACTTCACATCTCGACCAGACTCGATCTCTTATCGTCTTGAAATTGACATTTGAGAAGAGGATTGATTTTGTCATCATGTAAAGCATATTGTCCCAACTAGAGATGGGGAATCGATATTTGAACATGGTTTTGTTAATGGCACGGTTGACTATAAAGGTTCTCTATGTCTTGTCCTTCGATGTCATCAACTCAAATGGTAAAAAGGTCTATACTCATTGAGATGCATTGCAACTGCCAACTATAAATGCTCTTTGACTTAACTTTAGGGTCTTGCACACTCTGTATGATATGCTCAATAAGTTGAAAGATTGGACATAGTTCTAAGCATTAGGACGATGACATATTGCATGTCCCATCGTAGTTCCAAATTCCAACTTGTTTGGCAACTCTTCTGAGACCACATCTAAGAACTCAAAAAGTATCTCTTGGATGGTTGGATTTTGTAAATGCTCTTCTAGTTCTAGCCTAGAAGACTCCTTGTTTATAGCTTTGAACTGCTTTTTGAACAAATGGCTAATCATGAAGAACCTCCCTATCAAAGAGCCAAAGTAACCAAATAAGATGTGGGTGATTTTCATAGGGATAGCCATCACACTATATGGCATATTTTTTTTAGAAATCACACTATATGTAGACCTGTCAATGGAGCGGAATTTGATCCGAATCTGATCCAAATCCAATCAGTTAAGTGGGATATGGATGGAATTTTTTTATCCAATAATGGTCCAAATCAAGTATCACATATACTTAACAAATTGGATATGGATTTAGGTCAATCAAATTCGTTAAGAACCTGATCCGACAAACTATAACATAATATATAATATATTATCCACCGTTAGAAAAAGATTTTATCCCCTAAGTGGGATTCTCATGATCCCCCAAACGAGAATCAGATTTTATCCTGGCCCTTCGGAGTCCCGAGTCCGAAATCCGAGGGAGAGGGTGATTGGGGGCAGATCCTCTCCTTTTCTTACTATTTTTCGTCGGAGAAGGGGGAGGAGGTGATGACCTCACCCTTGCTGCTGGGTTCGCCGGAGAAAGGGGGAGGAGGTCAGGTCATCCCCATTGTTGTTGCTTGGAGGAGGGAGAGGACGGAGCCCCTCCCATCGCTGCCAGACGCGCCCACCAGAGGAGGAGAGGAGGGGGGCTTGTCAATCCCACCGACTGCTCCCGATGTTCATCCGAGGGTATAAGGAAGGAGCAGAGCCCCCCTCCTCTTCTTGTTGCTATTCTTCCCAGCCACATAAAAAGAGAGAGCAACGAGAGAAAGAGAGGTGGGGGTTCTCCTGATAGGAGAATTTAGGTGCTACAGTTAATGGCGACGGGGCGCCTGATAGCGTGAAGTGGGGGGGCATTGCAAGTGAGGGTGTCAAAGCATGTTGACTTCTGTCATCTCTCCTCTTTAATCCCAGTCGTTCAATATCTACCTCGGGTTTGAATCTGGGCCGTCCTTTGAGAGTGTGCGAGAAAGTGGAGAGGGTGAAATGAGAGAAAAAAAGAGGGTATATTTATGAGGGGATTTTACAAAAATCCCGTCATAGTATTGATTTCTTTCTCCCCATCCCCATGTGAATAGTACTCACCGTTAGTGTGAGAGGGTGGGCTGCAGGCTAAGAAGCACTGACACTGGTACGGGGACACGGGTATGACACGGGTACGGGTTCATCGACACGGCAAATCCTAAAAAAGGAGGACACGGGTACGGCGGGGACACGGCAAAATAAATTTATATTTTATGTGTGTTTGCAATACATATATATTTCAATAACCGAAAAAACCTCATAGAAAACAACTAAAATGAAAATTTAATGCATACTGAATCGCTATCGTTAGTTACATCCAGTCCGATCGGTGAATCACAGACAGCTCTAAATGGTATGGAAAATAATGGTTGTGCTTCAATTTTGACTTCAACCTACCTAAAACCTCAGAGGATAAGATAAGTTAAAGCCAAACCTGAATCGTAACCGTCCATCATAACCATCCTGACAAGTGAATCACACTCAGGTCCAAATAGCATGCAAAAGAACGGCTGCGATTCAGTTTTGGCTTCAACATATCTGATTCTCTGAGGTTATAATCTCAAAGGATCAGATAGGTTAAAGTCAAAACTGAATCACCATAGCTTATAACCCGACCCTATATCGAACAGTCCGTCAACCCGCAGTGTCCCGAGTGTCCAAGAAGTGTCCGGCGAGTGTCCGAGGAGTGTCCGACCGTGTCCGGCTCCCGGAAGCACGTAGGACACGGCACATGCGTGTCTGGTGCGTGTCCGGCGAGTGTCCGACGAGTGTCGGTGTCCGACACGGGTACGGGAGGTCTGGAGAAGTGTCCATGCTTCCTAGGCTGCAGGTGAGGGTGACAGTGTGTGCTGGCTTCTTCCTCTTTCCCCAGGTTTGAATCTGGCATCCTTTGAGAGTCTGAATGAGTGGAGTGAAATAAAAGATATATATATAGTATATTTAAGAGAAGTTTTTGCAGAAAATCCCTCATAGTATTGATTTCTTTCTCCCAATCCAAAGTGATTGCACTCACCGACTCACCGTAACCCACAGGATAAATCTTGGCAGCCACTTATCTCCTAATATAAAGATGGACGATCAGAGATATCTCCCAAAATATCTATCGTCATCTCTTTATACACACACACACTATAGTAATGCATGTGTTCCTATCGATACACCGCCGCCTCCGGCAGGCTACAGCCACGGCCGCCTTTGGCGGAACTTCCCAGCCGTCTTCGTGGACATGGACACGACCGCCTTGTAAATTGTACTTGTCTTTGGGCATTTAATGTTTTTTTTAGAAACAGGGGTTTATTTACCGGAAGAGAGACGTCTACGCAAGTGGGATTTGCTCTTGGAATATGCTGCTCTTTTTTACTCAATGAACGATCGATGAGACCCCCGAACCTACCAAATAAATCGTACTCATCAAACTGGTAGATCGGAGAACTATAATATTTTATCAATCGTCGTTAGTCGTTAAATTTTTCTCTCTACTCTATATGTGAATCACACTCATGCAAGCAATATCCCTTATTAATTATGGTACACATATGGGTGGGAGGAAGTTAATTATCGTGTATATATTGGTCGGAGGAAGTTAACTATCGTGCATATATGTGCAAGAGGGAGTTAATTACCGTAAATTATATGGGTTGGAGGGAGTTAATGGGCATGCATATATGGAAGGGTAGGAGTTAAATCCCTTTTCTCAATTGGCAGAGGGAGATTCAAATTTCAAATTAAATCCTTAAAAGGTAGTTAGGATGAATCACACTCGTAACTCGTCATTGTGCATATGATTCAACGACCCAGATTTATGTTTTTTCTTATGTTATATAGCTGGACCGCACGCCTTGGAGCCTCGTGGCACTGTAGCAGGCAAAATGCCCGTCTTACGCTTTTGCCTCTGAAAACCGCGTGTATGCCTAATAGAGAAAGGGAGAAATAAAAGAACATTCAAAACAGAATGTGTTTATTGTACGGTTTAAGTTTGTGAAGGACCTAAAGGTAGCCCATTTCAAGAAGAATATAATCCAGTCCTTTGTAGTTAATGCTTAGTGTATAACAAAAGAAAACATGGTGAAGACTAATGATGCTCATAATAGCCTAATGAAAGAGGCTTTTACAACATTCGCAGCTATTCAAGCTTAGTTCAAAATATTCCAATGCACTGATTATATTAAAGTTAAATATAAAAAATTGATGCAATGTATACCACGACGTATCGATGTGATTGGAATAGACACTAAATGCAAAATAAGTACCTAAATAATTCCATATATCAAAATTTTATGATCTCTTTTGTGGTCTTTAAAAAAAAACATTCTGATCCATAATATTGACAAGATCTCAAATTTAATAGAAGAATAAACTAAAAGAAAGCATTAAATTCCTCACCTAGAGCTGTAGCTATGCAATCACTGCGAACAGAAGCTTAGATCGCCAATCCAATATCCTCCTTTAGTCCTTTTCAATTCTCTAAGCCAAACCGATGCAGAAGAAGACACCGAAATCTCCCAAAACACGTAGAGATCAGAGAAAGAAGGGATAGCAGGTTCGGATCAAGAAAAGGAGGCGAGAAGAAAAAAGGAGCGGAAACCCTAGGACGAGGATTAGGGTACCGAAACACCCTAGAGAAGCCTAATGTTAGCTAAGATTACCACGGCGGTTCCATTTCTCGAGCTTTTTCATACGGCTGGAACTGGATCCGCCGTGGAAGGCGGTGGTGGAGGGGACCGCGGCCGCTGCTCGGAGGCGGAGGAGATCGCCGAGCACCATGGTTGATGCTCCGAGATGGAACGAGCCCTACTCGCCAACGCGACCGTCGGGGGAGAGGAATCGATCGGACATCAGATGAGAAGATCGGAAGGGATCGGGAGATGGGTGAGAATTGAAGCGTGGGGCTTTGAATCTCGCTTGATGTCTCTTCCGAAGGAGCCGAAGAATCGAGAGGGTTGGTTCGAGTATATATATAGGGACATCGAAGTGCATGTATCATGACAGACCTGTTGGCAAAGCCACAAGATTTGACCATCTAATGCGCTGCTGCCCGCTGGCATAGCCAAACCAGCCTTGACCCGTTGCGTTGAACAAAGTTTCGGATGACAATAATGGTCGTCCTTTTGGCGAGTGAATTTTAATTCACCCCTCAAAAATAATGAACATATCATATTTCTTTATTAGTAAAAGTCCGTGTCGATCGACATACAGCGGGCGTCTTCTACGCGACCACCTACACCAACACTACCTCCTCCCCCCCCCCACTCTAGGTCTGGGTTAAATGGGTTCGGATCATAAACAGCTCGACACAACTAAACCGTTTAGTAAACGGGTCGGGTCCGGGTTTTGTCACCAACTCATTTAGTAAATGGGTCGGGTCCGGGTTTTTTCACCAATCTGTTTGACTCGTTGAAGACCCGTTTAAAAATCAATTTGTCGGGTCGGGTCGGGTATGCGATGGCTTCAACGGACAGCTGTGATCAGAACAACCATGATGGATTGTTGGAACGAAATATAAAATTTCAAAAATATAAAAATTTAAACGGGTTTAAAACGGGTACGGGTTTAGGGTCTAGGCATGATTATTTAAACGAGTCGGGTCACGAAACCGGACTTGACACAAACACGACACGACCCGACCAATTGCTAGCCCTAGACGGAGAGAGGGGGAGAGGGAGAGAGAGAGAAAGAGAGAATGCAGTTAGAGAGATAATTAAATGAGAGAAGAGAGAGAAATCAGGGAAGATAGAGAGACAGGGAGAGAGAGACGGACGACAGTTATCAAAGAGAGAGATCAGGGTAAAAGAGAGACAGAGAGAGAGAAATCGGGGGAAGAGAGAGCACGGGGAGAGAGAGATGGACGGTTGTGATCAATGAGAGAGAGGTCGGGGAGAGAGAGAGAGAGAGAGAGAGAGAGAGAGAGAGAGAGAGAGAAATCGGGGGAAGAGAGACGGGGGGGAGAAAGAGATCCAGTGAAGAGAGAGAGGGGTTGTGCAATGAGAACTGTAGTGCGGGCTCGAGAGAGAGTGTGTGCAGTTTGAGGGAGAATTAAATGGGAGAAGAGAGAGAAATCAGGGGAAGAGAGATACGGACGATAGTGATTCGAGAGAAAGAGATCGGGGAAGGGGGGAGAGAGAGAGAGAGAGAGAGAAATCGGGAGAAGAGAGAGCCACAATGAGAGAGTGACGGACGACTGTGATCAAAGAGAAAAAGAGATCGGGGAAAGAGAGAGAGAGAGACGGAGAGAGAGAGTGAGATAGAGAAATCGGGGGAATAGAGACGGGGATAGAGAGATCTGGTGAAGAGAGAGGTTGTACAATTATGGGGGAGGGGGACCACGCATAGGTGGTAGCCCAAGGTAATTAACCATCAGTAGGAAAGACGCGTGAACAGTAGATTTAATACCTATTGCGTCCTCAAAATTTTACATAAAAACCCTCAATTATATTATAAAGTATAATTTGTTTACAATATGGTCCTTCGTTCATTTAATTATTCTTCTCCTCAATTCCACCCCTCCATCTTAACTCCATCCAATCTCATATGTTTCCCTCTATCCAAATGAATCACACTCATCCTTATATTAGCATGCTCTTTTTTATCTGAGCCTTTATGTATATAATCAAACGGTTTGAAATATCTATGGCATAGTGGCACGCTTATAAATAAAACGAACGTGTTGTGATATGTATTATAGATTTTGCACTTAACTATCTATATAAGTCGGTTTTGTGTTGATTAGACAAAACGGAACAAAAAAACTGATTAAGACAAGCATACAGGACAAAAATGAACCGAATAGATTTAACCATTCGTTCAAAAATCAACGCACAAAATCTCCTTGGTTTCAAATCCCAACGCATTTAAACTGCACTAAACCCCTAAAATCCCGGCCCATTGAAACTGCACTAAACTCCTAAATCTCGGCCCATTGAAACTGCACCAAATCTGACCATTCATCCCATGATCATTGTTCGCATCAACAGCCATTAACCCGTCTGCTGAAATTTCGGCCGCCCCAAACCATCGAGTCAATCTCTAGGAATCCGTTCAAATAGAGATAGCTGTGATTGATCGATTATAGGGAAGGGGGAGTTGGTCGCGCCGAAGGCACCCGCTTCGTGCTAATCAGCACGGGCGAGGAAATGGGTGTCCCTATGAATGCTGGTGTTGTTGTCGAAAGTGTTTTGTTACCGAAGGCGTTCAGGTGTGTTGCCGTAGAAGGCGACCCGCTACAATGCCGACAGCCATGGGCATGCACTAGTCTATATAATAAGGGACGGCGGTTTTGTGATGACTATACAAAAATGAACCAAAAGCTAACTAGATAAAAACGAACAGTGATCACATCCATTCATTCTCTTTCTTCCCCTGATCTCTCTCTCTCTCTCTCTCTCTCCGTCTCTCTCTTCCCCCAATCTCTCTCTCTCTCCGCCTCTCTCTCTCTCCTCTATTTCTCTCTCTTTCTGTTTCACACACTCTCTCTCTCTCTTCCCAATTCTCTCTCTATTGTCAGTTAACCCCCCTTCATGTTTCTCTCTCTCACTCTCCGTCTCTCTCTCTCTCTCTCCCCACGATCTCTCTCTCACTTCCACCGATCTCTCTATTTCTGTCTCTCTCTCTCCGCACATCTCTCTCCCCATCTCCCCCTCCCGATTCTCTCTCTCTATCCTGTCAGTTAGCCCCCCAGCCATTGTCACCCTCACTATACACTGCCTCGCGTACCGCACTGTCACCCCGCATGTGAACGCCCGGCATGCGCCCCCCGCCGGCACCATCCCCCGCAACGCCAACGCCACACGCACCACCTCACCCCCCTCCAGGCAGTCACCGACCACTATCCTGGGGTACTCCGCGTTCATCCACGTCACCCGATCACACGAGTATCTTTCTCTTTCTCTCCCGTTCGCACATCTCTCTCCCTCTCATCTCGTCTCTCATCTTTTTTCTCTCTCGCTCTCTCTCTGTCTCTCCTTTTCTTTATTCTCTCTTCGATCTCTCTCCCTTTCATCCCGTCTCTCTTCGATCTCTTTGTCCTTCATCTCTCTCTTCTCTCTTCGATCTCTCTCTCTCTCATTTGAAGGACACAGGGAGAGACGTTGGTATCAATGGTTGTGAATGATCCTCTCTGATTTGAGGAACGAATGCGGGGAGAGAGGTTGGCATCAACGGTTGTGAATGATCTGTGATGCCACCTCAGTAAAAATTATGGTTATGAGAAAATCTATGGTATACCAATGATGTCATATCGCTGGTATCATAGGAAAATCAAACGTTGGAGTACCCATTGAGCACCCTATAATTGCATCATAGCCACACATTGGCAGCCACCACTAGCCACCATGACAGGTGCATCACACTCAGCCCCGACTGCACCTCGATCGTTTCTATGATTTGAAGAACGATTGCGGGGAGAGAGATTGGCATCAACGGTTGTAAATGATTTGTAATGCCACCTCAGCAAAAATCAGGGTTATACCAAAGTTTTTCTCCTCTCTCTGAGGAAATCTATGGTATAAATCACTGGTATCGCGAAAAAATCAAACGTTGGAGCACCCATTGAGCATCACTACAACTGCATCATAGCCACCACGACAGGTGCATCGCACTCATCCCCCACCATACCTCGATCATTTCTCTTATTTGAAGGACGATTGCGGGGAGAGAGGTTTGCATCAACGGTTGTGAATGATCCATGATGCCACCTCAGCAAAAATCACAATTATACCAAAGTCTCTATCTTTCTCTTTCTCTCACTCTCGCGCGAAGGAGGGGGGTTAGTGGTGCCAAAGGCGCCCCGCTTTGTGCCAATCGGCACGTGCATGCTTATTCAACAGGTAAAAGGGCATTTTCAATAGTCACATGTGGCTGACTATGTGATGCTCACGTGGCCATGATGCTTGCAGCTCCCTCATCGACAGTGTGGGTGCCACAATAAAAAATGTGTGCAACAGCTCAATACGGAGGCTTTTGGCGAATGTGAGCGCCGCTGAGCTAATTTTACCTCCCCCGACGAATGTGGGCGTCGTTGAATAAATTTTGCCGCCTCTCGCCAACTGTGGGTGCCCCTGTCGAAAATATTTCGCTGTCAAAGGTAGTTGTGCCGAATTCGATCGGGGATGTGTGGCCGCTGAAGGTGGCCGCCCGAGTGCCGACGGACACGGGCATGCACTATATGTGCGCCGCTGAGCTAATTTTACCTCCCCCGGTGAATGTGGACACCGCTGAATAAATTTTACCGCCCCTCGCCAACTGTGGGTGCCCCTGTCGAAAATATTTCGCTACCAAAGGTAGTTGTGCCGAAGTCGGTCGGGGATGTGTCGCTGCTCAAGGTGGCCGCTCGAGTGCCGACGAACATAGGCATGCACTATAACTAAGATGTATTGCCGCTAAAGGCAGCCCGAAGTCGGCGGGGGGTGTGTGATTGCCCAAGGTGGTTAGGTGTGTTGCCGCCGAATAAGATGGTGTGGGTGGGGGTGGTGATGCCCGGTGGATTTCTTGCCGCCGAAGGCGGCCCGATGCTGTGTCGACAAGTGTGTTGCCACCGAAGGCGGCCCACTGCAGTGCCGACAAGCACGGGCATGCACTAGTCTATATAACAAGGGACGTCGGTTTTGTGCTGACTAGACAAAACGGAACCAACAATCTGACTGGACAAAAATGAACCAAATAGATCTAAAAATTCGTTCAAAAATCAACGCACAATCTCTATTTCCCCGTCAACCAACTCCTTCCCCTTGGTTTCAAATCCTAACCCATTTAAATTGCACTAAACCCTTAAAATTCCGGCCCATTTAAACTGTACTAAGCTTGACCGTTCATTCTGTAATCGCTGTTTGCATCAACGGCTATAAACCCGCCTACTAAAATTTCGGTTGCCCCAAACCATTGGGTCGATCTCGAGGAATCCATTCGAACAAAGACAGCTGTGATTGATCAATTATAGGGGGAGGGGGAGTTGGTCGTGCCGAAGGCGCCCATTTCGTTCCAATCGACACGGACGAGGAAATGGGTGTCCCTATGAATGCTGATGTTGTCATCAAAAGTGTTTTTGTTGCTGAAGGCGTTCAAGTGTGTTGCCGCCGAAGGCGGCCCACTGCAGTGCCGACTAGAGGTTGCAATTCTTGACCCGACCCGAACCCGACCCGAAGTTAGCGGGTTTGGGTTTGGCCTAAACGGGTTCGAGTCATAAACGGGTCAACCCGATCGACCCATTTATTTAATGGGTCGGGTTCGGGTTTGTACCTATAGCCCGATTGACCCAACTTGACCTGTTTACCAAATGGGTCATGTCAACCCGATTCGAATCGAGCTAACCCCAACCAACCCGACCCAACCTGAACTAACCCGACCCAACTCGGTCCAATCCGACCCGTCTTGACCCAACCCAACAGCTTTACATAGGTTCTGTTGACCCAACCCGACCCGACACGACCCGACCTGTTTAGTAAACAGGTTAAACGGGTCGGGTCGGGTCAACTTGTTTATTAGGCGGGTCGGGTTTGGGTTTAAGTTTTTGACCCGTTTAGTAAACGGGTCGGGTTCGGGTTCGGGTTGGGTGTTTTGCCCTTATACCTATGTCTCAACCCGACCCAACCCGACCCATTGCCACCCCTAGTGCTGACAGGCATGGGCATGCACTAGTTGAATATATGCTCGATAGTTAAGTACAGAATAGGATTTCGGATGGTGAAACGGGATATGTTCATTATTTTTTGGGTATGAATAAAAATTCTCTTTGGCTAAACATATATAAATGGGATGAGAAGTTTATTTGCTTGAGACATTCATGGACATGAAAAATGATGTCTCGGCTCTTGTGAGATTAAATGTATTATGTTCTTTTTTTGTTGGGCAAATCAGGACAGTAGGTGTATCAAACAGATCTCTCAAATAAATCTATACTAGTAAGAAACCTAGGCAATACCCGGATGACGTTGATGCTTTCCATTTGGCACAGACGACATCGCAACTGTTCAAAGAAGTATGAAATATAAAATGAGTGTGATTCACTTGTTAGTGGAGAGATATTAACATTAAATCCCATTGAATGAGTATTTATCATCTTCATGATAGGTTTTTAATAGGAGATTGAGACGGACGGCTTATGATTGAGATCATGTTTAGCAAAAGTATCGCCCCCCCAATCTCTCCCCGAGTCGCGCACTGGAGAGATAAACAAAGAGAAAGAGCGTTTAAGAGAGAGAGGGGGGAGGGAGACAGAGAGAGAGAAAGAAAGAAGAAGCCCATATCAGCCCTCGACCGATCTCGATCAGCGGAGGACGTTAGTGGCGAGAGGAGGATGTCGGTGTCAAAGGAAATCAGGCTTTCGCAAATCAGGCTTCCGCAAACCAGTCCCCTCCTCTAATCAAAAACATGGTCGACCTAACTTCGCCTTACCCCCATTGCCTCCCCAAAAATCCTTTCCTCTTGTCCTCCCCCCTCATTCGACCAAAACCCTAACCCTTATTGCCTCCTACATTTCCCATCCAGTCTAATTCTTTGTTCACCCATTCTGCATTTTAATTTTTAAGAAATACTTAATTTGATGATGCATATTAAGTTATGCAACAATGAGAGCAACTACAAAAAGAAGATGTATCATTTACAGAGCATTTCTTGCTTCTGTTTGGTTTTTTGTTTTGTAAACCCTTTTTTTTTTTGTTATATGTTGTTTTGTTTATTTTTATTAATAGTTGTGCCTCTGTAATTTTTTTTGTTATAGGAGATTTATCATTTGTAAATCATTCCAACTTGGGCATCAATGTTGATATGGGCACCACCAAAGAATTTTTCCGCCTCAAGACAAATGTTTTTTACCTCCCTCTTAGCCTAGACTAATGCCTTCCCACCCCTCCACCCCAACTTGGGCACCAATGTTGATGTGGGTACCACCAAAAAAAATTTCCGCCCCATGACAAATATTTTTTTCCGCCAAAGGCGACTGCTGCATTGGTGTTGTATCCGTTTTATATTTCTACGTCAACAATATAAAGGCCTTTCGTTGGTGGAATTGAGAAGTCGTTGTAACATTCGCCACAAAACACACAAGATTTTGTTCGCTTTGTCCGTGTCCGCACGAGACCTTCCTAGGGAGGTCACCTATCATAGTACTACTTTCGCCCAAGCACGCTTAACTACGGAATTCTTACAAAATCCATAGCGGCGCACGGTTTAAAAACACATCTTCTATGTTTGGGAGGGGAAATTATATAACTAGCTCAGGATCTCCTTCACCTCACCTCACCTCATCTCATCCATCTTGGCATCCCAGCCTCATGAGTCTTGGCTCTTGGTTATTGGCTATTGGATCTTGGTCGTCACAATCTACCCCCCTTAAGTGCTACACGTCCTCGTATAGGGTTAGACCCCCTCATCCTGAGGAAAACCGACACTGATACCACTTTGTAACATCCATCCCAAACACATAAGATTTTGTCTGCTTTGCCCTTGTCCACACGAAAATTTCCCAGGGAGGTCACCCATCCTAGTATTACTATCGCTCGAGCACGCTTAACTACGGAGTTCTTACGAAATCCATAGCGGTGCATGGTTTAAAACACGTCCTCTATGTTTGGGAGGAGAAATTATATAACTAGCTCAGGATCTTCTTTTCTCTAGGCGATGTGGGGCTAACTCGTGGCCTTGTACACCTCATCTCACCTCATCTATCTTGGCATCCCAGTCTCAGGAGTCTTGGCTCTTGATCGTCACAGTTATTCCAATATCGAGTATGCACATCGATCAAGAACATCCTGATATGATAACCATCTGATGCCTGCTGGACGGGATGAGTGCAATTCACTGATTGAGATGTATGGTTGTGATCCGATGCAACGTTATATTCTTAATGGATGTGCATACTCGATGTTCAGCTAGGATTTTCAATATGTTAACTAGTGATGTTTGATATAACACTAGTATTTTTCATCGTTGCACACCCCTATTGATGAATGTCATTAGTGATTTTCAAAATTTCACTATTGAATTTCATCCCGCCAATGAAAAGTTGCTAGCATCACCTCACGCGAAGCTAGCAACCAAAAGTGGGCAGACGAGTTGGTTATACAGTATTACTCGTAATAACTGTCTGGGGCCCACGGAGACGATAGTGGAACCCGTAGCCCTGCTTGGGGCCCACGGAGATGACAATGGGACCCGCAGCCCTGCATGGGGCCCACAGAGACGATAGTGGGACCCACAACCCTACCTAGGGCCTACGGAGACGACAGTGGGACAGCCCTACCTGGGGCTTACAGAGACGACTGTGGGACCCACAGTCCTGCCTGGGGCCTACATACACTATATGGGGTCTAGAAAATCCCCCCAGATATTTACCAAAACCCCCGGTATTCCTAAACCTCTATAAATATTAGACTCGACAAATGATAAAGGATCGCAATCGAGAATAAGATCTGATTTCATTAATCCATATCCCACTTCCTATTTTTCAGAGCTCATTAATCCTTATGGTGATCAGACTCCAGTCAATGAAAAGTATTGCTCATTAATCCATATCCCACTTTCTATTTTTCAGAGCTCATTAAGCCTTGATGGATGTGCATACTCGATGTTCAGCTAGGATTTTCAATATGTTAACTAGTGATGTTTGATATAACACTAGTATTTTTCATCGTTGCACACCCCTATTGATGAATGTCATTAGTGATTTTCAAAATTTCACTATTGAATTTCATCCAGTCAATGGAAAGTTGCTAGCATCACCTCACGCGAAGCTAGCAACCAAAAGTGGGCAAACGAGTTGGTTATACAGTATTACTTGTAATAACTGTCTGGGGCCCACGGAGACGATAGTGGAACCCATAGCCCTGCTTGGGGCCCACGGAGACGACAATGGGACCCGCAGCCCTGCATGGGGCCCACAGAGACGATAGTGGGACCCACAACCCTACCTAGGGCCTACGGAGACGACATTGGGACAGCCCTACCTGGGGCTTACAGAGACGACAGTGGGACCCGCAGTCCTGCCTGGGGCCTACATACACTATATGGGGTCTGGAAAATCCTCCCAGATATTTACCAAAACCCCCAGTATTCCTAAACCTCTATAAATAATAGACTCGACAAATGATAAAGGATCGCAATCGAGAATAAGATCTGATTTCATTAATCCATATCCCACTTTCTATTTTTCAGAGCTCATTAAGCCTTATGGTGATCATACTCCAGTCAAGCCTACTCTCCCCTCTGTTTACTTGTATAAACACTCCTCAGCCTGTCGAATACATCTTTAGAGATAGTGGATTCAAAGGTTGCATCTTATTGCACGAAGACGTAGGATTCGACCAAACTTCATTACCACATCATGTGTCAATTCTCTCTCCCTCTCGTTCTCTCTCTCTCTCTCTCTCTCTAACATTCTGAATAAATTCACATAATTTGCAAGTCGCTCTCTCCCTTTACCTTATAGTGTCTGTATGACAGCTAAGCTCGCGACAGCTGAACATCTCACAATGCCACATCTCGAAGGTCAACACCTTCCATCGATTGTTGGAGGGGGACCGTACGACGATCGTAATCTCCCCCCACAAGCGCCATATGGATCATACAGGACTGGTGACACGCCCAACTAACTTCACAAGCCTCCCGTAAAAAAAGTGAAACATCCGGTTCAAGCAAAAAGAATGGTAACCAGACGACCTAAAAAATATATTATATTTTTTAATAAGACAATCAACTATTAAATTATGAATAACTTACTAAAATATATAATGTTTAACTTACCTCACTCACAATCATCAAATCCATCATCATTCGGTATAATAGGATGCAGTGGTGGGGGTTTAACTCGTACTGCTGGTACGGAAGGACCCACCTCAAAGCTCGAGGAAAGTATTGGGTGTCCTCGAGAAGGTCAAAATGTACTGGCCTACCTACAAGTAGGTACTGATGGGCCCAAACGTGAACAATATAATAAATATATAAGATACTAAATAATTCAAATAAAACAAAATCTATATAACATGGCACGGCGCTTTCGTGCTGACTAGACAAAACAGCACCAAAAGCTGACTAGACAAAAAAATTTGCTGACTAGACCAATATAGACCGCATAATTCTCTAAGAGAATATACCCCATGCTGACTAGACCAATAGACCAACCAACAGTCGTCCGTTGCACCCAAACAGAAGTGATGCATCGCATTCATCCCCATTAATTTAAAAACGGACGGCTGTGATTTCGCCGGTCCCAAACGCCAGGTAAAGGGAATCCCATTAGTAATTTAAACACGGACGGCTGTGATTTCGCCGGTCCCAAACGGCAGGTAAAGGGAATCCCATTAATTCCCTTAACATTAAAAACGGGCGGATGTGATTCTCTGTTCCGAATCCAGCACTCCTTTCAGACCCCCCTCCCTCAAGGCCCCCTCGAGCCGCCGCCCTTCACCTCCAGCCGACGTGATCGCCCCCCTCCCGCCGAGATGATCGCCACCCTACCCCTCGAGCCGCCGCCCTTGCCGAGATGATCGCCCCCCTCCCCCTCGACCCGCCCTTCACACCCTCTTTTCCGGCCTCCTTCATACCCTCTTTGCCGGCCTTAAATCCCGCCGATCATCTCTCATTCCTCCCTCACCTGCTCTCTCTCATTCCCCTCTCTCTCCCACCCCTCTCATCACCTAAAATCAAGGCCGCCACCCTTGCGATCCCCCCAAATCCCGTGCCCCCTGCGATCCGCCCAAATCCCCCCTTGCTCCCTCCTTTCTGATCCCGCCTTCCCCCTTCCCTGTGATCCCCCTTTACCCCCTCCCATGCGATCATGCGATCCCGCCTTCCCCCCTTCCCTGCGATACCCCAAATCCCAAGCCCCTTTGTCGCGCCTAAAATCATGGCCCCGCCTCCCTTGCAATCCCCCTTGCCAAAAATCCTTGCCGCCTCTACCCTACTTTCCAAATCGAGCAGCCCGCGTTCAAATCCTCCCAAATACGGCAGGATTCTGGTATGGAAAATATTCATTGTCCCCAGCCCTTGCACGCACCCCAAACCCTTCAAGAGGCATTGTGCAGAAGGCGGGATCGTGCAGAAGGAAGGCGGGATCGTGCAGAAGGCATCAACCCCTCCCCACCTAGCCGCACGCAAGCTCTAGGTCCGCCAGGTATGAACTCGCACTCTAACACTCTCTCTATCTTAGTAAGAAAAAAAAATCAGCAATTTTTTTTTCTTTTCAATCAACATTAATCGCATGTTGATTTCTGGTATTGGTAGACCTTGGAGAAATCAGCAATTTCCGTTCCCATCTGTCTCTCTCTTGCTGTTTTGTTTTTTTTTTCTGATTATGTTTTTAATCCATGGTTTTCTTCGTTTTTTTGCAGCGATGATTCAACACCAAGACGTGGATCAAACCGAGGTGAGATCTTTGTCTCTTTTTGTGACAATTGGTTGCATGTCAGTGGCAATGCCTTTTAAGTTGCCCAGCACCCACCTCTTGGTGCTGGGCAACTTTAAACCATTGCCATTGACATTCAATTAGATTACTTCTATTTTTTGGGTTTCCATTTTTTTGGTGCAATTAGATTCCTTTGATTTCTTTTTGTAGCTATTTACTGATTTTTTTGCTGTTTTTTTTTGGCTGATTTTCTTGCTGATTTTTCCTGATATTTTTTGTCAATCTATAAATAAAACCCTTATGTAAAGTGTTTACACCACCTGCTGCACGCTGTCACGTCAATCTAAAAGTATGCTGTTTTTTATACTTCGTCATTGTCCCCAGCCCTTGCACGCACCCCAAACCCATCAAGAGGCTGTGATTGTGCAGAAGGAGGGATCGTGCAGAAGACATCAACCCCTCCCCACCTAGCCGCACACAAGCTCTAGGTCCGCCAGGTATGAACTCGCACTCTAGCACTCTCTCAATCTTAGTAAGAAAAAAAAATCAGCAAATTTTTTTTATTTTCAATCAACATGAATTGCATGTTGATTTCTGGTATTGGTAGACCTTGGAGAAATCAATCAATTTTACTGTTATAGCAGGACACTTTGCTGTTGAATTTTGGCTCACATCATTGTCAGAGCCCACTTGGGTTATGGGAAACGATAAAAAATCCCACATATCCCTTCCACACGGAAAGGAAAATTTAGTCTCCTGATAGTGTGAAACATATTCTCTCACGCAATAAAGGATAAGGCTACGTTTTCATCTGTGTTCGGCGGAGATACTCATATTGGGCATCAAGCAAACCTTCATATCATCATCCCCGATGTGTTATGGTCGGAGGTATAATCTTCTTCCGCTTATCATTATTGATCTAATATTTGCCTCGTATGTTTCGGATATATGGAAATCCAAGTAAATTTCTTATAGGGTGTTCCCTTCAAAGCAAAAACGAAGTGATCAGTGATGAGGAGGAACTAATAATAACTCAACACTACATGCATTGGCATAGCCATATGAGTCCACAAGTACATAAGGACAACTCATAAACTTCAAATAAATGGCTCATATTTGATGAGATGCTCATCTATAACAGGGGCAGCTCATGTTCTTTCACCTGTTTGGCATAAAAAGTCTAGGTGCTAGCCTACTAGCCTCACCAAGATCATCCAGATTTCGTCATAATTGTGATTTGTTCATGAAAATTCAGCCGCATAGTTCTATCTCAAATCAATATTAACTTCTTTTTTCCTAAGATCAACAGCAAATTTCTTTCAGTTTGATGAAAATGACATTGTAACATTGGTTTGGGCACTCAATTTTACTGTTATAGCAGGACACTTTGCTGTTGAAATTTGGCTGATTTTTGGAAATGCTGATTTTTGGAATTGTAACCCAAAAATTATAGCAGCACTGCAGCACTGATTTTACTGTTATAGTAGTAGTTTAAAGGTAACCCATTGATGTAAGGCTTTTAAAAATGCTGATTTTTGGAAATGCTGATTTTTGATCGAAATGCTGACTTTAAAGGTGAGCCTTCAAATCCTTTCCGTAAAATCAGTTTTGTGGGATTGTAATTTGATTGTAAAACTTTGTGATGAAAAATTGATCCAAAAAATGGATCTTTTCTTTTTTCTTTTTATCTTTGTCTTTCTTTCTTTGTTTTGCTTTTGCCCCCTTATTTTTTTTGGTTTGTGCTGTACAACCAAGAAGGAGGCATTTTGAGTTTCATATGGTTTCATATTATTCCTCATGTGGTAGGATATACTTTTGTGTGTATAAGAGCATCTCCAGACCTTGCTCAAATTTTTACTCAGATTGAGTAAACATTTGAGTAACAACTCAATCTGATACAGAGCACTCCAGCCCTTGCTGAAATTTGAGTAAAAACTCAATTTGGTATGAGTTTGAGTATGGGCTGGAGCTGATTTTGGAGCTTTACTCAGATTTGAGTAAATACTTCATAAGCAAAAGCTCCAAAAGGTACTTCCAACGGCTTTGTTTTTACTCAAATCTGAGTAAAGGCTCCAAAACCAGCTCCAGCTCTTGCTCAAACTCATAACAAATTTTTTTCTTGATTGCCACATCATCCATGGGAAAATGAACTATGGACACCACACTCATTGTCAGAGCCCACTTGGGTTATGGGAAACGATAAAAAATCTCACAGATCCCTTCCACACGGAAAGGAAAATTTAGTCTCCTGATAGTGTGAAACATATTCTCTCACGCAATAAAGGATAAGGCTACGTTTTCATCTGTGTTCGGCGGAGATACTCATATTGGGCATCAAGCAAACCTTCATATCATCATCCCCGATGTGTTATGGTCGGAGGTATAATCTTCTTCCGCTTAGCATTATTGATCTAATATTTGCGTCGTATGTTTCGGATATATGGAAATCCAAGTAAATTTCTTATAGGGTGTTCCCTTCAAAGCAAAAACTAAGTGATCAGTGATGAGGAGGAACTAATAATAACTCAACACTACATGCATTGGCATAGCCATATGAGTCCACAAGTACATAAGGTCAACTCATAAACTTCAAATAAATGGCTCATATTTGATGAGATGCTCATCTATAACAGGGGCAGCTCATGTTCTTTCACCTGTTTGGCATAAAAAGTCTAGGTGCTAGCCTACTAGCCTCACCAAGATCATCCAGATTTCGTCATAATTGTGATTTGTTCATGAAAATTCAGCCGCATAGTTCTATCTCAAATCAATATTAACTTCTTTTTTCCTAAGATCAACAGCAAATTTCTTTCAGTTTGATGAAAATGACATTGTAACATTGGTTTGGGCACTCAATTTTACTGTTATAGCAGGACACTTTGCTGTTGAAATTTGGCTGATTTTTGGAAATGCTGATTTTTGGAATTGTAACCCAAAAATTATAGCAGCACTGCAGCACTGATTTTACTGTTATAGTAGTAGTTTAAAGGTAACCCATTGATGTAAGGCTTTTAAAAATGTTGATTTTTGGAAATGCTGATTTTTGATCGAAATGCTGACTTTAAAGGTGAGCCTTCAAATCCTTTCCGTAAAATCAGTTTTGTGGGATTGTAATTTGATTGTAAAACTTTGTGATGAAAAATTGATCCAAAAAATGGATCTTTCCTTTTTTCTTTTTATCTTTGTCTTTCTTTCTTTGTTTTGCTTTTGCCCCCTTATTTTTTTTGGTTTGTGCTGTACAACCAAGAAGGAGGCATTTTGAGTTTCATATGGTTTCATATTATTCCTCATGTGGTAGGATATACTTTTGTGTGTATAAGAGCATCTCCAGACCTTGCTCAAATTTTTACTCAGATTGAGTAAACATTTGAGTAACAACTCAATCTGATACAGTGCACTCCAGCCCTTGCTGAAATTTGAGTAAAAACTCAATTTGGTATGAGTTTGAGTATGGGCTGGAGCTGATTTTGGAGCTTTACTCAGATTTGAGTAAAAACTTCATGAGCAAAAGCTCCAAAAGGTACTTCCAACGGCTTTGTTTTTACTCAAATTTGAGTAAAGGCTCCAAAACCAGCTCCAGCCCTTGCTCAAACTCATAACAAATTGAGTTTTTACTCAAATATGAGCAAGGGCTGGAGAGCTCTGTATCGGATTGTGTTTTTACTCAAAATTTTACTCAAATTTGAGTAGATATTTGAGTAAGGGCTGGAGATGCTCTAAGTGATCTATTAACTAGATTCTAGCTAGACTTGCACTGGCAGCTGCTTGATAATGATTTTGCCGAAATGCTGATTTTTGCCCGAAATACTGATTTTGCTAATTTTTGACCGAAATGCTGATTTTTGTCCGAAATGCTGATTTTTGCCCGAAATCCAGAAATAGCATCTTAAACCATTTGGTTTGCTGATTTTTTGCCCGAAATGCTGATTTTTTGCCCGAAATGCTGCAATGTCTTTGCACATTCCCTCCATAATGTAGTATCTCTACATATTTAAGTCAGGCTCCCATTGTTGACATTTGAAGGATAAATATCACTTATGTCTAGAGAAAGATATTGCAAATTAACTATGCCCATGGCAAGAAGATGTCTAAGGTAGTCTATACTCTATATCCATGACATACACTACTCCATGATGAATAGAAGAAACAAATCTAAAATCTAATTCTGAAAAATAATAATGCATGTTACCCAAAATTATATGAATGCTATATCAGGATTGATCATTTATAGTAGGTATTTAAGGGCCTAAAGTGCTATAGTGAATGATTCAATGTTTATGAATACTACGAGCTCCAAGTGTTGATTCTGCCTTTCTTCTTAGTTTTCTCCCACTATTTCTTTGTTTCTTAGTTCAAAGAAATACCGTAGATGCCATGCTTCATCCCATGACGTTCGATACTTCAACGGGAAAAAGAAGGCTCATATACCTGCGGATGTTTGACTCGATTCCTGAGGATGGGTTACAAAAAATTTACACGGAGATACGAAAAATGGACAAAAGCAGACCATCGTTATCTTCGCCGACCCCGTGAAAAATGAAATTGTACTAATTCGTCGTCTGCATTTGGGTGTTTTAGTATAAATGAAGCTTTGTAATGAAGGGAAAATAAATTGTCACTTTGTTTTAGTATAAATGTTTATCGTCAAGCCTATAATTAAATATACAGATGTGGCTTAATTTATAAGTCTTGCGTATCATTTTATTGGACTACCATTTTCTTTATTGAAGAAACATTTATATTTTTCTTTCCATATTTCAAAAAAAAAAGCACAAACTAAAATTGGCACGATTTATGATATTCTCTTTAGGTGCAACTATGGATCTCATGCCCTCACCCCCAAGTACACCGGAATACGTTCTTGCGACCCCTCCAGAGACACTAGCAGTTGGGTGTGACCAAGAGGTGGTGGCCAATGATCAAACTGAACATGAGGACATAACACTTCCAGACCTATTAAATCAGACCGACGTAGCCTTCCACGCGGTTACCCCGAGTAATGTCGCTTCAAAGGTACGGTGTTAGTCCTTTTTGATATATATATATATAAATTATATTTGTATTCTTAATCAAGTTTAAATCAAATTTATTGAGTCACTTAGTATAAGCTTTCATATCAAGTTTAAATCGTTTATTGGGTCACTTAGTATACAATACTGGTAAAATAGGAATACAATTTTATATACTACCTTTAGATACCTTTTATTAAAAAACTAAAATTTAAGTGATATATTTTCTAAAATATGATATATAATGAATCTATTAATAACTGCAATAGGCTTCATATCTTCAAACGGAACGTGAGTTTTTAGAGATTTCAACATTGCAAATAGAGCAACAGAATAAAACAAGAAAGGATCCGAAGACAACGTTCCAGTCACGTTCAACGGGGCAGCTTGCTAGAAGGCAAAGGGAAAAGAAGGAAAGAGCCAAGGGAAAGGCCGTGGCGATAGGACCATTTCACAATTTAGAATTTTCGGCTGAAAATCAAAGGCGACAGAAGAAATCAAGAAAGGATCCTGAGACAATGTTTTTGTCACGTTCTGCGGGTCAACTTGCTAGGAGGCAAAGGGAAAAGGAGGAAAGAGCAAAAAGGAATGGCGTGATGATAGTACCATTTGATAATTTAGAATGTCCTGGTGAAAATCTAGAGATATCAGATAACCCTACATGTCATTCACGTTCAGTTAATCAACTTGCTAACATCGAAAGAGAAAGGGAGGGAAGATGTAAGGCAAATGCCGTAGCGATATTATCAGTTGAAAATCTGGAACAACATCCGGTTCTAAATCCCGAGCCACCACTGGTTGAAAATCTGGAACAACACCCGATTGTAAATCCCGAGCCACCATTGCTTGAAAATCTAGAACTTCAGCTGGTGCCCAACACGTAAGTTGCATATTTTTAACATAGACTTATCATTTATTGTTGTCATTATCATTTGTAAGATATAACAAAACTTGTATTGTAAACTTGAACTTTTGAATATGTTATTTGGTATACAGAAATAAAGAACTAGATGCATCTGATGAGGATGAGGACTTTAATGAACCTATATTACATCGAGAACAACTAGATCGTCATTTCCTTGGTCAGATGGATATCGTGTGCCCCACATGTTCGGCTTTGCATTTTATTGAGGAGCGATTAGCTAAATCCTTTGTGAGGTCACCAAGATTCTGTACGTGCTGTCTTGAAGGGAAGATCAGACTACCGTTGCTTAGAGAGCCACCCCGGCCGATTAAGGATTTGTTCGACGGTGATAATAATCGTTGCAGATCATTCCGGCTCCATTCTTGCGAGTACAATAATGCTAACGCATTCACAAGCCTCGAAGTGCAGAGAGATTCACGTGCTATTAATGGCCGAGGACCTAGACCATTCACGATACATGGCGAACTTCGACACCAAACAGGTGCATTATTGTCGAGACCAGATCAAACGCCTTCGTATGCACAGTTGTATATCTACGATCCAAAACAGGCATTACAATTTCGAGAAAAAAAGAATGAGAAACTCGATCATTACATCTTGCAGATTATACAAGACACTCTTATTGAGTGCAATCCATTCATCGCTAAGTTCAAAAGAGCACACGAATTATTAAGTTCATTAGATAATGAAAGGTCGGATGTTCATGCCTACCTGCATTATTCCAAAACCAACGACCGACGACGCTACAACTTGCCCAGTTCTGATGAGATTGCGGTGGTCATGCCAGGAGACGGTACAGAATACTCAAAAGTTCGAGACATTAAACTCTACTTGCGTAGTGAACAATCATTAATGACCATCAGCGAGTGTCATCCAGCGTATCTGCCACTCCACTACGTGCTTCTTTTTCCATACGGTGAGCTAGGGTGGCACGAAGGTATGAAGAAATGGGACACAGTTAGAAATAAGCCAACAAATACAAGACTCACGCAGATAAACTACTATTGCTACCGCCTGTTCCAACGACCTCAAGAATACTCAACGATCCTCCGAGCATCTAAGTTATTCCAAGAGTTTTTCGTCGATGCTTGGGCAGCGACGGAGCAGAATAAGATGAACTGGTGCAGAGCCAACCAAACAAAGCTTCGTGCAGAGTTGTATCAAGGTTTGACTGATATTGCCGCACAAGGCCTTGACCCCAATCAAGTTGGAAAAAGGATTCTGCTACCATCCACACATATCGGAAGTCCACGCCATATGTTTGAGATATTTCAAGACTCCATGGTAATCACGCGGTACAACGATCATCCGGATATATTCCTAACTATGACTGCTAATCCAAAATGGGACGAGATTACACAAGAATTGATTGGTGGTCAGAAGTCGACAGATCGTCCGGATTTAGTTGCTCGAGTTTTTGAGTTGAAGAGAAAAGCACTTATGAAGGAGATAAAGGTTAACGGGGTTTTCGGCAAGGAAGTTGGTCATGTCTATACTATTGAGTTCCAGAAGCAGGGACTACCACATATGCACGCGTTGATATTCCTACGTTCCCAGGATAAGATTCGAAACTCTACGGATGTGGACAAGGTGGTACGAGCAGAGCTCCCGAGCCGTGACGATCTAGATTTGTACCAAACAGTCACCACATGCATGATACATGGGCCTTGCGGTGCCAGGAACAAAACAACACCCTGCATGGAGAGCGGACGATGCACAAAAAGATATCCATGAGACTTCTGTGATGCAACCACAATGGATCAGGACGGGTATCCCATCTATCGTAGACGCGACACTGATAGCTTCCGTACGCGAGATGACCATCTAATTGATAATCGAGATGTAGTGCCGTATAATCCGTACCTAACAAGAAAGTTCAACTGTCATATAAACATCGAGGTCTGTGCCGGGTTGCGATGCGTTAAGTACATACATAAATACATCTACAAGGGGCACGATCGGACTACGATTGTTGTAGGAGGGGTGGACGAGATAAATGATTATCTTGATGCCAGGTACATAGGTCCAACAGAGGCAGCATAGCGGTTGTTCCAATACTCGATGCACGAGGAAATACCAAAAGTCGAGCGACTCGCTATTCATCTACCGGGTGAGCACCGAGTTCTGTTCAATCCAAACTTGGAAATGGAACAAATTCTTCATGATGCCAGTACCCAGAAGTCTACTTTGACTGCTTTCTTTGACTGCTGTGCGGTAAACCAATACGCTCGCAACCTGACATATCAGGAATTCCCGTAATATTTCGTGTGGAATAAGTCGCAAAAGAAATGGACCCAACGAAAATCTGGCTTTGCAATTGGCAGAATGTTCTTTGCAAGTCCTAGCTCCGGCGAGAGGTTTTATATGCGGCTTTTACTAACCGTCGTTCGAGGCCCAACGTCTTTTGAAAGCTTGCGCACTGTTGACAATGTATTGTACAGCACATTCAAGGCTGCATGCGTCGCGAGAGGATTGCTAGAGGATGATGAAGAGTGGGTCCAGTGTCTTGAAGAGGCATCAGTAATGAATATTGGACACCAATTGAGGTGGCTGTTTGCCGTCATTCTTCTATAGTGCTCACCGATCGAACCACATACCCTATGGAGGCGATTCCACGAAAACATCTGTGACGACCTGCCCCAAAGGATACGCACCTCCTTTATGATCACGGAGCCAAATGAACATCAGGTCGAGGACTACGGACTCTATCTCCTTAATTAGTTGCTTACTGAGTCAGGTAAAAGTCTGGTCGACTTCCCCCAAATGCCAATTCCTACATCAAACTGGTGCAGAGTGCCCGGTAATAGACTAATCATCGAGCACCGGCAACTGCAGCACGAGGCTGAACGGTCTGATCCCCAGGTGAATATCGAAAAGCTGAATGCCTGCCAACGTAGTGCTTTTGAGCGGGTAGTTTCATCGGTCACAGATAACATAGGCACAACGTTCTTCCTAAACGGCGGAGCAGGGACTGGGAAGACTTTCTTATACAATACCTTGGCAACAATGTGTCGAAGTCTTGGTTATATTGTGGTCACCGTCGCATCGTCTGGGATTGCGTCGCTTCTTTTACTAGGCGGGCGGACTGCGCATTCCATGTTCAGCATACCGCTCGATGTCATGGATAATTCGGTATGCGAGTTCAGCAAGCAGTCGATCCAGGCAGAGCTCCTACAACAGGCTAAGCTAATCATATGGGATGAAGTGCCGATGCAGTACAAGTTTTGCATTGAAACCGTCGATCGGACGCTGCGTGACGTACGTGAGGTTGACAGGCCATTCGGAGGCATCACTGTCGTACTTGGCGGTGACTTTCGCCAGATATTGCCGGTGATACCGAAGGGTACACGCGAGCAGATCATTGCCGCTACTCTCTGCCGATCATCAATATGGAAGTATGTACAAGTGCTAACTCTTACAATCAATATGCGACTGGCTTCAGGGAACAATCAAAATGTTGCTTTTGCAGAGTTCTTGCAACAGGTATTGATTAGATTCAATTCCAATAATCAATTTTGATTATTGTTCTATATTATTCGTACGCATTCTCAAAATTCGTATGCATGTCTTACGATATCCCTCATATATTCCAGGTCGGCACAAACCCGCAAGAGAAATTGGAAATACCATCAGAGATGCGCAGGTGCCCCACACTGCATGATCTGATCACCATAGTGTACCCAAACCTGGACGTGATCGAGGTCGTTACGCCATGATACTTGACGGAGCGGATTATACTGTCCGCAAGAAACGACGACGTTGACGTGATCAATCGTGCAGCGTTAGACCAGTTTCCGGGGGAGTCCAAGTGCTACTTCGCAGCAGACTCGATTGCAGAAGACGAAAACAATCGGAATATTACATCCCGATACCCCCTTGAGTTCTTGAACTCACTAAACCCCTCAGGATTACCACCGTTCAAGTTGGAGCTCAAGGTAGGGAGTCCGGTCATACTTCTCAGAAATATCGCTCCGAAAGATGGTCTTTGCAATGGCACACGACTCATGGTGTCCAGATGCGCGACGCGGATCATCGAAGCAAGGATTCTAACCGGCGATAAAGCTGGCAACCTGGTTTTCATCCCAAGGATATCCTTGACCCCGTCAAATTCAGAGATCCCAATCAACATGACAAGACGCCAGTTTCCGGTCCGACTAGCGTACGCTATGACAATCAACAAGTCTCAGGGACAATTCGTGTCAGTCGTCGGTGTTGATCTACGTACCGTGGTATTCACTCATGGACAACTGTACATGGCACTCTCCCGGTGCATGAATTTTGAATCTGTCAGTGTTCTACTCCCGAAAGAAAGTCCAAACACCACGACAAATATTGTCTACCCAGAGGTTCTGTTGTAAATCAAAGGTAGGAATCGATGCACACATTTTATTTTTAATATTATTCTTCGTGAAAGTACGTTCGATAATTTCTAACTCCATGCATTGTTATATTTCAGGAGTGCTTCATCTGCCACGATACTAGACGAGTGGAATGCCTCAGGTACTGCTGCCTGTGTGACTACACCGTCCACACGTAAGGAAATCTCATAACCTGCTGCCTATGTGACTACACCGCCCACTACTGCCTGTGTTTCACACAAATTATTGTTTTCAACAGGTATTGCGTCAAGGACGAGGACTCATCTCCTTCGAAGGGTTGGCTTTGCCCGATGGATAAGGCCATAGTCGATGATTTAGCACACGATGTCGCTTAGAGATAATAGCTTTGATCTCAAATGTTTAAATAAAGTTGGTGTGCAGTTATTGGGTTCATATATCGTTGTGGTCACATTTTGTTTCGTAATTTGTAATTGCTAATGGGTAGACCCGATCTCTGTTTCTAGAGTTATAAATCCTTTAATTTGTTATGTTCTTTGAGCTGGATGTCATCTATTAGTTTCAGTAGGTATTACACTGTTGTGGCTTAATGTCAATTTAACGACTTCAAAATTATCTCTTTTTTACATGCAAGCATTGTAAGGATTGTCCATGTCCTTTGTGGAGAAAGCTAAACTGCAACCCATGAAATTTTCTTAATACCTTAGCTAGGCTATGCTTCACTAGCTATACACCGTGCACTATATGATGGTATATGTGCTGTAATTAGGTGAGTTTTTTTAATGCTGAATGGTGCTTTAACTATACATGATCATTATCTGTAGAGGGTCTTGCTGTTGAGATTACCATCATGATTTTACCTAGATTAGCTCTGTAGACTACCACAATATATTTGACTTGAGTTTTCATTTTTCTGTGATTCTTATTAACCTCTTCTTTCAGGTAAAATCAATTTTTGAGTCATACCGTTGGGCACCTTTCATCCCTGTTGTGCAGCATAGTTCCATGCTAACTGTATTGCTGCTGCTTTCAAAATATAGATTGAGAAATGTTCTAGTGATTAAAGTGGAGAAGCCTTACATTAACAATTTTATTACACAATCAGCGGTTGTACAGGGTCTCAAACAATGCAAAGGAAGGGACTGGTTTGATTGCATTGCTGCACATCCTCTTTCAGATCTTGGACTTCCTTTTATGTCATCTGATGAGGTTTTTCCATATTGCCGAATTATTTAAGTGAACTATTATATTTCTCTTCCATTTTCTTTGCAACATCAGTTCTATATCTATTTGATCTTACAGTAAACTGTCTTATGTCTCTCAGTCTAAGGTTCTGTTTAGAATTTTCTAGGGATTAGTTAATGTGCTTGACTAATTTTCACGTTTAACCATTTCTTAGTTTGTATAGCATTTGTTTTTCATTCCCTTTAATGGGTGATGGATAATTACTGCACAATGGTGTGTCATTTTATTTTGGCTATTTACTTCAGAGCTTCCTTTAGCGGCTGACAGGTGTGTTGCCATCGAAGGCGGCCTGCTGCAGTGTAGACAGGCACGGGCATGCAATTTTTGACCCGAAACGGCTAACCCGACACACGACCCGACTCGAAATTAGCAGGTCCGGGTCAAACGAAATCAGGTCGTAAACGGATCGACACGACGGACCCGTTTTGTAAATGGGTCGGGTCTGGTTTTTGTATCCGACCTATTTAATACCCTTTTAAAAACCAATGGGTTGGGCCAGTATTGCCGTCGAATGTTTTTTGTTGCCGAAGATGGTCAGCTGCATTGTCGCCGAATATGACGGTGTGGGTGGTGATGCCCAGGGTGTGTCCTGCCGTCGAAGGCGGTCCGCTTTTTTGCCGACAGCTGTGTTGCCGCCGAAGGCGGCCCGCTGCAATGCCGACAGGCACGGGCATGCACTAGTAAGTATAATATATTATAATTTTTTTTATCTTTAGTAAGGGAGTCCAACCCACTAGCTAGTGTGCAACACCCATAGCAAACCGGTTTAATCTATAGTATAAAAATGCCAGAACGACTGCACTCCGGACATACTAGGAAGTCATGGTCAAGTCTTGAAAAAAAATAATTGACATGCATAATATTGTCAGTTGCATCTATAAACATGCATTAGCTACACAGTGCCAATAAATATGCACGTATGTACCTCAATGTCTTAAATAATAAATATACATTATTAGCATGTCATTTATGTAAGAATATTAATATGTATCGAATAAAATTAATAAATAAAAACTTACCGTCTCAAGGTGTACTGGTTCGAGGTGCCGGTCCAAAGTGAGCACGAAACCAGCTCAATTGAATGTACCTTCCCCCCCTGTGATGGCGGAGGCGGTACAACTCCTAAGTTATCATGGATCATTTGATAGTAGTCAAAAGATGGGGTGCCAGGAAGTACAATCACAAGTAGGCCGGTGATGACCAACCTTAAAATATGCTGAGTATCATGCAAGGTGATAGACATCTCTCCGAAAGAAAAATAAAATATGTGAATAGTCGGCCACTAAAACTCAGTTAGTGCGTAGCAGAGACGCAGGTTGGTGCTAAACCAGCGAATATGACTGAACCAACCGAATCCAGCATGCTCCACTAACTGACTACGGGAGCCGAACAACTCTCACTTGTCCAGAAGATTCTCGTGACAACGAAAAACGAATATTGTGATAGTCAATATAATATATAAATATTAAATTTTTTTAATATTAATTAATTAATTTGAATATATGATTACAAACATACATGAGCATGCATGAATACCGCAGTAGCACGATGTCTAGCTCGGGACAGAAGCACCTAGTCTGTGGTCACCAAAAAAAAAAAATGACTATCATTTCGCTCTATTCCACGAAGAGCACCCCCCAAGATTTACACCGAAAACACCCCAACCCGAGCATAGAGAGGGCCACCAGAAAGAGAAAGGGAGAGGGGATGTTTACGCTAAATGAACCTAAATGACGTATTTCGATATATATATATATATATATATATATATATATATATATATATATATATATATATATATATATATATATATATATATATATGCATTATGAATTACGCCATATGTGATGCCTTAAAGCCTTTACGCCATCTCAAATGGTGTAAATCTTTATGCTATGACAGATGGTGAAATACAAGGGGGTACTTTGGGTATTTAAAATTATCGCGCCATATTTACGCCATTTATAATAGTGTAAAAGATCGACGTCATCTAATTAAGATAGCGAACTGTTCCATTTTTTACAATTTATAAAGTTCTATTCCTTTAGTATAATATTAATATTTTCTGTTTCGTTTTTGAAAAATCTCTCTAGAGTCTATTGACTTTCTTACTTTCCAGAACATATATTGTAAATATTGTTTTCATGGGTCCGGATTTGATCATTTTACACAAAATAAGGAGAGATTGAGGAGTCCATTGGAGTACTATTCCATTCCCAGCCTATGTGGCAGTTATAAGTTTTGAAGAATAGGGAAGAATTGTAGGAGCCCATTGGAAACTAGTGCATGCCCGTGCCTGTCTGCACTGCAGTGGGCCGTCTTTAGCGGCAACACACCTATCGGCACTGTAGCGAGCCGTCTTCGGTGGCAACACACTTGAATGCCTTTGACAACAAAACACTTTGAAGGACAACACCGACATTCATAGGGACAACTATTTCCTCGCCCGTGCCGATTGGCACGAAGTGGGCGCCTTTGGTGCGACCAACTCCCCCTCCCCCTATAATCGATCAATCATAGCTGTCTCTATTTGAAACAGATTCCTCGAGATCGACCCAATGGTTTGTGGCGATCAAAATTTCAGCAGGCGGATTTATAGCCGTTGATGCGAACAACGATCACGGGATGAACAATCAGGTTTAGTACAGTTCAATGGCCTGGGAGTTTAGGGGTTTAGTGTAGTTTAAATGGGTTGGGATTTGAAACCATGGAGAGATCGTGCGTTGATTTTTGAACGAATGGTTAGATCTATTCGGTTCTTTTTTGTCCAGCAGCTTGTCCTAGTCATTTTTTTGTTCCGTTTTGGTCAAGGTTTAGTGCAGTTTCAATGGGCCGGGATTTTTGGGGTTCAGTACAGTTTAAATGGGTTGGGATTTAAAACCAAGGAGAGATCGTGCGTTGATTTTTGAACGAATGGTTAGATATATTCGGTTCATTTTTGTCCAATCAGCTTACGTTTTGTATATTCAGCACAAAACCGACATGCCATGTTATATAGACTAGTGTATGTTCGTGCCTGTCGGCACTGCAGCGGGCCGTCTTCAACGACAACACACCTGAACGTCTTCGACAAAAAAACACTTTCGACGACAACACCGGCATTCATAGGGGCACCCATTTCCTCGCCCCTGTCGATTGGTACGAAGCGGGTGCATTCGGCGCGACCAACTCCCCCTCCCGCTATAATCGATCAATCACAGCTGTCTCTGTTCGAACAAACTCCTCGAGATCGACCTGATGGTTTGAGGCGGCCGAAATTTCAACATACGGGTTTATAGTCGTTGATGCGAACAACGATCACGGGATGAACGGTCAGGTTTAGTGCAGTTTAAATAGGCCGGGATTTTATGGGTTTAGTGCAATTTAAATGGTTAAGGAGGGAGTTGGTTGACGGGGAAATAGAGATTGTGCGTTGATTTTTGACAGCACAAAATCGACGTGCCAAATAAAAGTCAGGAGAAGAAGATTGAAGCGGCATCACCCCGTCGTCTTCAACAAGCATCCGCTCCATTCACGAAGAAGAAAGCTTGGAGAAGGATACCCGAAGTGGCGCTACACCCGTCATCTTCAACAAAGCCTTCAACTCTGATTACGCCAAATACGCCCGGAGAATAAGCCGACGCCACAACCGTCGCCAGGTCACAAGCTGAAGACAAAGCGAGGAAGCTCTGCAGAAGAGGAGACGCGCTCTTCATCGACCCAAGGCTTCACGAGGCACGGGCAAGCCTATCCCTTCAGGGCCGGCTTAGTCCATTGAAAGCCCTCATCAATGTAAAGACCCTTGCACAAGAAGATTAAGCCTTCGACTCCGTGCACGAAAAAGAAAGCTCAGAGAAGAAGAACCCTTCGACTCCGAAGATGCCAGAAGCAAAGGCCGGAGAAGAAGATCAGAGCGGCACCACCTCGTCGTCTCCAACAAGTCTTCGACTCCGATCAAGCCCAAAAGCCCAGAGAAGAAGACCGAATCATCATCACTTGTCACCTTCGACAAACGTCCACCCCATCCACGAAGAAGAAAGCTTGGAGAGGAACACTCGAAGCGTCACTACACCTGTAGTCTTTAAAGCAAAGCTGACGCTACAACCATCGCACGGAGATCGGTGCTACACCCGCCGTCTTTAAAAGAACCCTTCAACTCCGATCATGCCAAAGAAGCCCGGAGAAGAAGAAAAGTCTAGCCGATACCTAAATCATCGAGGAATCCAGAAGCCTTGAAGAAGTAGCCACAGCCGTTCGAGAAGAAGATCGAGTCGACACCGAAGCAAAAGCCCACGCAAGAAGTCAAAGCAAAAGCCCCGGTAAAGCCCGTGCCAAAGCAACGCAGGTACCAAAGCCAAGCGACTACGCCGGTCACGAGCAAAAGCAACGCACGTTCTAGACGATACGACGCGAAGTCCGGAAGAACAAAAGCATCGCAGGTCTCCCCCCGTCTACGTCCAAGTGCAAACGCCAAAGCAAAGCAAAAGCTAGAGCCATGCCAAAGCCAAGCCAAAGCCGAAAGCCAAAGCCAAAGCCAAAGCCGAAAGCCAAAAGCACGATCGACATCGCGAACTGACGATCAAGGACGCCGAGCTCAAGCAAGGATCGAGGAAGACACGAAGACCGAGGAACGAGGCAAAAAACCCCCTAGCCGAGAAAGCGCAAAGCACGGAAGGGACAAAAGCAACGGCTGATACTCCTTAACCTCTCAAAAAACCCTCGCCCTGTAAAGACCGACCTCTGTCCTGGGCAACCCCTTCAGAGCTCTCGCACGAATACCACGTGAAGACGCGGATCAAAGGGACCCTCCAGAGGATCTCTCCCATAATCTCCTGATCGAATATTCGCCGCACCCGGCTCACCACCCCCGAGTCCCCGGGTCCCGGCCCTTGTAATCTTCATGTGTTTGCAATAAAGACGACCCAGATCTTTTTATGCGCATAAGTGAGCAATCCTCGTGTTTGTTTGTAGTGTGAAACCACCTTTAGCTAAACACCTGGCCTTCTAATATTAGGGTTTGAGGAATGGAAACGGCCACTACAACAAAACAAGACTATTTCGGCGGCCAAAACTGGCTGAAAATACCCTTTTGCGGGACGGGGTCACCGATTAAAGTGGTCGCACCAACACTAGACCTGGCCTGGACTCAGCCGAGAATTATTTATATATTGAGAATGAGAATACAGCCAATAGAGTCGAACACAGGTCTCGCTGCTAAACTGACCCTTGCACGGCCAACTCATCTACAAATCATTATAATATAAAAAGAACAAATATTTCTATTTATTTTATAAAAGCATTCTATATCTTTTGCAGCGGCAACATCCAGCCCCCAGCCCCACCACACGGTCCACACTCTGAGGCGATGGGGTTCACCAGCCACCTCAGTGAGGCACTGGTGCGGGCGACTCTTCACGGGATGCTGAGATTCTAGAGCTCACGGCGGCGGCGCTGCCCATCATGGGGTTGTGAGAGCTCGGGAGCTACCCACATACGACCACTTGCATCAACTCGTCAAGACCGATGAACCCATCGTCGTCACGGTCCACCATCATCACCATCCCCTCTGCTTCTCTCGTGGCAGTGAACTGGCCTCTTCAAATCCGGCAGATTGAGCATGCCGCCTCATCTGCCCATCTTTTCCAGCCGACGGGGTGGGCCGCCGCATTTGAGGCCATCTAATCTAGCGGACTGAGCATGCCACCTCATTTGCCTATCTTTTCCGGCTAGCCGCCGCATTTGAGGCCATCTAATCTGGTGGACTGAGCATGCCGCCTTATTTGCCTATCTTTTCCGACTGGCCGCCGCATTTGAGGCCATCTAATCCGGCGGACTGAGCATGCCGCCTCATTTGCCTATCTTTTCCAGCCCGACGGAGTGGTCGCCGCATGATGACATCATTTTCGACGGGCAGAGCGCAGTCGCCGATTATCCCGCCGCTAAATGTCCATCCTGTTGTAGTGCATGCATGGTCCCAAACCCAAAAAAGATTACAACCATGTGTCTGGTGCTTGCCAATCTGTCTATTTAGGGATCAGAGATATCGGCCCTTTAACAACTATGTCTACGTCTACGTCTACCCACCCACTGAACTCCTCCCTCACTTTCACTCTTGCTAGAGCTCTCCCTCTCTCTCTCCCCCACCATGGCCAACATGCTCTCTGCATTACCCTCCCTCCTCCTCCTCCTCTCCGCATCCGCAACCTCGATGCTCCAAGACCTCCACACCAACTCCAACGTCGCCACTGTTGCCCGACAGTGCCAGGGAACTCCCTACCCGGATGTATGCATATTGACCCTCACTACTATCCCCGACCTCACCGGCAAATCGCCCCCGGAGACCATCTCCGCCGCCATCAACCCCGCCCTCTCCGCAGTCCAGTCCTCCTCTGAGAACTGTTCCTCCTTCCTCCGTCTCAGCCTTGGCCTCCTCCGCCAGAAGCTCGCCATCGAGGATTGCCTCTTGTTCCATGACCTCACCGCCAGCGACCTCGCCCGTGCCATCTCCGACCTCTCCGCGTCCCCGTCCTCCTCCCGCCTCGCCGACGTCCATACATTCCTCAGCGCCGCCATCACCAAGCAGGACATCTGCCTCGACGGCCTTGCCAACATCGAGAACAGCACCGTCCGGCAAGCCATCGAGGGAGCCATCCTCCACGTCTCCCGCCTCATCAGCAACTCCCTCATGATGTCCAACAGGATCCCGCGCATCCTCTCGCGACGTAGGGGGGCATTGGAGGGGTTCGGACGGATGGCGCGGGGGTTCTCGACGTGGGTGATGGCCAGGGACCGAAGGCTGCTCCAAGTCACGGTGAAAGGGACTAAGCCTGATGTGGTCGTGGCGAAGGACGGGAGCGGAAACTTCACGACCATAGGTGAGGCGGTGGAGGTGGCGCCGAGCAACAGCCCCACCCGGTTCGTGATCTACGTAAAAAAGGGCATCTACTTTGAGAACGTAATGATCAAGGTGAACCAGATCAACTTGATGATCATTGGAGATGGCATCGATCAGACGGTTGTGAAATCTAACCAGAACGTCAAAGACAACGGCAGGCAAACATTCGCGACGACAACCGTAGGTATAGTTACACTCACTTCTCTCCGGTATGGTATTAATGTTTAGGTGCTCGGCGCGCCGCATGCATCCATCGGACAGTTTTGTGCCGTTGATGCATGTACGCCTTGCATCCGCCCATATATAACCTCAGGGGACCAGGGGAAATTTTGCAACACATCCTATGTATCATAAAACCACGGAACCCACATCACAGAGCCTATCAGCACACTCATTGAGCTGGGGGCCACTACCCCATGTGCTGGGGACCACTACCCCAAGTCTCTTGCATCGCAGTGGGTCCTGCGGTTGTACGATAGGCAGGATGTGCTGAAAATTTTATCAGATAGGTTAAAGTCACAATCGTCCATTTGGGGCTGAGTTCCCGTTTTTTTGCCCGATATTTTGGACTGAGTGAGATTCACGTTAGTGCTTGGTTTAACCAACAGTTGTGATTAAGGGGCTGTTTGGCATAAGGCACATGTCATTTCTCTGTTTTTTGCCTAAGGCTTGTGCCTCAGGCAGAATATGAGGGCACAATTTTATGCAAAAACTGCGTTTGGTATATGACACAAAAATCTTACCGAATCCAGATTCTTTGGCACAGAAACACATAAATAGCGTTTGGTATGTAGTAAGATAGAGCATACGATAAAAAAATTATAGAAATAATATTTCACGATCCAACAACTAAATTATTTGTCCAATAACAGAATAAAATATTGTTCGACTTCTTAAAATATTTAATATTTTAATAATAAAAATTTAAAATAGAATATCTGTCAATATAATCAAATATTTTGACGATGTGCATAAAGAAGATCGGCTATCTGGTCACGTTGCTGTGAGATCTCCAATCGTCCAGCTGCTGTCCCTATCTCAATAGGACCATTTTGGGGACCAACCGAAGGACCAGTGGAAGAACCAGCCTCAACATTATTATTGGGTACAATTAGATCATCGTTCTCGTATGCCTGAAATGGGCTCCATGTTCACACTTTGAATACAAAATGGGCTTCACGTTCACCGTTGTCACGCTTAGGTTCTTTTGTTAGAGTTGCACTTGCTCTCTTTAATAGTAGAATTCCTTGCAATTGCCTCAAAGAATCAATTCCACCATCGATAATGTCTTCTTCATCAGAAGATATGTGTGTAACTACTTGTACATTGCTCTCTTCATCAATTGACATAATTGAACCTACACAAATTTTTATAAATAATACTAAAACAGATAATAAATTAAATATAAGAACCACATAACATAACTAAAGATAAAGTTAAATAAACAAGACATTAACTAAACAATTAACATCATAATTAAATGCAGTAAAAAAATAACACAGCTAAAAATTACTATAACAGTTAGAGAAATAAGATGCATCTCAAATGTCATTAAGTTCAGAAATAAGATATATCACCATAAATTTAAAAAATAAACTTATTGAGTCTGCGAAGAAAGTTATCATGATTGTCATTAATTATCTCCAAACATGGTACGCAATAATTCTATCCTCCTTTCATCATTAAATGTGATGAAGAACTGTCGAAATGATGGATCACTCATGATTTGCTTCCCCACTTTCACCAACAATGGCATAAATAGGTCTGGTATCCTCATTAGTATTTGTGTAGCTTTCGGAACTGAATATAAATCATCATTATCTTCTATAGCCTTCCCCTTTTTTGAGCGAATTAAATCAGCCCTCTCCTCTTCGGCTTGACGAAATGCCAACAATGCGTTGTCTAAGGAGCTTCCATCGCCTCTCTTTCTACGACGACTACTAGTAGGAGTTGTTGATCGAGAACGTTTTCCTGACACATCTCTATTGCCGCCGTCCATGTCGTCGTCAACCCCGACATCTAGTGGATTACGAGACTCCTCTCCTAGCTCCACTATATCATCATCAGAGTCCAAGGGAGGTTGGGTGGATGCCCTTGCTCCTGCTCCAGTCGTAATGGTGTCTCCATATATCAAATTCAGCTCATCAAACATAGGACATCCCTTGTTTTTGAACTGCCTAGCTCCGGGATTCGACTGTTAAAAAAATAATACAATGAATTTAATTATGCATATTAATTAAGAAATTACATATTAGATTAATCACAATTTACAACACAAATAATTTATATTAGTTACCTTCAAATAGTTCTCCCAGACATCGTTTGGAGCCGTTACTGTCTTCGTAATAGGATCCCATCCAAATCATGTCTGTTGATCACGTAGTTTCTTGAATTCTCTGTATGACACCCTCAACTTATTAAATTTGTTCTTAAATTTTTCCTTTGTCCAATCATGCCCGGTTTTCTCCTTAAACTCTGCAATAATTTCATTCCATGATTTCAAAGAAAATGTGGTTGTCGCCCTGTTTCCTTTCCTAACATGATCTGCCATAATTTGGATGAGCACAGTCTCATCTCGGGAAGACCACTTCGCAACTTCTGTAGCCATGTTAAGTCTACTCATCCACGAAAAACACAAGAATAAATTAATAGCAACAATAAAAAGATGATAACATGCAGTTGTTCATGTAATCATTAACATATGAAGTTTAATATATGACCAACGGATCAATGAAAATTCAAAAATCTTATAGTTACTATTGTGTTTATTAATCATACAACTAAGATATACGAGAAACAATTTGACGATCAATTTTGACAGGAGGTAACTAGTGATTAATCATACAGCCTGAGTGGGGTTTTAACGGATCTCACGATGGGGACACTAGTGATTAATCATACAGCCTGAGTGCAAATGATCAAAGCCATGTGTGTATATAAATTTTCTAATAATTGTATATAAATTTTCTTATGATCAAGGCACTAACAAGTACACGTGGTATGTATAGATATATTAAAACCTATTATTTTAAGGCATCTAGGAAGGCTTAGGCTAAGTTGGGGTTCGATTCATCCTTCGTCGAGGCAACCTTGGTCATAGGTGTGATTATGGCGATTGGTGTGACAACGATCCAAGGAGTCGCACGAGCCTGATTGGTGATGATTACTATGCTCTGCCCGATCAGATTCCGTGGTCGAGGAGGTTAGCACAAGAGCCGCTCAAGCACATTACCATGCATAAGGCACGATGGCTTCGCACATAATACAAAAGCGAGCAAACGCTAGAGGTTATGCTTATGAACAATAGGGCCGATTGACAATCATCGATGCACCAAGATGGGTCACAAGGCTCAGCTTCATGTTCTAGCACAGTTAGAATCATATCAACAACAAATTAAAATTACACAATCATTAATTGAATTGCCATAGAATAGCACATCCTTTAGGACCAAAATCAATGGCTCAAGAGTATTTGACGGCTCATGGTGTTCGTCGGCTGTGATCAGTACCACATGGGTTTGAAACTAGGATCCGATTACAGGGAAAGGGTTGAGAACCGAAATCAGGTATGGTAGGGCCGTAGGGGTCATTGGCACCGAATCCAGCACCGAATCCTTAAAGACTGTTTCTCTACTCTAATGTTAAAAGACTACATCTCATCTCACCTGCTATAAGAATCCAATCTCCAAAAATTATTTCTCACAATAAAATACCCCCAATCGGAGATTGCTTTTGAGGATTTGATCTCAAAAAAAAAAAAAGGTTAAATCTGCATAAGAGAGAGAGAGAGAGCAGTTGAGGATCTGATCCGCTCGGAGATTGCAGTTTGAGGTTTGATCTCAAAAAAAAAAAAAAAAGATCTGTACGAGAGAGAGAGAGAGAGAGAGAGAGAGAGAGAGAGAGAGAAAGAGAGAGAGAGAGAGAGAGAACCTGGAGGGGCGGCTTGGAGTTCGCACTTGAAGAGAGGCATCGTCCGGAGTTCGTACTTGAGGAGGGGGTGTCGCCCGAAGTTCGCAGTTGAGGAGGGGCACCGATTGGAGATCGGGGAGGCGTTGCTAAGAGTTCGCGGGAGATAATTATAGAGTCGGGCACGATAGGGTTCGGGGGGGCACGGTTAAAAGGATAAGCAGTCGGGGTTCCGCTATCACGATCTGAGGAGCGATAATAATCTGTTTTCGATTTCCTCTATCTGCGGCACATAAATCTTGAGACACACGGAACAGGCTCAACAAACCATAACAACCAAACACGTTTCTTTACCCGGGGCACAAATCCTGATCAGAATCGTGCTTGCAGATTGATACCAAACAGCCCCTAAGTTGCAGCGTTAACCTATCTTGATCTTGTGAGGCTATAACCTCAGAGGATCCCGTGCCAAACCTGAACCTTGTTATGTAGATCTAGACGTGGCATCAGGTTACAGCCGCGCATCTGATGCTTGCCAGTCAGCCGAAGTGTTGATTCACTAGTCGGGTTGGGCGCATCAGACGGCAGTGAACGGATGCCACGTCTGAAAGTGCGTAGGCCTAGCTGTGAGCATAGCATCTCTTTTCTTTTTTTTTTGGGAAGGAGTTGGTGAAAAGTCCTTTTTCCTTTTCGAGCAGTAGGCGTGATCATCTTTTCATTTGAGCTGAATATTATGTGAATGAAAATGCCTCTCCTTTCCTTTCGAATTTAGATTTTTTGCCTCCCCCCCCTCCTTCGCCGTCACCGGACCTAACCGAAGCCCCCCTCCTCCCCCCCCGGCCGGCCGGACCTAATCTATAGACCATGGGATGAACCCTAGACCTAGAAATTCCAAACCCTAGATTTAACCGAATCCCCGCCCCCACTCGTGCCCGCTACCGCTACAGTCTCCATCACTCGCGCCTGCAGCAGCTGTCGCCTCCGCCGCCCGCACCTACCGCCACTGTCGCTCCCGCCTCTGCCTACACTGCCGCTTCCGCCCCAGCCTGCGTGACCGCCGGCCGGGCTTGAGAGAGATAAATGGAGGGTGGTCTCGGGATTAAAAAAGAAGGGGAGGGTTTTTTCTAAAGTTTGGAGTGGTTAGAGGAGCCGGAGCTCAAATGAAATGTTTCGATGGATTTATCCTAATTTCTCACCTGCATTGCAATTGGTATACTACAGTATTATAGAATGCTCATTTTGCTACAATACTGACAATGATCATTTTTGTTAGAGAATGCTCATTTTGCTACAATACTGACAATGATCATTAATTACAGGTGTGCTAGCAATGGATTTCTAGCAAGAGATATTATGATCGAAAACTACGCAGGCCCAGAGAAGGAACAGGCAGTCGTTTTCTTGAGTAGTTTCGACCGCTTGGTATTCTATCACTGCAGATTTTTGGGCTATCAGGACACCCTCTACGTCTACTCTAACCGCCAATTCTATCGAGAATGTGACATTTACATCACGGTAGACTTTATATTTGGAAATGCGGCGGTAGTCTTCCAAAACTGTAACATACTAGTAATGCCCGTGCCTGTTGGCATGCAAAAGATTTCGAGGGCGGGGATAATATTTTGAGGAAGTGACAATATTTCAAAGGTGGCAATAAAATATTTTGAGAGCTGCGACAATATTTCGAGAGAGAGAACAATATTTAGAGGGTGATAACAATATTTAAAGGGTTAGGCTTGGATGAAACAAATGGGTGTAATGGATGCTCGGTTCTTGCTGCACTCGAACGACCCCCTTCTCGGCAACCAGATCACAATATATCACAATCTGTTACCTATTTGGCTATTTGTTATATTAGATCGCACCCGCCATATTCAGCAGTGGCACCCACATCATCAAACACCAAACTCGTCAGCTGCCGAACATATATGCAAGACCCGACTCCAATGATTCGAAGAAAGTATGCGGCTTATCCAACGTTTGACTCCAAAGAATCAAGAAAGTACGGAACCGAGAGGAGCCGATCATGTTGGCTTTACAACAACCTCCTTCCAAATAAGTTAAAGAATCCAACAACCAAGCACACACAAACTCTCTTTCTCACACACATAAATTAATACTTGGCTCCAATAGCTGTTGAAGCAATAGGCTTCAACCGTTGATGAATCAAGCCGATCTTAAACTCCAACTCATCAATCATGATACCCATCCTCGACTTCATCACATCACTACCAATATAAGATTTTTCACTATTAATATAAGATTTTAGAGATTCTGAACCTATAAAAAATTGCACATTTTCTATGCAGTTACCATTATGGAGCACCAACTCATGGGAAAGATTGGGTACGTATTTATAAAGGCTCTATAGCATTATCCTTGTCTTTAGCCCACCATGACCAATTTGATCTGAATAGCTTGAGAAGTAAAACTCAACAACAAACCAAACATCCCCCCTTCTCTCTCTCTCTCACACACACACATATACACAGACAAACACATATTATTATTGTAGTAGCAAAGGCCTCCAAGCACACATATTAAGCACATTCTCCATGATTGGCGAGGAAGTATCCTTCAACGGCCTTGAAATACCTCAACACAGAGACAACCTTGTATGTCGCCAGCACCTTGATGAGAACCCTCCTCTGCTCGTCGGCTCTAGCTTGAAGTTGATAGATGCCTAACTCCAGGTGGCCCCCTCCGTCTATAGTCACCTTGCACTTTAACTTCTAGTGGTCCACAAAGCCTAAGTGTTCCTTTACGTAATCAAACAGCAACACTGCATGAACACATATTTACTACTTCATTAGGTAGAAGAGGCTCTATTTAGGTCTCAAAGAAAGAGGATTGATCGCATTGTGGGTGAACTTAACCTAAAGTGAAATTGATCTACCTAAAGCTCCCGACATACCTGAATCATATGGATATGAGTAAAAAGAACGTTCATATTGCACACGTGTATGAAGAGGGTCAAAGGCACTACAGAAAGAAAAAAACACACATTAATGCTAATTATTGATTACAGAATAATCAAACAACAATACAGATCTTTCAGATTTCATATCACTACATGGTAGACCAAAGAACGGAATTCAATTGGCTCAAAACAATTGAGGTTAAGTAGGTAAACATATTCTGCCTCTTTTGATATGATTGCCAACTCGCCAGCGTTGAGTCGTTGCTTCACCAACTCTCTAGCTGCATATCCCTACAAAATAAAATAGTACCATCAGATAAGCTAGTAAATTAAAAAAGAAAAAAAATAAATGCAAAGACAGACAGCTCCATCGAAAGACCATTTAATTGTCTCATATTAATCAACGGCACGATAAATTTTGATAAAGCATCAAAGCAACCATTTTTATTCTGTGTTGAATTTCATATGAACCAAGTAAATATATTCACATGATAGCACAACTATAGATTTCCTAAATTGGAAAGATTTTGCTATAACAAATCAATTCATATCAAACAAACAGTTATATGGAAACACAATTGTTTTAAATTATTGTATAAGCATAAAGCCGTAATAACTTGGAATAAGGTTGATCTAATTCTAAATAAAGATCATGAGTGCTTGGAATATATCATCAACGTGGTGACTATAATTATACTAAATTTGGTAGGAACATTCATTATATTATCTTCACCCTTCAAGGTCAAGGCTTTTGTTAGCAATCCCCATTGTATCCTTAATTACAGCACTATACCATCCATTTATTATATGAATGTAGTAGAACAAAATGAAGATTACATAAAATAAAGGACACATTTAGATGTGAAGCAAGAGATGACATTCTCTTGGGAGGATTAGAAGAGCAAATGAGAGAGAGAGAAAAAGTGAGTGAAAGAGAGAGAGTGAGTGAAAGAGAGAGAGAGAGAAAGAGAGTATATTATAAGTACTTCACTACGCCTTTCACTGTAGCTGTTATATATTTTCCACAGAAACCCAACATTCAAAATCTCAACTTCAATGGGTTGGAATAAAGAAAAATTGAGCAACCAAAAAGAGAAAAAAAATAGAGGAGGGCATTTGTGAGGAAGCTAACCACATCAAACATGAAGCCCGAGACGGGATCATCGAGGACTGAAGAGCGGGTGCACATCAGACATGATGATCAACTATCCATGATCTTGCGGAACGTCATAAGAGTCGATGGATGCCATATCTGAACAAAAAAAACCATCATCAACATCAGGTAGCTGTTCACATCAAGATCTAGCATGCTTACACAATCAGCGTAAAATGCAAGGCTTTGTAATAAACGGAAGCGGGAAAAAGAGCAATACCCTGAAATTCAAATACTTGAAGTCGCAGAACTAAAAGTCTACAATATATTTCTATGCATTATGGTAATCTACAATCTTCCCAAATGTTCAGTATAGTTTATACAACGGATGACACCTCTTCCTCATGGCCCATAAGGAAAATCAAGGACATTGATGCTACCAGAATCAAGATGCATAGATTCCATCAATGAATTGTTAAGTACAAACAATGGTACACATTTGCCGATCCAGCTGGACCCCAATCATTCTTCTCTGCAAAAACCAGCCGAGAGAGAGAGAGAGAGAGAGAGAGAGAGAGAGAGAGAGAGAGAGAGAGAGAGAGAGAGAGAGAGAACTGTGGTGAAGACAACACAGAACATAAATGACTGTGCCTTTAGTCAACACCACAAAGGGTTTGACTGCAGATCCTTCACACCCAAATATAGAGAGAGGTGGGCTGATGGAGATTGCGGGGTGGCCGGCGAGGCTGGCCACGGATCAGGGGCAGCGTCGGGAAGGGGTCGATGGTGCTGGATGGGGCAGGAGGAAAAATTGTAAGGACTTACATTTTCCAATGTTGACTTTAAGGAATCAGGAGAAGTCGTGATGTGTGAGAATGAGAAGGCACAAATAGTAGCGATTCACATATAATTAGTGACAGTGGTAACTCAATGCACATAACTCGAATATGAATTAGTGACAGTGGTAACTTAATGCACAGAAATCGACAGAGAAGGAGCGAGGGTGGCATACCTGACTATCTCATTTGTCATTTTTATCTTTAGCAAAAAAAAAAAAAAATTTAAACATAGAAGCGGCTGCAATTGCCACAAAAGCTGGAGAAAAAAAAATCAAGAGAGTTAGAGGGAGACAGGGGCTGCGGGCTGCGATTGCCTCAAAAAAACTGAAAGAAAAAAAAAATCGAGAGAGAGGGAGAGGGAGACATGAACTGCGAGCTACAATTGCCTCTAAAAAACTGGAAAAAACAAAATCGAGAGAGAGGGAGAGCCCCAGATTGTATACATTAAATAAAAATAAAAATCAAATCTTTCCTACGTGCAGAGTTCATTATCAGAGTGAGAAATGAACCAAAAAAGAAACCCCAACTCACTGCAAACACCTGGCAGCAGTAGAAATTCCCAATTCATCGGAAGCCGTGGTTCGATGAGAAGTTGTCGACCTATCCAAGATCTGATTAGGAATCAGTCCCTTCTCCGGTGTTGAGTTCTTTGGGGTTGCTGAAACAAAAGGGCACATCATCCTTTATCGATGAGAATAGTCCTCTGACAATTAAATTGTCATCATTGATTCTTGTTGAAACTGTGTTTTGCTCGGGCCTGCTCATAGAGAAATTGTCTTTGCAAACAAATTCATGTTCGGAGCCAGTGAAGGATGGGTCGAAGACTGAACTTGAACTGTGTGCAGAGGAATTATTTTAGATCTGATTTTGGATTACTATAATGTGATCCAACCACAAAAACCCAACATCAAAAACCAGATTTTCCAATCATAACCCAACATCCAAAATCTAGGTTGAAAATTAATTTTGATGCAAATACCCGAGTAAATCTGAAAATTAAGATGGATTACAAAAAACCAACATCCAAATGGTTACATCTTAAACCCCAAACCTTCTTATAAAGGTGATAAAAAAACATCAAATTTTGGATCCAAAATCAGAAGACAATGCAAAATCAGATCCAAAATCACTCCAACAAATTAGATTTTGGATTCAAAAATCAAACTTTTTAATAAAGGTGATCGAAAAAATCAGATTTTGGATTCAAAATCAGATCCAAAATCAGAAGACAATGCAATTTTGCTGATTTGAGAGAGAGAAAGATTAGGGATCGGGAGATCGGGCGTTGTTAAATGTGCCACCGTCTTGCCTCGCCGGTGCCGGGGCTGATCCGGAGAAAGGGAAATAGAGGATCTACCAACCTTGATCGGGGGCGGAATGTTGTTCGAGTGGCGTGCGATTTACCCATCCAGGCTACTGATCAGGAGGGCTACTGATCAGGGGTGAGTGCCAGCGGGGGAAGTGCGATTTACCGGCCGAGGCTGCCTGTGGGACTCCTGTGGGCGCGGGGTGGCGGCGTCAGTGGCGATGAGAGAGAGAGAGAGAGAGAGAGAGAGAGAGAGAGAGAGAGAGAGAGAGAGACGGTGGAGGTGGGGGTCGGGATCGGGGTCAGAATAAAATAGGGAGAGAGGAAATTAAGGAAAGCGGGTTTTAACGAACGGCTATGATCTTTCCGGCTTAGTCTTGATCTGGCAAGGGATGAACTGTAACGAAAAAATCGTGGCTGGTGATTGAATTGATGACGTAATTGCCATATTTGCAGGGTCAAATTATTGCCTTGAATCAACGGCTGTGATCATGAGAGAGTTTTGTCTAGTTAGCTTTTGTGTCTTTTTGTCTAGTCAGCATGAAGACCGCCGTGCCATGTTATATAGATGTTCTAGGAGCTCCTAGTTAGGAGACCGGCTCCCAAGTAGGAGTCGGTTGGAGATGCCCTTAGCCATCCAAGCCGGATCAAAAGGCAGAACGAGATCCAACGGCTACACGCCGCCCCGGTGTCGTGCATCCAGGTGTCCCGCTTAACCCTACACCTGTGCACGCATCTAACAGCAAGCGCCGACGCTCTCGCCCACCCCGGCCCGCCTCCGGACCTCCGGGTCCCGACTCCGAGATCGTCGATCCATCTTCGAGATCGATGCGCCAAATTCTTAAGATCGGGTTTCCATTTGTTTATAGCAAACAAAATCCTTTTCTCATCCGATCATCAACTTCCCTCCCATCTTCTCCCTCCCCTCCCTCCCTCCCTCCAGATCTGCTGCCGATTTCGAGCTCCGGAGTCCGGACGAGGCTTCGGATCTAGGGTTTTCCCCTCCCCAAGGTCAACCCTCCTCCCCCCCTATCTCCCTCTCAATCGCCCCACGTTTCAACTGCTAGGATTTGTGTTCTTTCGCTGTTGTTAACGAGTATTATGAACATTGTTTGCATAATGCGAAATTTGTTCGTGGGTTCGAATTCAATCCATCCACCCCTTTACGGTTGGTGTCGTATTTGGGGCACAATTAATTTCTGGGTAGTTTGAAGTGGTGTTGGATGCAAGCATGGAAGTGGAGATCTTGATAGGTTAAAGAAGATGGGTTGCGGTGAACATCCGCGGGTCGGTAATGTCGATGATGAATCAATAAGAATCCGACTTATTTGATGGTTATATCTTTCTTGAATCCAATCGGCGCATACATTTCGGGTTAAATATGTATTCAGAAGATGCAATGCAGTGTTTGGTAGTGTAACATGCGATGATAGAGGATGTTAAGAGTCCCTAAAACTGGAGACTGAACTTAAAGAAGCGATTCGATCCAATTTGGGTGTAGGTTGAAGCTCATTTCGACCTCGATGCGGGCTATTCTCTTTTTGGATCACATATACTTCGTGGAAGTTGAGTCCGAGGAATCCTTTTGAGGTCGTATCGTGTCACTCTTCATCGCTCAATGCAGCTTCGGGTGTTATTAATCATTCTCCGTGAAACTTTTCGTTGTATCATTTTGGCTTGCCAATGAAATGAGCTTGCTATTTTATGAGCATCACATTTTTTTTACTCATCAATTGTAGACTTGTACCATTTTGGCTTGCCAATAAACTTGCTATCTCATTAGCATTGCAGTTCTTTAGTGCTTTTGACCCCTCATTAGTGGCTGGTGTCCTCGACCATCATCTCAGCTCATGATCGAGACTCACCGCCTTGGCTGCAGGTCATCCAATTATATTCGTTTATAATACCTTTTTATATTTGTCTTTCATGTAGGAAGGTAAAGACGCGGTGTACTTTTTATGTTCTCTCTTTCTTGTGGCAAATTCTAGATATCCAACTTCAGTTTTTGGTGTTAATGGTGGTTTTGGTGAAGGTGCAACAATGTATTTTCATTGCGAGGGTACATGTTAATTTGCCATCCTTATATATTTTCTCATTCTTATCACAAGATGTACACTACATATTATATTATTGCAACCAAAGCCATAACCAAGGGGTGACTGAGGGGGGCCGTGGTCCCCTAAGCTGACGAATTTCGCTCGGGAGAGGGGCGCGGGGGGGGAGGCTTTCGAGGTTTTGAATTTTTTCAAAGAATCTTTACAGACACACCCCCCCCCCCCCCCCCCCCCCCCCCCCAATTAGAAATTTTGGATTTCCTATGTCCATCATTGATTACAACCCTTACCATACCGTCTTGATGAAACTGACTAAACTGGATTCAAAATTCGGGTGCGCCTTGTTTGTGTTCAAAATAGGTTCTTGTTGTGGTAACTAAGCATGTTGTCACTCATTTTTTTTAGATTTGATCAGGCAAAAAGTGGCTGACCAACTTTGTTTAGAGTATAATAGATTATTTCCTTATTGGATTGTTGAGTTTTTGTTTTTTTAGATAATTTGAAATTTGGTTCATTTTTTTAAACGTACGAGTCCACCATTAGGTCTTTAATCATTGATGTTATTTGATCATCCCGTTAAATGAAATAGTGGCCAATGTGGTTAAATATATATATATTTTTTTAGAAAAGAACGAGATTCGATCTACCCAATGTTTTAAAAGCGATAGGTGGACCTAAGACGGTGGGCAAGTCCCAAAGCGGCAAGGCTAAAGGTACGTATCTAGTCAAGGGCGTTCATAGATTGAGATGCTCAAAATTTTATAAAACATTTTACGTAGTATAACTGCTATGTGATTATCATCCTGCTTTTAGCTGTTCACAATTGGCCAAGGGAGAGACTATCATCCTCCTTTCAGGTGGTCACAATAGGACATGTGAGCCATAGTAGAGTAGTAACACAATAGTTTACTAGCTAAATAAGCAAAAAATAAAAGACTAAAATGAAGAACACGAAGAAGAACGGAGAAATGAAACCTATAGTGGATGGTTCTGCCGGTCACATCGATGACCTTTGTCCTTTGGATACTGAGGAAAACGGTCCCCACTTATGCGGTGAGGGCTAAGGCCCAAAACCCCTAGGTGGTCGTCTGAATCGTTTTTCAAAACAGTGGACCAACCCATCTTTCTTCCCTTCCCTTATAACTTTGTCTCCTTCTTTTGTGTTATTTGTATCACGAATTTACCGTTACTGCTGCAATATATTTACCTTTCGTTATTCCATATACTTAACATACTTAGATCAGTCAATAAACTACATATTTCACATCAACTATAAATTTCTTGATTAAGCTTGGAATTTCCACCTCATATTTTCCAATTAGTTTGCTGTTCCTTCATACATATATCATGTTTAGAACAAGTGCTTATGGCTTAAATTTTGGTTAACCTAAAGAATAAATTTTTATTTTACGAAGGCAATTGACTAAGTTCAAATAATAAGTAGAATATGGAGGTTTGCATCATCCAAATAATGATTTGTTCACTTAATTTTGTTTAACGTTTTTATAATGTGAGGCAATATGATTTGTTCCTTGTTATTGGCCTCTCCGTCTATTAAAATTTAGAGGTAAACTAAAGGATCATTTTGGTTCTAAGTTTCTTTAATTTTCTTGGTTTTTTGTGAGTGTCATTGTATCGACCCTCTTTACATGCCTTGTTCCTTTTATTTTGTTGGACATATTTTGAACCATCAAGGCATCAACGATCAAGTTGAGACTTTTAAGTAAGCCAATTATATATTTTTATTTATGATTTATATCATATAGACTATAAACGTGGAATTCTGATTCTTAGTCTTAGATTTAATATCTTTTTTGAACTAGTTACAGATAAATTTTTCAAAAGAAAGCCAATGATCGACATGCAACCTCCTGCCTATAAAAAGTACCATCGTGATCAAGTGGAACTTACCTCAAGCCTAAGTCATGCAGAGATTAACTTGGCGGATTTTCCTCAAACAAATTTTGGACAAGGGTTGCGACAATTTAACATTGCCTGGTTTAATGAGTTTGGTAGTTTATTGGACTACAACGTAGTAAACGATGCGACATTTGCTTGTGTTGTTATTTATTCAGAACAGATAAAGGTAAACAAGGATGTGATCTCTCATCACCGGTTTTTAGGGGGCATGAGAATTGTAACATGGTATCAGAGCTAGGCCCCACCCCGTCTCCCCTCCATGTGGTCTCGTCACATCCTCTTTCTCTTTCCGATCGAGACCTTCTCCCTCCCTTCGATCGAGAGGCGCTCTGCATGCGGGTGGGATCACAGATGTTAAGAATAGTCTCGTATCGGTAAAGGGGTAGGAGTTCCACGTTTTCACTTTTCATATACCATTGCCCCTCCCCTTCTTATTACCGGTTTTGAGGGGGCACGGGAATAACTCTTTTGTGTTAGAAGGCAAGGTTTTAAATATCGTTTTCGGTGTCCATGTCGGTCGGCCAAAAAAAGGAAATTTTTTGTTTTTCGGTGGAAAAATTGTAAAATGGAAAGACAAATTTCGGTGGAAATATTTCGTTTTTCGGTCAAATTTTGGTGTTTTTCGATGAAAATGTCTTTTTTCGGTTAGATTTCGATTTTGTTCGTTTGATATGAAAAAGATAGAATATTTCAGCAAAACTTCATGATAACTTTTCTGTGACATAAATTTGCATATCTACTTATCTAGGACTTTAGATTCATATTTAAAATTTTAAACCACTTAATAAATTACAAAGTAGAATGCTATACAAAATCTCAAAGCCACTCAAAGTCTAAAACTGAAAGTAGAATCCATAACCATAGAATAAACAACGATTATAGAATAGTTGTGCAAACTACAAAGTAAAAAGTACAAATATAGTACTAGAATGCTCAAGTTCCATGCAAAATACAAGCATACAATTGCAAACTATTAATACAAACAAGCATACAATTTATACAATGCTACCATCCCAAAAATTTATATTTTATTCACAAAGGAAGAGCAACAGCTGGGAATCCCAGCTTTTCCACTGAAATCCACCGACAAATCGACAAATGTCGGTGATGTCATCGACAAATAGCCCGACAAAAGAAATAATTGTACAATCACAGGTTCTTTTCGCGGACAGCACCGATAAATCACTGACATTTGTCGACATCCACCGACACTTTTTTTTTATGTCGAAGCCTCCAAATACCGACATATGTAGGTGATTTCGATCGACATTTGTCGAAATTTGATTCCATGTTAGAAGGATATATAGTGTTTTGAAAACCGGATCGAACCGGGCGGTTCGACCGTTTTGGACTGGAACCAGAACATGTTTTGGTTTAGTCTTTGAATAAACAGGTTCGTTTGAAAAAATCTATTAAAAAATAAATTATACACTGTTTTTGGAGAAAAATAGGGTGGTTAGGTTTTGAACACATGACCTATGATTTTAAAACCTTTAAACATGCCTTTTTAACCAAGGAATCACAGTGTTTTTCGAAGTATTTATGAAGTATATATTTTAAAATACCTATTTCTCAAGCGGTTCAAGCAACAATTTGAACCGGTTTGGACGGGACCGGATGCTTTTTCGGTTCGTATTTTGGTCCGGTTTTGAAAACATTGGATGTATCATATATAAACCAGGATAAAATAAGTTTTTCTAAAGTATATTGGAGGGCCTAATAGCACGCACAACCAAGCAAGTAAGGCGTTTCAATATTTACCGAATAAGAAGAAACTCATTCTATTTTTTTAATCTTTCAATTCAATAAGATCAAGCTCAAAGGGAATATTGAGTCCTTTTGATTGCATTCGATTTCTTTTTCTTTTCCAGCAATGATTCACTTTTTGTGGACATGATGAATCTGAGGACTCGAACAACTAAAATTTTTTTCTTGAACGTTTACAATTCCTTGCTAATCATAATGAAGATGTTAAAAGTTTCATGTTAAAAAATGCTCCTGAAAATCTAAAATTGACTGCGCCCAATATCCAGAAAGACATTATGAGTGCCACTGCAGCCGAAACAACAAAAATTATCATCAACGAAGTTAGAGATGTCATTTTTATCTGATATATCTACTAGATAACAAATGGCTGTTGCTTTACGTCATGTGACCAAGTGAGGATCTGTGAATTTGTGATTGGATATTTTTTAGGTATCGTACACGTTAATGAAACTACTGCTTTATCACTTAAAGCAACGATCGAGAATTTATTTGGTGAGCATGTGTCAAGTATAGCGAGATTGCGTAGGCAAGGTTATGATGGGGCCATAAATATGCAAAGTGAGTTATTGGTCTCAAAACGTTTATAATGAATCAGGACGAGTATGCATTTTATGTTCATTATTTCGCGACCAAGACCAAGTCAAGGTTTAAAACTCGGGTACCGGTACCGGTATCGGCCGGTGCCGAACCGGTTCGAACCGGCCGGTTCGTACCGGTACCGGCCGGTTCTGGTTGAACCGGTACCGACCCCTTTTTTTTATTTTTTTTAAAATTGTAAAAAAATCTAAAAAAATCTTTAAAAATTCTAAAAAATTAGAAAATAAATATAAAAAATTAGAAAATAAATATTAGAGTACTTTAGGGCCCTAGTTTAGGACCTTTAGGTCCTTTAGGCTTAGGGACCTTAGGAGTTAGGGTTAGGGCTTAGGAGTTAGGGGCCTTAGGGCCTTAGGCTAGGCCGCTAGGGTTAGTTTTAGGCCTATGAGTCTTATCTTATGTGACTTCAGAGTTCAGACTATGACTTATGAGTCTTATACTCTTATCTTATGAGTTATGACTTATGACTTCAGACTCTCAGAGTTCAGACTTTAGACTTTAGAGTCTTGGATTCATCATTCATCAAGATTCACAAGCACCACTCCCCGAGGTGTATGATTAAGAATCTTGATGAACTTGTCAACTATTGTCGAATCACCACTCCCCGAGGTGAATGATTGGACAGTAGAGACCTAACTGAGCCACAAGACTCACAAGTTACAACTTACAAGTTATAAGTCACAGACTCACAGACTCACAGTCACAGTTCACAAGTCACACCTAAGAAGTTACTAATTCCTAATTTCCTATATCCTTTTTCCCTCCTTCTTTATCCGGGCTTGGGACCGGCCTTGGCGAAGTTAAAAAAGGTTTTTAAAAGGTTTTATAAAACAACCTTTTAAAGTTTTGAAATTTTTTTATTATTATAAATTTACAATACAAATTATAGAATAAGTTCCATAATCCAGACGTGTTCAACTTCCACAGAATACAGATTATCAATATTAAAATTATTAACTCACCTTTAGTTACCTTACCTGGCTGGCTCAGATAGTCAGATCAGAATATTCAGAACTCAGAACTCAGAAGTTCCATAGATTATTATTGCGACCAGCTTTTTCTTCGTCTTCATTTGGAGTTGGTGCCGAGTAGTGCTGCTGGTAGTAAGACCCGTCGGAAGGCCCAGAATAACCGAAGATTGATTGGCCAATGTCCTGGTCGTGCTGGACACCATAACCGTAGGCTCCGTAGCCGCATAGTTACCAAATCGGGTGTTTTTTTGAAAAAAACGCGTATAGAACGCGTATCGATCCAAAGACGTAGTAAACAGGAAAAAAACTCATTTTTTTGAAAAAAACTTCCGTACGCGTTTTATACGCGTTTAAAACGTATAAAACGCGTATAAAACACGTATAAAACACATCGGGTTTGGTCTAGGTTTAAATTGGGTTCGGGTTTTATTTTATTCGTGCTTAATAAACGCATATGCTATATGTTTTGAACTTTTGATTACTAAATGTTGGAAAATGACATATCTACGTACTTGGTATAATTTTTAAGATTTTTTTTGTTTTTTTCGATGTTTTCACGTTTTTTTTTCCGTTTTTCCCGTTTTCATCGTATCTTTCCGATTTTTTCCTTTGCCGTTTTTTTCCCGTTTTCCGACTTGGTAACTATGCGTAGCCGTAAGATGATGAAGAATCTCCATATGTTCCTTGCGATTCCTCTGGCTCTGAAAACATCGGCTGATAAGAATCTCGGTAATATGATGATGGTGGACCTGGTGGTGGATCATATCCGTACGAGTATGGTACATATGCAGCTTCATGAACAGTGCCAGAAGGTTCGGCCCCTGCTCCATCATGTGGTGACAGTGGTGGATGATGTGGATCTGGTGGGGATGGTGGTCCTGTGACTCCGGTGTACGTGGGAGCACTAGGAGGTGAAGAAGCTCTCTCATGCTCTCTCATCCGTTGAGATGACTCTCCTCCACCATCACTAGATCCGGAAGGTATACTGCCAAGACTCTTATCTGAATCGCTGTGTATCTGCTGCATTGCCTGGCTAACATGTTGAAATCTTCGTTTGCCGCTCCTCAACCTTGCTCCCTCTTGTTCTTGTCTTTGCTCCTTGCCTAACTCCTTCTCCAACTATGTATTTTCTTGACTGTCAAGAACTGGATCCTCTCTCTCCGTCAACCAAGGGGCTAGAGGGTAATCGTCGTCGAAAATATAATCCTAATTGATTGGATTATCACCTTGGTCCTTTAATCTTCCCTGATCGCGGACCCTCAACCTCATATTGTAATGTACGAAAACTAGTTTATCTAATTTAGATGATGACAATCTATTTCTAGTTTTCGTATGAATGAGAGATAATGTACTCCAGTTTCTCTCGCAGCCCGATGCCGAACATGTCTGACTCAATACTCGGATAGCAATCTTGCGAAGATCAGGAGCACTTTCACCATGAATGGACCACCAAGTAGCTATAAAATTAGTCAAAAAATAAAACATTCAGTTTGTATTCGTTGATTACAATTGGATAATTGTATAATTAAAGTGTGTTATCAACTTATCGACGTATTACCTGGCTGCATGGTCGAGATAGATGTTCTTGCATTCTCCGAATCAAAGGAACCACGAGCATATCGGAAGATTTCCATCTGCTCCATTGCCTTATTTTGCGCTGCTATGCTAGGCTCCAAGGTTCGGATCACCTCTTTAAGCCCGATCATTATTTCTGGGTGTTGTGAAACTTCTACCCTATACTGGTATTGGGGATTTAAGTAAAATCCTATAATATGAAAGAAATAAGTATTGAGTCTAATGACTAATGAGATTAAAAATTGAAATTGTTAAATAATGAGTATACACTTGACGATAATATTTACCTGCTGCATGCAATGGATGGTGTAGCGTCTTCTCCCATCTTTTGTCGATCAACTTAAAATATTGTTTTTTTGATTTTTCTCTAACCTTTGTCGACTTCTGAATGACCATCTTAGCTCTGTCCATTGCTTCGTAGATATACTCCATTGCAGGCTTTTCATCTGAATCTACCAGTCGAAGAACTTGCACTAGAGGTTGGATACACACTATTATCTTGTCAATTTCGATCCAGAGCTCCTTTCCAACAACAATATTTTCCACCTCTTTGCATTCTTCATTAGATGCATATTTTGATTGACACCATGCATCTGAGGTAAACATTTTCCGTAAAGCATCATTCTGATTAAAAATGCTCTCCAATGCTATGAAATGAGTGGCAAAGCGGGTGATTGCTGGACGCAGAAGCTCCCGCTTTCCAGTATACTTCCTCATCAAGTCAACTACCCAGTTATGGTTGTAAATGAATTTTGTTATTTTTCGAGCTTGTTTTACGACCTTGTCGACATGATCCAATTTGCCTATATCTTTTAGGATCAAGTCGATACAGTGTGCGGCACAAGGAGTCCAAAATATAGTCTTCCATTCCTTCTGTATGATTTGCCCGGCCTTCTTATAGTTAGAGCCATTGTCCGTCACTATTTGGACAATATTATTAGCTCCAACTTCGTCGATGATATTATTCATAAGTCCAGCAAGATATATTGCATCATGCACTTTGGCTGATGCATCGACTGATTTGTAAAATACAGTACCAATTGAGCAATATACTAGAAAATTAATTATGGATTTTCTAGTAGGGCCACTCCATCCATCACACATAATTGTGCAACCTTTCTCCTCCCAGGGAGTTTGAAAACTACGAATATAATCGTTTATTTCGGAGACCTCATCATCTAAAAGTGGCCCAGTAATTTCATATGGGGTAGGGGGAGAAATTCCCGGTCCAACCGACTGTAATGTGTCGCACATTTTTTTAAAGTGTAGCGACGCGGCTGCATTAGCTGGGATATGATTGAAATGAAAATATTTGGCCACTGCTTTCTTCATTTTACTGGTCGCTTGCTTTATTTTTCCAGCTGTTAATTTGGTTTGTTTCTGGCCACGTTCCATAAACATAAATCTGTCTAGAGGTAACTGCACAGATGTACTGCCGCCAGTGCTAGTTTTACCTCCTCTAGCACTAACACTGCTACTACCACCAGGTCCACCTCCACCAGTACTACCACCAATATCACCAGGAAGAAAACAGGAACTACCACCAGGACCACTCATTGACCATCTACCTCTTTGGTCTCCCCCTCTTTCTCTCATTTCTTGACGACGAGCTTCCTCACGAGAAAGTCTCATTGCCGTTCTCATCTCCCTATCCTCATCAGGCAACTCTTTAGATGAAGAATCATCAAAACTTTCATCATCTATATTTGTTTCTCTATAACCCCTTACCGACTGACTTTTGGTAAGGGGTGATCTTCTAGAAGCAGAAAGCTCAGGAGCAGTACTCTTATCTTTATTTGCTTCTCTAAAAAATTGCTGGAATTGAGACCGTACCTCTGTTGGAACGTGCTCACAACCAGTCACTTGTCCTTTCTTGCCCGCTAAATGCTCCTTCATTCTTGTGATACCACCATTTATGGTCCGGCCACATTAGTTGCATATGGCCTTCCGTTTGTTGCCTTCAATTGCCTTGCAATGTAGCCATCCATCGTCTATCTCTTTCGATTTTGGTGCCATTATCTAAGTCAAAAAATAAATAAGCATTAGCAAACTAGAAAGTAATTGCTAACTTTTGCAGCTTTGCTACGTAAAAAGTAGAAAGTAGAAACTATAAAGTTTCGACTTTTAAATGGCTCGAAAGTAGAAACTAGAAAGTAGAAAGTAGAAAGTAGAAAGTAGAAACTAGAAACTCGAAAGTAGAAACTAGAAACTCGAAACTCGAAACTCGAAAGTAGAAACTATAAACTCGAAAGTAGAAACTAGAAACTCGAAAGTATAAACTAGAAAGTAGAAACTAGAAAATCGAAAGTAGAAACTAGAAACTAGAAACTAGAAACTAGAAGTAGAAACTAGAAACTAGAAACTCGAAAGTAGAAACGTAGAAAGTAGAAAGTAGAAAGTAGAAAGTAGAAACTAGAAACTAGAAAGTTTCGACTTTTGCAGTTTTGCTCACTTTTGCAAAATTTTCGACTTTCGAATGACTCGAAAGTCGAATCTACGTGAGGCGTGAGTGCGTGACTGGCAGACTGCGTGAGCCGCGTGAGCATTCGTGATATCAAGGTTCTCACCAAGGAATTAACATTAGAAGATGCTGCCAAAGAAAATGATAGTCGAGTTATATGCTTGGTTGCACACATGGAATACGGGGTTACTAACAATTTTAATGGCATTCTGATTATCACAATACAGAGGGATGAGTAAGGAAATGAATACTCATATCTCAAACCGGGAGACAGTTAGACAACCTCAAAGGTAATGGTAGGCACGGATTGATACTCCGTTTTGGTACTGAAGTTAGAGATAACATCCTGCTTCTGACCAGTCGAGATGACTGATTCACCAAAGAACACTTATTAGCCTATAATAGAGTGATGACATGTGGGTTCTCCAACACAATTAACATCTAACAGATAGATCCAAGGTCCATATCGGAATACCATCTATGGTAAGACACAACAGACTGGATATGGATCGTTGTCGATAGCAAACACAAAATCGACTCAAATAAGAATCATCTGACCATGAGGAGGGAGTATGGTGCAGGCGGCTGAGCAAGTGAGCAAAATAATTTCTACTCATGTTTCTACTTTCTACGTAGCAAAAAAAGTGAATCAAAGTGAGCAAAGAAATTTACCTGTCAGTGTCGACTGTGTCGGTGTTGCTCGCCTCGTGCCGCTCGTCGCAAGACTCGCAACGTCGCCTGGTCGCCGCCTCGCCGAGTCGCCGCTCGTCGCGACGTAGGTTCGTAGCCTTGTCGCCCGCTTGTGCGGTTGTGCCGATCTACGTCTCACTGGCATTAAAACAGCACTGTAAGGACGATCTGATACACTACACAGGTTGATCTTCTGATTTCATCAACCAAAACTCTTGGCAAGAAGGCACTCAAGGCAGTAATCGTTTTACCTTCTTGACTCTTAAGTTCGCCGCTCGGCCCGCTCGTGCTCGTGCCGCTCGTCGTGAGTCTCGTGACCTCGTCGTCACTCGTCGGCGTGCGGCTTGTGTCGGTGTGCCGCTCGTCGCCTCTTTCTTTCTCTTTCTTTCCTCTCTTCTCTCTTTTTTCTTTCTCTCCTCTCCTCGCTTCTCTCTTCTCTCTTTTTTCTTTCTCTCCTCTATTTTCTTGCAAGTTGCAACTTGATGGATGGTTTTGGAGTTGCAATGGAATGGGTTTGGGGGGGTTTATATAGCCTTCAAATCCCCCCCTCCCACTTAAGGAATAATACTTTTTGGAGGGGCCAAAACTAAAAATGCCACCCCCCCTCCACATGCAAATGCTGGGAAAGCATGTTCAGCCCATGTGGAGGGAGGAATCCAAGATAAAAAAATAAAAAAAGTGACCCAAAGCCCACCGACCCCATTATAGCTGTCGGACGGGACTGAACCGGTCGGTACCTGCCTGACTTGGCCGGTTCGGTCCGGTACGGGTTGGTACCGGCCGATTCAGGCCCGTTTCGGTCCCGGGTGCTGGACTCGGTTCGGCCCGGCCAAAACCGGTACGTACCGGTACCGGCCGAGATTTGAAACCTTGCGACCAACTACAATTGACACTTGTTGCAGTTGCAAAAAACCACATCAAAATCACATTACTATTCAGTTTGGTTTTCATTGTTTCAAATATTGTTGGAGACTCATGCAAACGACGACATTATTTGAGACAAGCATATTGCTAAAATTATTAACCACTCAAGAGTGGTTAACTTTAAAGTGGGTAAGGCCTAAATCCGGAGACAAGGTCAAACGAGCTGGCGATACACGTAACACATTGGGGTTCATACTATGACACATCAACGCTTTTGATTAGTATGCTTTCATCTTTGATTAGTGTGCTTAAGATCGTTGTGGAAGATGGTTCGAAATCAGAACAAAGTGCCGAAGCGTCTGCTTTATTGGTGTCAATGCAATCATTTGTTTGCGTGTAACCTACATGTGATGAAATCATGAAAAATATTTTGGGAGTCACAAATGAATTATCAAAGGCATTGCAGCGAACGAATCAAGATAATTGTGAATGCCATTGCTCTAGTTGAAGTGTTACATTAAGCAACTACAAATAATGAGATAATGGATGGGAATCTCTTCTAGATGAAATTTCCTCATTTTGTGCCAAACAAAATATCATCGTTCCTAACATGGATGATAAGTTTGTAGCTCGATGCCGATCATGACACAGAGCTGAAGAAATCACAAATCTTCATCATTATCTTGTTGAGTTGCTCTACACCACAATTAATATGCAGCTTCAAGAGCTCAACAATCGTTTTAATGAGGTGAATACTAAGTTACTCCTTTGTGTGGAATGCCTAAATCCAAGTGATTTGTTTTGTGTTTTTGATAAACAAAAATCGGGCCATTTTACTGAATTTTATCTCGTCGAGTTTTCAACAATAGATATCATGACATTGGATAATCAAGTTGAGACTACATTATTCATGGGCGCTCCGACAACGAGTTTTCAGAAGTGAAGGGATTCATGGACTTGCTGTGAAGATGGTTGAGACAGAAAGACATTGTATATCCGTTGGTTTACTTACTCTTGACACTTGAACTAATCCTTCCAGTTTCTACCCCCACTGTTGAAATGACATTTTCTGCTATGAAGAATATAACGAACCATCTACACAACAAAATGGGAGATGAATGGATGAATGCTTGCTTGGTCATATACATCGAGAAATTTACATTCAATTAGTATTGATAATGAGATCATCATGAAACGATTTCAAAACATGAAAACTCTTTGAGAACAATTGTAGAAAATATCTCTATAATATTTTAGGAAATCACTTTTGATGGAAATATCAGTAAGCGGTGTATTTAATTTTCTATATTTGTTCTATGAAATCAGCATGTTTTTTTTTTTTTTAATTTTATCATTTGTAATGTCTAAAGAAGTGCAACATAAATTCTTTACTTCAATTATTCATCATTGGCAGATGTGATTTTGTACTTCTCCCCCATGCAAGAAAATCCTGCCATCGCCTAGACTTATCATGTAGCCGTATACCTGGGGTTTCTGTTCCTAGTCAATGTGCAGATAAGAATGTCAACTCAAAGTGAGAAAAGTTAAAATGTTCATTTGTGGACCACAAGCGGGAGTTGGCCTTGTTGCACTATACCAAATTCTTCCCTAGGCTTGGTGTATCATGCTCCCAACTTGTTGAAGTGACATTTATCTTACCTGCACGAAGTGGAATGTCTGGCTGGGCAATCCATGAAGTATTTTAGTCCTGTTACTCCAATACTAAACTGAATAATTGTTTGAATTGGACCATGTATATTTTTATTAACAAAGAAGATAATTGATACTATTGATTTCCTTTGCAGTTTATTTATTGTCACATGCACAGTTATTTTGTAACCAATTCTTCATAATGTCTGAACCTTTTTTTTTAATGCCAACATAATTTTTCTTGCAGGCTGATGATATGCATAATCTTGGTGCTTGGTATATTTTGCGATTGATTTTGGGCCACTTTTGATTTATACACACAATGGAATCACAGCAAGTTGAACCATCGTCTTCACCAAATGTGACGGCTCCTGATGCTCAACATTCTGCTTCTACTAGACAAGATGCTTCTGTACGAGACACACCCTCCATATTATCTGCTTCTGGTATATCCACATGGGCTAGAAGCCTCAAAATTCCACAGCCATCAGGGCATGATGATTCACAGCCCGGAAGTGCAGGGAAGTCAACTTTTGCTCGTTTCACTAGTGGGTTTGGATTACGTGTGTCTCCAAAATCTCCTGGGGAAGGTGGTGAGAGTGCTGACGGCAGCGCAACAACTGCACAACCTGGTGTTCTGGGGTCTCTCACAAAAGGTTTCATGGACTCTTCCAGAAGTGCAGTAAAGGCTGTACAAGTCAAGGCTCGCCACATTGTCTCCCAAAACAAGAGGAGATACCAGGTAATGCTTATATCTTTATGAATTTTCATTGAATGTTTCTACCAGATGACCAATTCTTGAGACTTTGAGAGATCAGTTACTTTCCTTGCATTCAGTTTTTTAATGAAATTTGCATCTTCAAAACTTGGTTATTTGCTTTACCAATTCTTTGTGAACCTTTGTCAAGCATTTATGTACTCTTTGTCTGTTGCTTGCTATGGAGTAGATAATAGTGTTCTAATATAAATAGGAACTGTTACTTATATCTCGAGTTTAATCTGCACATTTAACAAAGCTGCTGATGACGTATATTTACCTAGACATGCGACAGATTTGACAAACATAGCTCTACACTATTTTGTTTTTTGTTGTTTTAGAGTTCTCAGTTTTGCGACTGCTCGCATTGTGTTACTTCTCCTAGTTGATATAGAGCAGTAATATTACATTATAATTTCAACTGTATGGGAGATAAGGGAATGTTGGTTACTTGTCTATATATACCTTTTACCCTCTCTAGACTCTTTCGTTGTCCAAAGGACCTATGGAGGGTGGCTCCCTGGTTGCAGGAGCTTAAACTGTGTAACTAATAAGGTAGGTCTTTTACCCACCAATTGGCCTCGTAGGTTTCTTGGTTGATCTCTCTCTTACCTAGTTGCCTTTGTTTCGTTTTTGGCACTGACGTTAGGGTTGACGTTGGTGGATTACCATTCGGAAAATGTTAATCTTTGGTGAATTCTACCTAATTATTATTGTGCTCGAAAATCGACCCCATCTTTATGGGGTAGGAGTCATAAGACTTGGATGATAACGAAGATGAACTACAAGGGATACCAAGTGTTTCGTGTATTTGCTATGAGAAGTTCCTACGTGACTACGTCAATGATTTAATGTTTGGATGCTTGCTTTTGGAGAACTCTCATTTATGTATTGGACTTTTTCTTCTACATCACAAGGATTTTTTTTGTTTTCAACAAAGTAAAAAAACCTATGACATTCTTTCACCTAAAATGAAACTTTGGGTGAAACATCTTTGTATTTTTGGTCGACCAGACAAAATTGTATTCCAAGATGGTTATTTACCTGAACCGGCCACACATCTATTTGGGACCAATGTTAAAAATCCTTCGCCGATCATTTTTCTTAAGGACTACCACTCTTGTCGGTGAAAGTTTTACCATGTCTATTTTAACTACTTCCGTCAATATTATTTTTTGTCTTCCCTCCCTCCTCTCGATCTTGACAATAATGCGAGAACCTTTCCTAATAGTGGCCATCTCAGCTCTTCATTGTACATTTTTATACTATCTTCATTTGTTATTCGTCAATTTATCCTTAATTGGTGCAACACCAACATTCTTTGTTATACCCATTCCTTACTCGATCCCTTCTAGTTTTGCTACACAACCACCTCGACATCCTCGTCTATGCTAAGCTCATCTTGTGTGTGTGAGCATTATCTACGGTCCAACATTCTTTTGAACCATATACTGTTGTGGGTCTTATTTTTGTCTTGTAATACCGTGAACTTTTAATGGCATGTGTCAGTAACCTAGCACCCCCGAAGCTCCTCTCAAATTCATTCAACCAATTTTAGTTCTTTTGGATATATCTTTATCTATTTCTCCATTCTTATGTGTGATAGACCTAGAATACCTAATAAAGTCACAACGTTGGATTTCTTAGTCATCGATTGTGAAAAGGGCTTCAGTATCATGGCTATTTCCATCAAAATTGCATGCTTTACACTACACTTTAGTTTTACTACTTTTAAACCATTATCTACGAAAGTTTTCTCCTTAATTCCAATTTAACATTTAACCCTATCATTCTCTCTTATAACTAATACTATATCATCTGCAAATTACATACACCCTGGTAGTTTTTCTTGAATAGTAGTAAACTCATCAATGAAGGAAAAAGTAAAAGGATATAGAGTTATTGCTGACCCTTGGTGAAATCCAATCGTGATTGAAATGCTCACCAAAGTTGATTCTCATTCTAGTAATTGCTCCCATATATGTTCTCAATAATTTCAGTATAAACTAGAGGCACTTCTTTCCTTCTTAAATCCAATTAAATTACATCTTGTGGTATTCATCATAAGCTTTCTTTATGTTAATAGAATCCTAATGAAGATTCATTCTCCTCTCTAATTATTTCTGTTTGTCTGAGCCAAGGTTTAAAACACGGACATCACTATCTGTATTGGTTGGCCTCTAGCCAAGTAGTATCGGCCGATACGGATCGGTATTGGTTGGTAAGGCCCAAACCGGTAACCGGTATGTTTTTTTTAATTCAAATAATTTTTTTAAAAAATCCTAAAAATTATGAAAAATTCTAAAAAAATTGCATGCTTACTTTTCTGATGCAGAATGAATTCTGATATAATCCACGAGTATTTTCTGATGCTGTCCGAGTATTTTCCTTAAAAATCAGTGAATCTTCTGATGAATGTGTTGCTAAGTACCTGTTGCCCACTATAATTGGGTATAGGCTAGGAAGCACCGATACGGATACAGGGATACAGATACGAGGATACGAATACGGCGATATGTGGATTTTTGAAAAACTAGGATACGTAGTACGGCAGGGATACGTTTGTGTATATATATATATATATATATATATATATATATATATATATATATATATATATATATATATCGTCGTGATACTGTGCGGTCGCTTAACGTGACGGTTAACGTGCGGCACCCCCTTCTGGGTTTTTTTCGAAAATTTTTTGTTTGGGGATTAATCACCTTCCCTTGAATAGCATACACAAAAAATTTCAGCCCATTCCAAGACCTGTAGGTAGGCCATTCAAACGTGTTCATCAAAATGATGGTAAAAATAAACGACCGGTAAAAGCCGATCACATTTGAACGGCCTATAGGACTTAGATTGAGATAAAATATTTTGTGTGTGCTATCAAGGGGTAGGTGATTAACCTCCAAAATATTTTTTCCAAAAAAACCCCTGAGTGGGGCGGCTGCACGTTAAGCCTCACATTAAGCGGCCGCAATGTATTGCCATTCTATATATGTATATATATATATATAAATATAAAGTTAAATATAATATTTTGTGCTTGAATATAAATAATGAATAGTTTGAAAATTAAAAATGACAATGCTCATCATTCATTACATGATTTACATCCAATACAACAAAAAAATACAAAGCAAGTGTTACATTCATCCATTACAAAAAAGTAACGCTAACAACATTACGCAAGTGTCACATTCATCGTCCATTACAAAACACGAGCAAAAAACGCTAACATTCATCATCCATTACAAAATACAAAGTGTCACATGCATCATCCAACAAACAAAACATATAAATGATATCATTAAGCAAATGGTCACGTATAGAATTTAGACCCATATCCAAAGTTTCGGTCGAGTTTCAATCGGATTCGAGTCAGATTTTTGGATTTTGAACTACATTAGCATCCATACGTATCCTGGCGTATCGGCCCCCTATCCCTAACGTGTCGGCCCTGTATCCCCAGCGTATCAGCCCCATATCCCCGACGTATCGGTCCCATATCCCCGGCGTATCGGCCCTGTATCCCCGACATATCAGATCTTTTTTTTATTTTTTTAAACCCCGATACTTCCTAGCCGTATCGGATACATATCCCACCGTATCGGAGTATCGGGAAGTATCCGATACGGGTACGGCACATGTAGATACCTCCCTCCTTTTCATCCCACAACTTAGCTACATCTCATTTAAGTTTCCATAAGCTCAAGCTCTCCCCAATCTTTCTACTCTCTCTCTGCAAGCTCTCATTATGCCCTTTTCAAGCTCTCCCAATACCTCCCCAAGCTCTCCATGCCTTTAACCTGACTGGTGTGAGGAGCCTGGTTGGAAGTATGACATTATACCACTAGAGGAGTCCCACGGAAAAGAATGTCATACTGTGTGATTCTTGAGGCTTTATCTTCATCGGAGGTCTTGCACAACTCAAACAACACTTGTTGGCACATGGTCCCTGAGCTAATGCGAGAGTTACCTTGAGGTTATTGGCTACTGAACAATAGAGTACATCTGGAGTCGCCTATTTGGAGGGATAGGATGCCCACACCCACTAGTGTCACCCACTTGGAGGGAGAGGAGTGATCCAAGTGGGAGGACTCTGATGGAGATGTTAATTATATGAGGAGATTGAAGTTAGTTGAAGATGACCAATATGGTTGTATGAGCAAATGTTTGATTTTTCACTCAAGTACAAATTTCAAAGGACTCGCTTCGAGGGAGCGGAGTACAATATGTATATCAGGAGATTGCGGGGAAATCCGTCTTTGATCCTTTGATACTCGATTTCGAAGTACAAAGATTACAACAAGTGAGGAAATGAAAAGAGAAGAGCGTTGCGGTGCTTGATCCTTCCGGGCTTCGCGCGTGATCGGCTAGGGGCTTTGCTTTACTCTTCTTCTCCTAGAATCTTCACTTGTTCTTCGCTTGTTCTTCGACTTGCTTTGGACTTGAATCTTCAATTTTTCATCTTCGATCTTCGGTCTTCGATTTTCTTTGGTTTGCTTCGATCTTCGATCCTTCTTCTCCGGGATTTCTTGGAGCTTTGAAGTATCTTCAGTCGGGAGCTTTGTAGGTTCTTCTTGCTATGGCCAAAGATCCCTTCTTCTCTTCTTGTCCCTCCTTTTATAAGGGTCGAAGTAGTTATTGTAGAGAATAACTACTTCGGGTGGTTGAAGCAACCTCCTGGTGGTTTTTATAACTTCCCTTGGATGGTTAGAGAAACTTCCAGGTGGTTTATATAACTTCCTTGATGGTTAGGATCATATTCGAGTGGTTTTGTAACTTCCACTGGTAGCTTAATCCTTTTGAGTTTGAGTGAACCAGTCTGATTAAAACGACTTGTGGTTCGGGTCTTAAATCCGAATCGACTTACTGCGACTTAGATTTTAACCAAGTTAACTCTTGATCCGGTCCTTTCTGACTTGGTAGGTTCAATGAGTTTGTCAAAATCTAGCGTAAGCTTACTTGTAGGAGCTTAAGCTTGATTATTCTTCGGCCTTGTATATCGGCTTGTCGAAGGATGCTCATCTCTAAGTATCATTCTATTGACTTAGATATAGCCTTTGGACGATAGGGATATAGTACTTTCCTTACTCTCAGACTTGGTCAAATTTCAGAGCGTAAGGAAGCAAGAAAAATTTCCTTGGTCATCAAGGAAATAAAGTATAAGGAAGCAAAATTTCCCTGGTCATCAGGAAAATAAAGTCTTCCAGACTTAGCCAAATTTCTGAGTGTAGGCAAAAATTTCCCTGGTCATCAGGGAAATAAAGTGTAAGGAAACAAAAATTTCCCTGGTCATCAGGGAAATAAAGTCTTCCAGACTTAGCCAAATTTTGAGTGTAAAGCAAAATTTCCCTGGTCATCGGGGAAATAAAGTCTTCCAGACTTAGCCAAATTTCTGAGTGTAGACAAAAATTTCCCTAGTCATCAGGGAAATAAAGTGTAAGGAAACAAAAATTTCCCTGGTCATCAGGGAAATAAAGTCTTCCAGACTTAGCCAAATTTTTGAGTGTAAAGCAAAATTTCCCTGGTCATCAGGGAAATAAAGTCTTCCAGACTTAGCCAAATTTCTGAGTGTAGAGAAAAATTTCCCTGGTCATCAGGGAAATAAAGTATAAGGAAGCAAAATTTCCCTGGTCATCAGGGAAATAAAGTCTTCCAGACTTAGCCAAATTTCTGAGTATAGAGAAAAATTTCCCTGGTCATCAGGGAAATAAAGTGTAAGGAAGTAAAAATTTCCCTGGTCATCAGGGAAATAAAGTCTTCCAGACTTAGCCAAATTTTTGAGTGTAAAGCAAAATTTCCCTGGTCATCAGGGAAATAAAGTCTTCCAGACTTAGCCAAATTTCTGAGTGCAGAGAAAAATTTCCCTGGTCATCAGGGAAATGAAGTATAAGAAAGCAAAATTTCCCTGGTCATCAGGGAAATAAAGTCTTCCAGACTTAGCCAAATTTCAGAATGTAAGGAAGCAAAATTTCCCTGATCATCAGGGAAATAAAGTCTTCCAGACTTAGCCAAATTTCTGATTCTCTAGCTTTAGGCAATATTTCAATGTCTACAAATTGCCCCCTCAAGGATTGACGTTTCAAGCGAAAAGCGAAAAAGGTCAATCTTTGATTTTTTTTTTTTTGCCAGGGCCGGCCAGAAACCTCCAGGGCCGGCCAAAATTTTTTTTTTTTTTTTTTTTTTTTTTTTTTTTTTAGGACGGCGGTACAGCTCGTCCTTTGACCCCCCTTTGTCTATAAAAAGGGGTCTCCTCTCCTTTTCTAACTTATTTTTCGGTATTTCTTGAAGCTAGGTCTAAAAACCCTACTTCAAGGTATTTTGCAAAAACCATCTCGCAAACTTGATTCCTTCGGCAAGTAGACGATCAAATCATCCAAGGTAATCATAATCTTGATCTTTTCCTTTGCTTTGCTTTCTCTCTGATCTTCGTTTCTCCTTTTGCAATGATCTTTGTGGGCCCCTTTTAAAAAAAACGAAACCCTAGTTCAAGGTTTTGCAAGAATGATCTTTGATCTCCTCCTTTACCTTTTTGAATCATATGATATTTGATTCTTGGATCATCTTTCATGCATCTAGATGATCTTTGACTACCCATCTACTTGAATCGACTAGGTTTTTAGAAACCTTAGTTCAAGATTTCGTAATAACGATTTTTTTTGCTCTCATTTTTACCTTTTTTTTTTTTATGTATATCTCGTGCATGATGTTAGATAATCTTTGACTATTCATCTACCCGAATTGACCAGGTTTGACCAGGTCAATTTTTTTTTTTTTTTTGCCAGGGCCGGCCAGGCAATCCCCAGGGTCGGCCAATTTTTTTTTTTTTTTTTTTTTTTTTTTTTTAAGGACAGCGGTACTTATGACGGTACAGCTCGTCCTTTGACTCCCCTTTTACATGAAACGGGATTCTTTTCTTTATTTTGCTTGTTCCTTGATCTTCTTTCCTTCCTTTGCAATGATCTTCGATCTTTGATGTTTTTCGATGGTCAACTTTTGCAAAATGTATTCTAACTTTTAACGCAATCTTCTGTGTGTAGGTATGAGTACTTCAGAGAAATACATTGCTATGCCAGAAGATGGTTGGTTAGAAGAAGAAGAAGAACGAGGGGTCACTTATCTTTTTTTTCCTCATGCGAAAGTCAAGCAGCATGGGGCAACTCTGAAAAAGAATGGCCCAAACTCTTTGACTACCTTGAGAATCGTTGAGCACGAGAGTTGTGACAACGATAGTCATGGGGCTGAGAAGAGCGCTGGACCCATCAGCCGTTTTGAAAAGGCTCCGATTCTTTCTTTTCCGTATCATCATACAACGGCTGAAATGGTTCCCATTCCTCAAATTGCTTCAAAAATTGCTTCAAGATTCACTCGATGGGGGGACGAAATACGAGGTCGTGGCGATGTCCAGTATCTCAATGGTTTCAGTGAATGGATGCACGAAGTCTTCGAAGCCTTGCGCGGCCGAGAGGCTACTAGAAACATATCTGTTATGCTGGAACCTGCTTGTTATGAATATTGTAGGCCTGATGGAATGTATAGAGCTTTGTGTGAGCTCTGGTGTCCGGAAACGAATACATTCCTTACTTCTATTGGGGAAATAGGGATTTCCTTGTCGGAGATCTATCAGGTATATTCATACTTGAAATTGAATTTGAGCGACATTCATACGTGTAACTTACTTTCTTCATTTTTCTTCTTCCAGATATCAGGTTGTCTCATGAGTGGAGAATATTACCAAGAGAGAGTCCCTAATCTCTTTGAGCTTTTCGACTGTGTATATACTCCTTCAGCACTTTCCTATCTTTTCAAAGCTTTTGCAATTATTGCTGCATCTTGCCGTAGTGACCGAGTTCGGCATTGTGACTGGATTGATTTTTGGTTTCGTGGGTACCCTCGAGCTGTTAATTCTCAGAAAACTGATATCATAAGGAAAGCCAAAGCTAAACTTGACCAATCAGGAGATATTAATAGGCCGATCAGTCTTATGCCACCAGAGAAACGACCTTCTGGCTCGAAACCCAGTCCTTACGTTTTGCTAGGATTGTCAGCCAATAGCACTCTGGGGAAGATTGTCTATAGGTCTGCGGCGATTGTTCTTTTTCTTTGTAAGTTCGCCCTGCCTTGGAGTGGTGACTTGATTCGTCCTGATACTTTCATCCCAGCTGTAAATATGGTGAAAGGTACCGAATACAATTTGGCTGTTCCCATATTATGCTTACTCTACAATGGTCTGACGCGGACTTACAGCAGCCTGTCTACAAGCCCCAAGTTCAGTGGTGAGCTAGGTCGGGCTAGTTCCTTTTGTCCCCTTCACTACTTATATGGGTGGATTGGACTTCACTTTCCGAGAGGGATATTTGCCAAGAATCTTCGGCAAAAGAGATTTCCTTTTCTCATATCAGTATCTGGTGCTCTGGCAGCTTATCAGCCTTGGGAAGGGTCAGCTCAAGACGCTAGGATGATTCTTCGTACTATGGGAGAAGCTGATTTTCGTTTTGCCCATGAAGCTTGGAAGCCGATCCCTGATAGAGAAAAGGGTATCTTTTATGATAATGGCAAGATGCCATACCCCATCTTCCTCTCAATGTTGAGTTGTAAACCAGGGTTTCTTGTATTCCGTCGGGGTAATACAGTACAGATAGCACAGTATAGCCCTCATCGGTTTTCTCGTCAACAAGGTTTTATGCAAACGATACCTGGAACACCTATCCCTTATAAGGAAGAAGTGTCTCCAAAGTTGGCGTTTGGTTATTGGTTAGCATTCAGTGAGAGGCATACTGGAGTTAGTTTTGCTCTTCCGTTACAAGGAGTAAACCTCAGAGACTGCGTATCTTCAGCATATTCAAGTTTAGTAAGAGGGGGAATCAAGAATCGATTGGCTATGTATCCTTCTTCTATGCTGAAATCGAGTGAGAAAAGCTCGTTTGAGTTCAAAAAAGATGAAGGCATGAGAGATAGGACGGAGATTCGATTCCAAAAGAACTCTCGTCCTGGTTCTTCACGAGCGTGCCATCGCCGAACAGAATCTGACAGAGAAGTTGAGTCTTCTTGTTCTGGCACTTCTGAGCGTCCTGTTCCTCCAGCCATGCCTTCCGAGCGACAGGGAGATGAAAGAGGTGCCAGGAAGAGGGCGAGAACATCAGAGGATAGTTCTTCTGTTCGGGAGATCATTAATCCTCTTGCGACGTCCCCTACTGGATCGAGGCATCAAATATTGGAGACTGCTATTGTTGCAGCTTCTCCTGCTGAGATGGCAACTCAAGGTGTTGATATTACTACTTCAGGTATGAGTTGTCCCCTTTGTAATCCTTTGAATATTAATGATTGCTGTATGTTTTACCCTATCGCTTTGTTGTATAGGATATTCAGCTGGCGGCCTTTGCATTCCTAATGATGATCTAACTGAAGTGATTGGCAAAGGATTATTGGAGGATGATGCCTTTGAAGCGACATACCCATTTTTCCAGGATTTGCAAGATGAGGGTGTTGGAAAAAATCACGAGGCATCAGTAACCGTTGAGATGACCAGAAAAGAAATAGTGGGTGACTCTATGTTTGAGGAGCTTGCAGGTCCTTCCACAACACCAGTGGATCATGAAGTTCAATCTTCTTTGGTATGCCAGAAAGCTCAGGCAGAAGTCCCTGTTTTTAAGAAGCCGAGATCGATTGCTGGGATGAGTCCAACTATGTCTGAGGCAACTGGATTTGTGCATGGTTCAGTTGAGGAGATGGACCGTTCTTTGGCTGCTATTATGCTGGTTCCCTGCAGGTCATTCATAGACTGCTCACTGAAGCCTTTTCATCAAGCGGGATTCTCAGCACTAGAGAAGTGGTGGGCCAGTATGGGTGTTATCTTTTGTGATCGTCTTCGAAAATTCGGAGTGAACGATTCTGTCTTTGTTGAAAAGATCGAATCGCTTCTTCAAGACAGCCATACTTATCATAACCGACGTTCATCGTTTGTCAAGGAAAAGGCTGTTGTTAGTCCGGACCATATAGCGAAGATAGAAGAGACTTTGAAGTCGTTCTCCCAGTTCTTGGATGAGGGTGATTCTGTACTGTCAACAGCAAAGTCAGAGGAAACTTCTGCTCGTTTAGCATTGGAGGAGGCTAAAGCGTTGGTTATTTCTTGCGAAAAGCGTTTGGCTGCAGCTTCTGATGCCGTGACTTTACAAAATGATTACCTCAACTCCCTGAAGGCACAAAAGACTGAAAAAGAGAAAGAACTGACCGAACTCAAGGGTCAAGAGGAAGCTGGGGCATCTTCTGTCTTAGCTATTGATGGCGCACGAGAGGAACTTATGCAGCGTCTTCGTGACTTAAGCTCGATATATTGATTAATAAGCTTTGTACTTTTTCCTTTTAGACTTCATTAAGATTTATGCAATATGAATTCTCTTGGTATTTCCTTCTTGATTGTTCTACTGAATATGGGTTATTATTTTTTTTTGTTTGGACTGAACCTGAGGGGTTTCCTCAGGCTGCCTACGTACCCTTTTTCAAGGGATCAAGTCGCACGTAGTTCCCTTGGATTTTTTTTTTTTTTTTTTGCTTGCATCACCCTGATCGATATGCATCCCAACTAGGTTGGCACCCACATCTATCAGGACTATCATTTGCAATATAGAGTGATTTTCTTCATGCATAATATCGCTTGAGGAACTTGCCGTTGATTGGGCCAAGTTGTCCTCCTTCTGGTGTCATAAGTAGATATGCTCCATTAGTATAGACTTCTCTGACGACATGAGGGCCATCCCACTTAGCATCAAATTTTTTTCCTGCTCTGTGAGACAAGATGATGGGACGTCGCACTGCTAGGACCAAGTCCCCTTCTTGGAAAGAGCGAGGCTTAACTTTTTTATTGAACGCTCGAGAAATACGAGCTTGATAGCATTCAAGTCGTTGCTGAGCCTCAAGTCTTTTCTCGTCTAGAGCTTCCAATTCCACAAGTCGGAGTTGAGCATTTTCATCAGTAGTAAGACCTTCTTGGATGGCAATTCTTAGAGAAGGAATTTGAAGTTCTAGAGGTAGAATCGCCTCTACTCCATACACAAGGGAATATGGTGTTGCTTGAGTCGGAGTGCGAAACGATGTTCGATAAGCCCATAGAGCCTCGTGCATACGCTCGTGCCAGTCTCTTTTAGATTTAGAAACCACCTTCTCCAAGAGTTTGCATAAGGTCTTATTGAAAGCTTCTGCTAAACCATTGGCGGGAGCATTATACATTGTAGAACATCTCTGTTTGATTTTATACTTAGCACAGAAATTATCCATAGCAGCGTTTTTGAATTGCTTGCCATTATCAGTAACGATGCAACGAGGAACTCCATATCGGAAGATGATATCATTTTGAATAAAATTCATGACTGAATTTCGGTTCACTTCTCTGAGAGGGACTGCCTCTGCCCATTTGGAAAAGTAGTCTGTCGCCGCTAGAATATAAAGGTGCTGCTTAGAAGATTTGGGTAATGGACCGACTATGTCAAGTCCCCAAGAGTCAAATGGCCATGAAGCGACTGTAGGATGAAGTGGTTCTGGCGGCTGACGAATATAATCACCATGGATTTGGCATGCATGACACTTTTTGGAGAAGTTTAAGCAATCTTTAACCATGGTAGGCCAGTAGTATCCCATTCTTTTGATACGAAAGTGAAGTTTCGGCCCTGACTGATGAGTACCACATATACCTGAATGTGACTCCTGGAGAGCAAACTTGATGTCTTCTCCGGTCAAGCATCTCATAAGTGTACCATCATAGCTTCGACGATATAATTCGCCATTGAAATGCAAGAACTTGGGGGCTCGTCTTCTTATCTCAGTTCTGTGTTTAACTTCTTTAGGGAGTTTGCCACTCTCGAGGTAATCAATAAGGGGTTGTCTCCAGTCTTGTTCTTCTATGACATAGGAATGATCTTCATTTTTCTGACCTATAGCCTGATTGAATTGATCTTCCAGAGTGAGTATCCACCTTCGACAAACCGGAATATTTAACTGCTCAAGGTCTTGAATAGCAAGCGATGCTGCTAGATTCGCCAATGCATCAGCTTGTTGATTCGAACTTCTTGGTACATGTTGAATGCTTGCTGCTTCGATGCTGTTGAATAAAGTAAGAGCATATTCATGATAAAACTTGAGGTCTTCCTTATTGACTTCATAATCTCCCAAGACTTGATGAATGATGAGTTTGGAGTCACCATAAATTCGTAGCCCTTGAAGTTTCATGTTCCGAGCGAGTTCAAGACCAATAATTAATGCCTGGTATTCGGCTTTGTTGTTTGAACAAGGCTCTGCCAATGAGAAAGAGTATGGGAGAGTTTCGGAGTTTGGCGAGACGAAAACAATCCCTGCCCCCGCAGCTTGTCGTTTTGCAGCTCCATCAAAGAACATTTCCCAAGAAGGGATTATGTTTACAAAGAAGACCTCCTCATCTGGTAATTCCTCAGTTAACTCCCAATTCGCAGGAATAGAGTGATGAGCCAAGAAATCTGCTAAGGCTTGCCCTTTGACTGCTCTCTGGGGGGTGAAGATGATATCAAATTCTGATAGGAGTAGAGCCCATTTTGCTAGTCTTCCTGATAGAACAGGTCTTGACATAATATATTTGAGGGGATCTGCTTTAGATACAAGTTTAATAGTATGAGCCAACATATAATGCCTTAACTTTTTTGTGGCAAAAATAAGGGCTAAGCATATCTTTTCTATAGGAGCATACTGTAATTCTGCCCCCACAAGAGTACGACTCAAATAGAAACAAGCCACTTCCTTTCCGAATTCATTTTCTTGTGCAAGCAATGCCCCCAGAGAGTGTTCTTGTGCGCTTATGTAAAGTATCAAGGATATCCCTGGAATGGGTGCTGTCAGAACTGGTGGTTTCAAGAGATAGTCCTTAATATCTTGGAAAGCCTTTTGACATGCTTCATCCCATTTGAAAATAGCATCCTTTTTCATGAGCTGGTGAAAAGGGTGACATCTCCCGGAGAGGTTGGCGATAAATCGCCTGATATAAGCCAAGTGACCTTGTAAGCTTCTAAGGTCATGAAGTGACTTAGGGTCGGGCATGTTGAGAATAGCATCAATTTTAGATTGGTCTATCTCAATGCCTCGATGCCTTACGATGAAACCGAGGAATTTTCCGGATGTAACTCCAAAGGCGCATTTAAGCGGATTCATTCGTAGTTGATACCTTCTTAATCTATCAAAGATAGCACGCAAATCATCCAGATGTGAAGACCTTTGTTTGGACTTCACGACTAGATCATCAACATAGCATTCTACATTTTGGTGAAGAATGTCATCAAAAATCCGCTGCATGGCTCGTTGGTAGGTAGCTCCTGCGTTCTTCAGTCCAAAAGGCATTACTTTATAACAAAAGATGCCCTTAGGCGTGCGGAAAGCTGTGAGTTCTTCATCCTTTGGTGCCATTCGGATTTGATTGTATCCTGAAGAGCCATCCATGAAGGATAGAGCTTCATATCCCATTGTAGCATCCACCATAAGTTCGGTGATTGGTAAAGGAAAATCGTCTTTGGGGCATGCATTATTCAAATCTCTGAAGTCGACACATACTCTGATTTGCCCATTCTTCTTCTTCACGGGTACAACACTAGAGATCCAAGTAGGATACTTAACTTCTCTAATGAACCCTGCTTCAATCAGTTTGTTCACTTCGGCTTCAATTTGTGGAATAAGTTCTGGGCGGTATCTTCTTTGGCCTTGCTTGATAGGATTAGCACCACGTTTCACGGCAAGCTGATGAACAACAATTTTGGGGTCTAAACCTGGCATTTCTTTATAAGACCAAGCGAAGACGTCCTTGTATTCTTGGAGAAGCTTGACATACTCGACTTCTTCGTTCGTTGTTAGGAGAGAACTGACGAATGTCGGTCGTGGTTCTTCTTCAGTGCCAAGATTAATTTCTTTTAAATCATCCACAGTGGACTGCCCCCCTTCTTCAAGGACTGGAGGTGCATCAGCTAAGTCACTGTCCGAAGAAGAAGACGAGCAATCGATGTACTCAGTAGAAATATGATTGACAGATACAACGATTTTCTTTTTCGACCCAGAGGAAGAAGATGCGTTCAAACATGCTGAATTGGTAGTAGAGTCAGAAGTAGCATCGATACTGATTGGCAAAGGAGCATCCTGAAGAGGCGGAACTCGATGCCAGGTGAGACTGTGTCGCTGAAAAGACCCGCTGTGACCATAGGAGATTTTGGCATGTCGAGAATGAGCAAACCTGGGTGGGCGGGAGGGCTTTGCGAAACCAAGTTCAAGTCTGTCAAAGACTGATTGTCGTGGATGATTATTTTTGACGATTTCAGATCTGATTCTTGGTTTCTTTATCCTCTCAAAGACTGAAGTTTGATTTGGCTTTAACTGGTGATGTACATCGGGCATCTCATATTGTGCCATGAGTATTTCTTTCTTCTTTGCACGTCGTCGCCTTCTTTTTGCTGACTTAGACAATGTCTGAAAGTCTTCATCTGTGTTACCGAGATACTTCTTTTCTACTGTGTCATCATCTGCATCATATAAAGCTTTTGTATAGTCTTCTTCATCTTGGGCTTCAATGAAGTTTGCGGACATAGTTTCTTTTGCGCTTGTTTTGAGCACAATGGGGATTTGCTTGGCTCCAATGCCAGGTCGAGTTTGTGGTATATTTTCTCCAGCCAAGAAGAGCCGCTCTTGGGTTTTAGTTAAACCGTAAGGGGCTGTTCGTGGTGGTAATGTACCTAAACGTTCAACATCTTTTGGAGTGAATCCAGCTTTGCTCAGGAGACTTGATGCTTCGCTTCCCCATGTTCCTTCTGGTTTGAATGTAGAGTTGCCCTTACTTGAGTTAGTAGCTGATGTTAGGCTGTGCAGCGGCAATACCAAGTCTTCTTTTAAAGTGACCAAATTAGCATCTGTAAAAGAGGTGGATGGCTTTGTATGCATAGGAGTGAATGGTGGCTGTCCTATCTTTCGGCCTCTCTGTGGTACGAAACTTAACACCGGAGTAGATTCAGCCATTTTTGTAGGATATTTATTAACCTTCTGTTTTCCTTTTATACTCTTCATTTGAACTGGCACCGCTTGCTGGTTTGATTTCTTCGGATAAAGGACATAAAAATCGAATTTCCCTGAAGGTTGGCCAAGTAAACCTACTTCTGGGTCACCGTTCTCATATCTTTGTTTGAGAGATTGTTGTGATGACTTCTTGTTTTTCCTTCGCCGATCTTCATCATCTTCGTATTCCAATTCCAGAGCCTCTTCAAGGCATTCGTCACATTCGCAATCACCAAACATCGTATGACGTTGGGTTGGAGGATTTGGAGAGACCCTGACTGATGGAGTCACTTCTTTTGCCTCTGTTTCTTGGAGAGAATTTGTAGCTTTGTTGGGTGACGTTTCCTTGATAACAGAGCCTTTACTGTGGTAGAATTTGGCGTCGGCGAGATAAGCTTCTGCTTCATTAAATGGTCTATCATCTGCCAGAACGCACTTCTCAATGCCCCCTTGGTGATATTTGAAACATTGATGTAATGTTGAAGGCATTATTTTATTCATATGTAGCCAAGGTCTTCCAAGTAAGAGTCGATAAGAGGTTTGACAGTCTATGACATGGAACAGAGTCATAGTGTCAAGTTCTCCGATTGACAACTTCAAGCGTATGATGCCGACAGCTGACTGTGCCCCTTGGTTGAAGCCTTGAATGACCAATTTGCTTCTGGAAAGTTGATCACTTTTTATGCCCAAGTCCTTCATGGTTTGACTAGGCATGATATTGACAGCCGATCCGCCATCTATCAATATGCGAGTTACTGGTTTTTCATTGATATAACCAGAAACATAAAGAGGTCGGTTGTGCAACCGTGCTCCCAGCTGCAAATCTTCGTCAGAGAAGGAGATAGTCATATCACATTGGACTGATTTTTCTTCATTAGTCTTCACTTGATAACTTTCTGGGTCGGTTAATGCCGCAGCCATAGCGTGGCGTGCATCTTCCGAAAGATGGAAAGCCTCTATAAGTGGCAAATGTAACATAGCTTCATCAGAAGTAGCTGCGAGGTTTCCTTCTATCGGCTCAACAGGAGGTATATTATCTGACATTTCTGGAGGCTGAAGAGTTAGTTCCTCATTTGATTCTTTCTCATGGACTTCTGCCGTATAGCAAGTTGACGAAGAGGATAAATCATTTTCGAAGAAATCTTCAGGAATGAAGTCTCTTAGTGTAAGAGGTCGCCGGACGGCTTGATGTAGTATTTCTTCATCATTGACTGTAACAACCTTAGGCATACTTTTCTTTTGGCCTTTCTTCTTTAAAGACTTCTTGACGTAAGTCTTTTCTCTCTTTCCCTTAGACTTATCATAGATTATGGGAGAGACTTTACGGAGAGGGGCTCGAGGGGTTCTTTTATTTCGAACCACCAAGGTCCATCCGTCCTTCTGTTCCGAATTCTCTTTTTCAAGGGAATAGTCATTCTCTTTTGGAGGCAAGGGGGCTTCTTTCGTTGGTAGACTTTCACGACTCTTGATCTGATTTTTGCGCATCTGGATTCTGAGTTCTGGTGCCCCCAAGCTTGCAACCTGAGTAACATGCATATGCCTCCTTACTGAAGAATGTTGCTTGTTGAGGAGGGCTGAAGTTTTTATCTTGAAAACTAGCCTCTTCCTTGCTGCTGGAATTTGAACTGGTGGGAGAGAACCGAAGACAATGGATGTCATGTTAGTTGCGACTATCTCATCTGAAGGCAACTCAATCTTTCCTTGACGTGCCAACGACATGATTTTCTCTTTGAACACGAAACATTTTTCGATAGGGTGACTCACGACCCTATGATATTTGCAATATAAAGGATCATCAACTCTATTTGCTTCTTCTGGTCTCTTGGATAAAGGTATTTCGATCATCTTCTCCTCCAAGAGTTGGTCAAACATAGCTGAAACTTCTGAGTCTGGAAAGGGATACTTCTTCGCTTGGAGCTCTTCTAAAGTCATCCGGGGTGGCCTTTGCTGTGAAGACTCAGTAGTAGGCTTGGTGTTGTCTGGTTTTTCTTTCATCTTCAAAGGTTTGGAAGAAGAAGCAATGTTTACAACATTTGTTTGTTTTGCTTTTGGAGCTGACATTTTTTCTTTACCGTCTGCCTTAGACTTCGAAAAGTCCCTTGGCTTGGAATCTCCGTGAGTGGCCAAGCTAAGCTCCATATCGTGAGCTCGTGTGGCCAACTCTTCAAAGGAGCTGGGTTTGATTCCCTGGAGAATGTAGAGTAATCCCCAATGCATTCCTTGAATGCACATCTCTATTGCTGAAGACTCGGAGAGTCGATCCCGTGAGTTGAGAGCAAGGTTTCTCCATCGATCGATATAGTCTATGACTTTCTCATCTTTGCGTTGCTTGACAGCAGTAAGTTCCACCATACTCACCACACGCCGAGTGCTGTAGAACCGAGTGAGAAACTCCCGTTCTAATTGTTCCCAGCTATCGATAGACTCCGGAGTGAGGTCTACATACCATTCGAATGCGGTCCCTTTGATAGACCGAACGAATTGTTTGACCATTTCATCATCATAAGTGCCAGCATTGTTACAAGTTTCTATGAAGTGGGCAATATGTTGCTTTGGATTGCCTTTTCCTTCGAATTGCTGGAACTTGGGTGGGTTGTATCCTGCCGGAAAGCGTAAGTCTTGGATACGTTGGGAGTAAGGCTTGGTGTACCCTACTGTGGACTTAGAAAATCCGTCTCCCCTTGCTTGGATCATACTTGCGACCATAGACTGTAATTGTTCAACAGTCATAGGTGAAGATGTAGGCATGATTGCACCTATCTCTGGAGAAGTGATCATCGACGGCATCAAAGTCCGAGTAGTCGTGGGGAGGGCCTTGGTTGTTGCAGGAACCAAAGCCTCTTCCTTAGTATCCATTTTTTTGAGAAGACTGTTGATTTGACGATCCTTTTCTGCCATTGTCTGGACCATCTGAGCCATGAGTTGGCTCATTTGTCGTACTTCCTCCTCAAGTTTAGTCATTGTGGAGTTAGTAGAATTTGGGCGAACTTCCTGGCGTGCCTCGAGAGTCTCAACGTCGTCTTCCGAGACATAGTCATGATGAACAACAGCGTCCACATGACCATCTGGATTGAAGATTACTTCGTCTCTCACCCCGAGTTCCTTAGTGCATAGGATATCTCCCTCGGTTTCGACTTCAGGTAGAACTGAAGTAGTCTTCTTGCGCCTAGTGTAGACACGTAGTGCAGGGGCCTCCTCGGATGCCGAAACATTAGCATTCGTGGTGACGTTCTCCTGGTTGCCTTGTTGGACTGTATTTGACTCAACAAAAGGCATAGTGACGGGAACAACCATAGCATCGCCGATACCGACCATGTTGAAAATTTGAATTAGAAGAATCCTTCGTAAGGAAGAAAACTTCGAGTATGAGAACCAACGAAATGGAGGGATGAAAGGAGACGGATGTCCCCCTGGGCGTGCCAAAATATTTGTATGAGCAAATATTTGATTTTTCACTCAAGTACAAATTTCAAAGGACTCGCTTCGAGGGAGCGGAGTACAATATGTATATCAGGAGATTGCGGGGAAATCCGTCTTTGATCCTTTGATACTCGATTTCGAAGTACAAAGATTACAACAAGTGAGGAAATGAAAAGAGAAGAGCGTTGCGGTGCTTGATCCTTCCGGGCTTCGCGCGTGATCGGCTAGGGGCTTTGCTTTACTCTTCTTCTCCTAGAATCTTCACTTGTTCTTCGCTTGTTCTTCGACTTGCTTTGGACTTGAATCTTCAATTTTTCATCTTCGATCTTCGGTCTTCGATTTTCTTTGGTTTGCTTCGATCTTCGATCCTTCTTCTCCGGAATTTCTTGGAGCTTTGAAGTATCTTCAGTCGGGAGCTTTGTAGGTTCTTCTTGCTATGGCCAAAGATCCCTTCTTCTCTTCTTGTCCCTCCTTTTATAAGGGTCGAAGTAGTTATTGTAGAGAATAACTACTTCGGGTGGTTGAAGCAACCTCCTGGTGGTTTTTATAACTTCCCTTGGATGGTTAGAGAAACTTCCAGGTGGTTTATATAACTTCCTTGATGGTTAGGATCATATTCGAGTGGTTTTGTAACTTCCACTGGTAGCTTAATCCTTTTGAGTTTGAGTGAACCAGTCTGATTAAAACGACTTGTGGTTCGGGTCTTAAATCCGAATCGACTTACTGCGACTTAGATTTTAACCAAGTTAACTCTTGATCCGGTCCTTTCTGACTTGGTAGGTTCAATGAGTTTGTCGAAATCTAGCGTAAGCTTACTTGTAGGAGCTTAAGCTTGATTATTCTTCGGCCTTGTATATCGGCTTGTCGAAGGATGCTCATCTCTAAGTATCATTCTATTGACTTAGATATAGCCTTTGGACGATAGGGATATAGTACTTTCCTTACTCTCAGACTTGGTCAAATTTCAGAGCGTAAGGAAGCAAGAAAAATTTCCTTGGTCATCAAGGAAATAAAGTATAAGGAAGCAAAATTTCCCTGGTCATCAGGAAAATAAAGTCTTCCAGACTTAGCCAAATTTCTGAGTGTAGGCAAAAATTTCCCTGGTCATCAGGGAAATAAAGTGTAAGGAAACAAAAATTTCCCTGGTCATCAGGGAAATAAAGTCTTCCAGACTTAGCCAAATTTTGAGTGTAAAGCAAAATTTCCCTGGTCATCGGGGAAATAAAGTCTTCCAGACTTAGCCAAATTTCTGAGTGTAGACAAAAATTTCCCTAGTCATCAGGGAAATAAAGTGTAAGGAAACAAAAATTTCCCTGGTCATCAGGGAAATAAAGTCTTCCAGACTTAGCCAAATTTTTGAGTGTAAAGCAAAATTTCCCTGGTCATCAGGGAAATAAAGTCTTCCAGACTTAGCCAAATTTCTGAGTGTAGAGAAAAATTTCCCTGGTCATCAGGGAAATAAAGTCTTCCAGACTTAGCCAAATTTCTGAGTATAGAGAAAAATTTCCCTGGTCATCAGGGAAATAAAGTGTAAGGAAGTAAAAATTTCCCTGGTCATCAGGGAAATAAAGTCTTCCAGACTTAGCCAAATTTTTGAGTGTAAAGCAAAATTTCCCTGGTCATCAGGGAAATAAAGTCTTCCAGACTTAGCCAAATTTCTGAGTGCAGAGAAAAATTTCCCTGGTCATCAGGGAAATGAAGTATAAGAAAGCAAAATTTCCCTGGTCATCAGGGAAATAAAGTCTTCCAGACTTAGCCAAATTTCAGAATGTAAGGAAGCAAAATTTCCCTGATCATCAGGGAAATAAAGTCTTCCAGACTTAGCCAAATTTCTGATTCTCTAGCTTTAGGCAATATTTCAATGTCTACAATGGTCAAGACTAAAGAAATCGAAGACTAGTGGGTGTGGGCCATTCCGCTGTTTGTGCTTCTATAAACTACCCTGTTAGTCTTGTATATTGGGTAAGTGTACATTATGAGATCTTTTTAAAAACATTTTGGATACCAGTCAATTATATTCACACTAGGATTTCAACTTTTGTGTTTTGGGGTGACTAATTGTTGGTACCATATGCAGTAACATTATGAGATCCTTGACTCCCGACGTTGTGAAGATTCCCAATGCTTCTTGTTCTTTAGCAACTATTAACCTCATTTAACTGAAAAGAACAAATGTTGAAAATATATAAGAAGAATAAAGTACCAGGAGTTATCCAAGATGTCAAAGGGTTAAGATTTTCACAATGTGTATCGGATGTACCGACTTGTAGCTAGACCAAAGAAAAGTTGGAAACATCATTCGTTTGGATCCTGATGAAGAAGGAAATGAGTTGTTTCCATGGTATCCAGAGTTAAGAAAGGTCTCATAATGTGTGCTCCCGAATACATGCAATGTACTTGAATTGGTATTATATGTATGGATGACATATCATACAAACACAACACATAAAAAAGAAAGAAAAAAAAACCACGAAACCAATAATACAACCATATGTGAATGGAGCATATGGTTGCACATACTGCATATGCGGAATTGAAGACATTTCTATTATCTACTTCAGCTTATAGCCATCACGAATTATCTTAGATTTCCTCATTTTGTTTTTTTGAAAGCAATCAAGATTGACTTTCCTTCTCATCATTGCATGGACAAATTCTATACTTTTTTCCGGCTTAATTCCTAATGTTCCAAATAGTAAATGTAATCCTTCTTTTTTGGGACTATTTTATTTCTCGCCCTCGTTCCATTTGGTGGGAAAACTCATATCTTTTGATCACTCCAATTGGTTGCCACTGCAACATGTCACCTCTAATAGACACACTAGCCTATCCAACCCTTACATTTCTCTCAGCACAATTGGGTTCTGTTGTGATGCCTGGCTTATAGGAAACACCCTAACAAAGTTTACCCATTTTTCACCACAATCGGACTAGGTTGTGCCGCGCCGCTTACGGGGTCCTCCCTAGTAAATCTTTACCTATTTCTCACCATACAGTTAGGTTAGGGGTGCAATTCGGGTCGGGTTGGTTCGGGTTTGAGTCAACCCGGAATTGAACCGAACTAGTTCGGTTCTATGGTTCTACCATATTGAAACCCTAACCAACCTGACTTGGGCATAGAATCGAACCAACCCAAACCACGCTAAGGCCGGGTCGGTTCGGGTTGATTCTTGAGTTAGTAGTTGGTCTAAAAAAATAACGTCCATTGGCTATTTATTAGCAAGCTGGAGGTCCACGATGGGCTTTAGGCTTTTGCTACCCGTTGAGTTCTCTTGGTAGTTGGTTCAACGTTAGCAAAAACTAATGTTTATTTGGGTGCTAGTGTGATGTAGCCCAAAATCCCAAACTCGTGACATATATATGTGGCCTAAAATATAAAATGAGTTCGGTTCTTAGGTTGGGTCGGGTCTACCCAAGCCCCAATCCAGAACTGACCCGTATTTAGTCGGGTCCACAAAACATAGAACCAAACCAACCCATTTAGTCAAAATAACCGAACCAACTCGACCCATTTAGGTCGGGTTGGGTCGGTTCTCGGTTTTACCCGACTCTTGTTGCACCCCTAAGTTAGGTTATAGATGCCACTTACAACGAGTGAAGTGGTTCTTAGGTTGGGTTGGGTCTACCCAAGCCCCAACTTGGAACCGACCGGTATTTAGTCAAGTCCACAAAACATAGAACCGAACCAGCCCATTTAGTCAAAATACCTGAACCAACCACCCGACCCATTTAGGTCGGGTTGGGTCGGTTCTCGGTTTTACTCGACCCTAGTTGCACCCCCTAAGTTAGGTTATAGGTGCCACTTACAACGAGTGAAGTCCTAGCATTAACAATTACCGTACAAGTATTCATTTCATAGTTTGAGTTGGTTTTTTACGACATGGCTTTTAACCTAACATCAACCCTCAACCTTTTTCATCCGGGCTTTGGACCGACATTAGCATTTACGTAGATACTTGAACATATTAATCCTTTTACTTCATAAAAGGCATATATATATATATATATATATATATATATATATATATATATATATATATAGGGGCATGCTATAATGCGGCATGCGGTAAGTGCGACACCGCATAGTAGCTGTCTGATGTTAGGTTAAAAAACTTAAACCAACTCGATCAAGTTAAAACAAATTTAACGGTAAACTGTGTATCGTAAAAACATATTTTTTGTGGATGTTAAAAATGCCACTTGGCATATTTTTTTTTCAAAAAAAAATTCTTGATAATTGTTGGGAGGGGTGAACCTAACTTGACCAAGTCTTAACTTCCATTAAAAAGTGCAACACGACATCCATTTAACCTATGGAGTAGGTAAGTTTCCTACTCCATGGAGTAGGCTACCCTTTCCCATATATATATATATATATATATATATATATATATATATATAGGGGCATGCTATAATGCGGCATGCGGTAAGTGCGACACCGCATAGTAGCTGTCTGATGCACCGCTGCGTGCATCGCATGCACGCAACGCGTGCATCAGACGGCTGCGGTGCAGTGCCGCACGTACCGCATACCGCATTATAGCATGCCCATATATATATATATATATATATATATATATATATATATATATATATATATATATATATAAGGCTAGGTTATTATGACAGCGTTGTAGGAAATACCTAATGACATACGATGAATTAGCAATGGTAGAATGTTTAGAATGTGCTGAATTTTTACGAGGATGATCACCTTACCTTAGATAGAATGTCCAAAAAAAATCAATGCATTCTAAAACTTGTTAGGGCATCAAATGCTAGAAGCTTTATCAGACATCCATTTTAACAGTTAAATTGAAAAGCATATTTGATGCCCTTAGAAGGTTAGAAGTTTTAGAATGTGTCGATTTTATGTGGGTGTCCTATCTAAGATAGTGTGATCATCCTCATAGAAATCAGAACATTCTAAATGTTCTGAATTTTTATAAGGATGATCACCCTATCTTAGATAGGACCCCCGCAAAAAATCGGCTCATTCTAAAACTTCTAGAGGCATCAAATATGATTTTCAATTTAACGGTTAAAATGGATGGCCGATAAAGCTTCTAGCATTTGATGCCCCAACAAGTTTTAGAATGCTTTGATTTTTTGTGGACATTCTATCTAAGGTAAGGTGATCACCCTAAAAAAAATTCAGCCCATTCTAAACATTCTAGCATTACTAATTCACCACATGTCATAGGAACCCAGCCCTCTCTCTCTCTCTCTCTCTCTCTATATATATATATATATATATATATATATATATATATATATATATATATATATATATATAGGAATGTTACAGTGAGCTGTGAGCTATGGGTGGAGAAAATGAGCTGCCCTCATTTTGATCCCCCTAGGAATTTTGGAATTTGATGAAATTTGGTGAGGGTGTTATCTAGGATAAGATGATCATTCGCACAAATTTGCATCAAATTCCAAAACTTCTAGGGTCATCAAATGGTAGAAGCAAAATTAACGGTGATTGCGTACGGTAGATAAAGCTTCTACTATTTGATGACCCTAGAAGTTTTGGAATTTGATGAAAATTGGTGAGGATGATCATCTTACCCTACATAACACCCTCACCAAATTTTATAAAATTCCAAAACTCCTATGGGGATCAAAATGAGGGCAGCTCATTTTCTCCACCCCTAGCTCACAGCTCACTGTAACATTCCTCTCTGTGTGTGTGTGTGTGTGATACGGGATAAGGACTGCCAGCCTATTTCTGTCGAAATTTGAAAGCCCCTATGGGGGTTAAATAAGTATTTCTATAAGCCCCTATGGGGGTTATAGGCCGTCTACATATTTGACCCCCCTAAAGGTTTTCAAATTTGATGATTTTTGTGAGGATGATCATCTAATCATAGATAGATGATTCACATAAAAAATTAAAAAAAAAAAAACTGCTAGGTGGGAAATGAGCCGCAAGTCAATTTTGGCGGAAATACTGAAATAGGCTGGTTGCTCATTTTCCGTTTTTTCATATATCTATCTATCTATCTATCTATCTATATATCATCTATCTATCTGTGTGTGTGTGTTATCGTAGAGTTTATTAGCTTGTTGTAACTTGTAAGATAAAAAAGTTGAAATTTATATAAAAAATTGACCATATCTTATTTCATTTTCTCACTTTTTTGATATTCACCCTAACTTTTCTGTTTTATTTTGATCTTCTCCAACTTTGTAATTAATTTATTTAGGTTCAGTCCCTTCTGACCTAATCATACCAAATGGTAGAAAGTTTCGCCCTAAGGTTGGGCTGCCAAAACTGAATTCAACCATGGTTAATAAGATTGTCCCTTTTAACTCTATGTTCGATGATGTAGCCTTGTAGGGTCATCGTTTATGGCACACTTTTTCAAGTTTTGGAGGAAACATTAGCAGTAACTACATCACTTCTAATGCTACCATTGCACATATATGTTGCCAGAAAGGGCTTTTTATGCATTTTAGGTTATATGAAACTGTATGTGAGCTACTTGCCACTTAAAGGGTCTGTACCTACTGGTCAACTTGTCTTTCCCTTTATTTTTCCTCAACCATCTTTAGTCTCAAACATTTCATTCTTTGAGAACTTTCAAAAATCTAGTTCTGACCTATCAGTTATCCCTATAGTTTTTGTTTGGGGATTCAATCATGTACTCCATTGTTTTATTTTGCATTGCTGTTGTCATTTGACATTTCTTATTTTGATATTGCTGTTGTTATTTGGAAAATGAGTTCTGTGCCGACGATATCCAGACTGTTTATCATTTACATTCCAGCTTTTTTTTTCTTTCTGTTTTTTATACAGCTACCATAATACAACCTATTATCTTATTTTTATTTGTTGTCTTGTGAGACACCCCAGATATTCGATACATAAGGGTGGAGTGCCAATCATGAACATTGTTGTGAGTGCAATAGTACTGTGATTCATCACAGATATCAAACATTGGTTGCCGTAGAACTTGTTTGTAAAGAAGTCTGTTAGGTTGATAATGTCTAAATCCATGACGTACTACTAGTAAAAAAAGAATCAACATTTGCTTTAGGAATTTTACATCTTCTCATCCCCAGCGTTTGTCTTTCTTATGTTTAATCTCAGGAAGGTGGATTCGATTTGGATATGACATATATTACAGAGAATATTATTGCTATGGGTTTCCCTGCAGGTGATATGAGCTCCGGTTTTTTTGGATATGTTGAGGTAATTAAATAGCCATTGCTTATTTCCATATAATTTTACTGATGTCATTTTAATATATTACTACCTATGCATGATTTGCAGGGATTTTACCGGAATCATATGGAAGAAGTGATCAGGTTTTTTGAAACTCAACATAAGGTATTAACAGACAAACTCTTTTCTTGTCCTATCAAGTTTATGGTAGGAGTTGATAAATGGTTTGTGTGCATGAGTATGCAAGCTTGACCTCCTGCCCATTATGAAACAATGCCAGCAAGTTTGCCCTGAGTTGATCCATCTGGGATATCGAAGGAAGACTTCTCAGGTGGATTGAAAGAGCCGATGGAATACCTAGATCATGGTATCTAGTGGGGGATTCTTGACTACTAAGATAATTTTCTTTGTAAATTGTCTACCGGTCCATCCTCTTCATGATTCTATACAAGTTTTCTGAAAGGGACAATTTCTGTATAGATATTGTGGAAAGTGAATACTTTCAAAAATTCAAAGCATGTGCAATTTGATGGGGTAAATAGGTTAAATGCTTGATTCTAACCTTTCAATTTAAAGTAGCTTTTTGATCTACCCTAGCTGTCATGCAATTCCTTATTGGCCGAATCATCCTCTGGTTGGAAAGAACTCACCTTCGATTTTTAAGTAGTTCTGTGTTATGACACCTATGTTGATCTTGTTTAGTTTGAATTTCTACATCTTTAATTTTTGTAGGGAAGGGTGCTTCCTTCAATTATTCTTATGTAAGCCCGTCTTCCTTGGATCAGCTGTGTCCACTTCAAATTTGTATTCTTGCATTGCTTTCTGCAAGTTCTTGTAGGTGCCTTGCTATTGTCAAATGCTTTGCTTATGGTCGTGTGCTGATAGCTTTCGTTCCAACTTGAGCAAATTAATTTTTCTGTGTTTATAAAAGATAAAGTCCTGTTGCAAAAGTCTATTAATATCCCTAGTAGGTTTACCAATAGTTCAGTTGGAACACTGATTTAAGTCTCATAAGCGCTATTCTAAATCAAGCCCGGCAATCTCTTCCAAGAATTTATGAAATATGGCCTAGGAATATGTATCCTGATTCATAGTAATTGACTTGGATTGATTATGATGATTTATCACATCAATAATGTAACAATAGCAAGTACGAAGTCATGGTCTCTTTGCATGAGTGAATGTATTATTTTTTAGAATCATTTAATTAAAGGATTAGTATCCTTTTGTGATATTGAAGTTGTGGACACAAAAAAAAAAAAGATACGGGTCGTCTTTATTGCGAGCGCGAGATTACAAGCCGCTTCCTGGGACTCAGGGGTGGTGAGTCGGGTGCGATGAAGATGTGATCAGAAGATTGTGGAAGAGATCCTCTGGATGGTCTCTTTGATCTATGTCTCTGTACCCTTCCGTGCTTTGAGCTTTCGTCGGTTAGGGGGTTTTTGGCATCGTTCCTTTGTCTTCGTATCTCCTTTGGATCTTGCTAGACCTTGGACGATCGATCTTGGTCTTGGCTTAGGCTTTTGCTTTGATGTGGCTCTGGCTTTGGCGCTTGCGCTTGAACATAGATAGGGATACTTGTTTTGCTCGTGATCTGTCGTAGTTCGTCGGTTTTGGCACGTGCGTTCCTTTTGCTTTGCTTTGGTTTTTTGTTTCGATTTTTACTTCGGCTTTGGCGTGATCTTCACTTCGAGCTACGATGCCGACGTTTCTTAGTCCTTTTGTTTCTTTGGCCTCCTCCTTTTGGGGATGAAGCTTTGGCAACGACGGTTGTGGTGTCCGTTTTATCCTTCTTCTCCAGGCTTCTTTGGCATGGTCGGAGTTGAAGGCTTCTTTTGAAGACGACGAGGGTGGCACAACTTTGATCTTCTTCTTCGGGCTTTTTTGGCGTAATCGGAGTAACGAAGTTAAAGACGTCTTCTTTGAGCTTTCTTCTTCGTACAACGAATAGAAGGTTGATCTTCTTGTGCAAGGGTCTTCATGTTGATAATGACTTTCTATGGACTAAGCCGTTCCCGTAGGATGAGCTTGCTCGAGTCTCGTGAAGCCTTGGGTCGTCGAGCGTAAGCTTCCTCCGTTGCGGAGCCTCCATGTCTCTTCGTCTTCGACTTCTGATCAACCCCTTGAGTCTTCCTCATGTCCTTTTATTTATATAGGTGAAGAGGGGTGGGAGAGATATGGGAAGATTCATTTGAATCCCTTGAATCTCTCTCCCCATAACTACTTGAGATTCATCCCTTCCTTTATTAATCAATCTTTGTCATTTTTCTTTTTTGCTTTAGGTAGTTATGGGATCTTTTTAAGATTTAAATTGATTTTGCACATTTGATCGATGGTGACCCGAGCTTTCATCTTGTCCGTCGGATCGAGGGATCGACGTAGATTCACACTTGTGTAGACGTCTGTGCAACCTCCCCCCGCGCATGACAGTTTTCTTTTCTTTTTCTTCCTTTTTCTATTCTTTCTTTTTTTTTCCTTTTTCTTTCTTTGGCAGACCGCACCTTTCCCGAGGGGAAGGGGGTGCCGCGGTTCACTTGGGGGGCCGGGTGGGTTCCACTTGCGGATAGGTCCACCCGACCTCTTCTTGGTTTAGGGTAGGCTCAGTGGGTCCCACTTGCATGGTGTGGGCCGACTCGGGCTCACCGAGTCGGGTTCGGGCCTTTGCTTGGGTAATTTTACGTGTCTACAAATGCTCCTTCAAGGATGGGCGCCATAGCGCAAGGCGTTTGATATCTATCATTGATTCCTTATTTGGACATGGTTGAGGCTTATTTAATAACCCCTACTCCTGTTTTTTTTATTCGACGAAGGCTCTCACGGAGGATCGGGTCTTGGATATCGTCAGCGAATAAGCTGCATAGGGTTGCACGTGACTTGCTCCGTCTTCCTAGTCGTTGCCTTCTATGTTGGTGACAGCGGCTCTCGCGAAGGATCGACGCTTGGTGAACGTTGGCGAAGAGGCTGTTTAGGGTTGCATGAGACTTACTTCGTCTTCCTAGTCGTCACCTTCTTCGTTGCTGATGGCGGGTCTTATGAAGGTTGTCCCGATGGTGCGTGAATTGAAGGTTGTCCCAAGGATGGATTCGACGAGTGGAGGGAAGGATTAACGAGGCGACGACAACGAACCATCGTGACCAAGGTGTGTTTTCTCTCTTTTTTTTCGAATTTCTTTTATTTTTTTTTTCCTTTTTCTCTTTTTCCTGCGGTGGCCTACACGCATCGGGGCTGCGATTTTGGTCGTGGCCTGTGACTCGCAGCCCCCCCTCCCCCGAGCTGCGGGTCTCTGATGGAGAGGGGAAAAAGGGGGGGGGGGGCTAGCCCCCCTCGGTTGTGGCCCGTGGCCCCCCTCGCAAGCTGTGGGTTCGGATGGGAAAGGGAGGTGGTTGCGGCTTGTGGCACCCCTTCCTTTTGGCGGTTGAGATTACAAGGGGCTGTGCTCCAGTCCTAAATTTTTTTTTCTCTCTCGTTTGCGCCTTGACTTTCGATGGGCCCGACTCGTCCGCTTTTCCTTTTTAGGGCTCGCTATTACGAGAGTCTGGCTTCTTTAGGGTGGATTGCTGAGGACTTCTCCGACAGGAGCTAGTACCTTCATTTTTTCTTGATTTGGGTATACCACTATCGCCTCTCCAAAAGGGACATCCGTTTGTCGTTTCGGATTCTTATTCATGAGCGCATCACAGAGGACGTGGTTGCCGATGCGAGTTGTGGGATATTGAAGCTGAGTGAGAAGGTCTATATCTACGAAGCAATTCCTATTAAGATTATGCGCCTGAGTCTGAGCTTGCCTTTTCACCATTGTGTCGAGGACTTCGTGCCTAACCGGTTGTGGCTATGAAGATCTGCTCCCGTCTAACTCGATGGGGTGTCAATGTTTGGCCGCGCGGGGACGTTCAATACCTCTGTGGCTTCCATGAATGGATATATGACAGCTTTCAAAATATTTGGAGCTGAGACCGAGACGAAACTCCTGGCGAAGTTTTTAGTCCCGGCCCATCCGGAGTATAGCTGTTCTGAAGGAACACATCAGGCCCTTTGCGAGCTATGGTGTCCAGACACCAACACCTTTCTTATCGGTGCTGAGGAGATAGGGATCTCTCTTTGAGATATCCATATCATCTTCGAATGTCCCAAGGTGCGGAATTATTATCAGGAGGAGGTGCATGCCTTGAAGGATTTGATGAATGTCAGTCTTTCCCCGAACTCGTCTCCTGTTGTTCAAGGCGTACACGATTATAGTGGCGCATGATCAACCGATCATAAAGGATCCTAGGAAAGAAGCTGCAGCCAGTCAACCAATCATAAAGGGTTGACCAAAGATGGTACCCCTTCTGCGGGCCAATACCCTGCTGCAACCTCTGAGGTATGCCGTGCATTTCTTGCCGAAACCCTTGCTGGCGAGTAAATCGATGAGGGGAATACTACTCTGCCTCCACCATGTCCCCCCGACGCCAAATCAGATAGCCGGGTCGATATCTCACCATGTTCCAGACTTCCAGTATAAGTGGTCTGACAACTCGTCCTTGTCATAGACCGTCGATCTCTCCAAAGGCAAAACAGAATGCTTCGACGTGAACTCAAAAACCAAAGCTCTTATCTTCGGTAGCAGTGTCCAAACACACTTTCTCGGACGCTCCCAACTAGTAAGGGCAATCAAAATCCCCCTGACACCCGGCAAGAACGACACGTCTGCAGGGTGCCCGCGTCTGAAAAATATTCCATTTGGGAAGTGCAGGGCAATCCAACCATAGAAGTAATGCAAGGGGCCAAAGGAGCTAGGGGTGCAACTTTGGTCGGGTAAAACCCAGAGGCCAGAACCGACCCCACCCAACTCGACCTAAATGGGTCGGGTTGGTTTGGGTATTTTGACTAAATGGGTCGGTTCAGTTCTATGTTTTGTAGACCCGACTAAATACGGGTCGGTTCCGGGTTAGGGCTTGGGTAGATCCGACCCAACCCGAGAACCGAACTCATATATAATATGCCACATATATATGTCATGGGTTTGGGCTTTTGGGCTACATCACACTAGCACCCAAGTAAACGTTAGTTGTTTGCTAACGTTGAACCAACTACCAAGAGAACTCAACGAGTAGCCAAAGCCTAAAGCCCATCGTGGACATTCAGCTTGCTAGTAAACAGCCAATAACCATTATTTTTTTTAGACCAACCACCAACCCGAGAACCGATCCAAATCAACTCGATTTTATGTGGGTCTGGTTGGTTCAGGTCTATACCTAAATCGTGTTGGTTCGGGTTTTAATACAATAGAACCGAACTAGTTGGTTCGGTTCCGGGTTAGCTCAAACCCGAACCAACCCAACCCGAGTTGCATCCCTAGAAGGAGCTAGACTTGCCAACTTCTCCCTTAGCATTCTCTGAGCTAGACAAGCTCCAATATGTGCCACTGGGCCTCTGGTATAAAGCACACAAAATAGTTGGCACCAGGTCAAAGATCTCTCCCCTCGCCATTCGGGACGCCATGAGGAAACTCCCAGGGTGGATGACTTCACCGTTATAGGGTAAAACAAACCGACAAAAGGAAAATCGTCAATCTAGCTGCTCAATAGACGGCCCGCCACTCCTTGTTGTCACTCGACTCACTCTCCAAATCGAGAACCTCCCATGGGTTTTGTTTCCCTATTATCGAATGCTTCGTTCATGCCAAAGAGTAAATCGATCTCACAAAGGAGCGTAGCAGAGGTTTCTTCATTGGAGCGACTTGCCACATTTGATGCGGGGAAGGTGGGGGGGGGGGGGGGACCGATACTCGCCCCTAAACCAGAAGACCATCCACGACGAGTGACGAACCCGGTTTGATTGATCATGCGCTGCTATAATCGTGTACGCCTTGAACAACAGGAGACACTAGTTTGGGAAAGACTGACATCCATCAAATCCTCCAAGATACACTTTCTTCTGATAATAATTCCGCACCTCGGGACTACCAGAGATGATATGGATATCTCGAAGAGAGATCCCTATCTCCCCATCACTGGTAAGAAAGGTTTTGGTGTTTGGACACCATCCCTCGTAGAGGGTCCGATACGTTCCTTCAGGACGGCTATACTCCTGACGGGCCTAGGCTAAAAACTTCGTCAGGGATTTCGTTTCGAGCTCAGCTCTGAAGATTTCTGAAAGCTCACACATCCATTCACGGAAGCCGCAGAGGTACTGAACGTCCCCGCGCGGCCAAACATTGACACCCCATCGAGTAAGACGGGAGCAAGTCTTCGTGGCCACGACTGGTGTATGCACGAAGTCCTCGTCACAATGGTGAAAAGATAAGATCAGACTCAGACGTATAATCTTCATAGGAATTGCTTTGTCGATATAGACCTTCTCACTCAACTTCGACATCTCGCAACTCGCATCGGCAACCCTGTCCTCTGTGATGCATTCATGAATAAGAATTCGGAGCAACGACAAATGACTGTCCCTTTTGGAGAGGCGGTGTTGGTATATCTAAGTCAGGGAAAAATTAAGGTACTTGCTTCCGTCGGAAAAGTCCTCAACAATCCACCCTAAAGAAACCAGACTCTCGTAACAGCGGGCCCTAAAAAGGAGAAGCATACAAGTCAGGCCCATCGAAAGTAAATGCGCAAAGAAGAGTTAGAAAAAAAAGGGCTGAAGTCCAAGAGGGGCCACAACCCCCTTGTAATCGCAGTCGCCAAAAAGAGGGGGGGGGCCACAAGCCGCAACCATCCTCCTTTCTCATTCGAACTCGGAGCCCATGAAGGGGGGGCACAGGCGGGGGTCCCGCAACCCCCTCCTTTTTTTTCTCTCTACGTCCAACTGTCCAAGACCTGCAGTTCGGCCGGGGGGAGGGGGGCACAAGCCACAGCAAAGCCGCAGTCCGCAACCCTCTTCTCCTATCGGAACCCGGAGTCCACTAGGGGGTCACAGGCCACGACCGACGCCGGAGCCCCAACGCGCGTAGGCCGTCGCGAAAAGAAGGGAAAAAGGAAAAAAAAAGAAGAAAAAGAAAAGAAAGGAAGAAAATAAAAAAGAAAAGAATGGAAAAGAAGAAAAGAGAGAAAACACACCTTGGCCGTGATGGTTCACTGTCGTCACCTCATTGATCCTTCCCTTATCTCGCTGAGTCCATCTTCGGGACAACCTTACGATAACCTTTGCGAGAGTCACCGTCAGCAACGAAGAAGGCGACGACTAGGAACTAGGAAGACGGAGCCAGTCTCGTGCAATCCTAGTCAGCCTTTTCGCCAACGTTCTTCAAGCATCGATCCTCCGCGAGAGCCGCCGCCAACAATGAAGAAGGCGACGACTAGGAAGACGGAGCAAGTCACATGCAACTCTAGGTAGCCTCTTCACTGACGATATCTAAGCATTGTTCCTTCGCGAGAGCCGCCGTCGAATAAAAAAAAGCAAGGGGTAGGGGTCTTTAAATAAACTTCAACCATGTCCAAATAAGAAATCAAGGATAGACGAACGCTTTGCGTTATGGCTCCTGTCATTGAGGGGGCATTTGTAGACACATAAAATTACTCGTGAAAAGGTCCGACCTATACACGCAAACCCAAGGCCTGAACACCACTCGGCGGGGCTCGAGTGGCCCACACCATGCAAGTGGGACCCACCTGGCTCGCCCTTAACCAAGAAGAGACCGGGTAGGTCCATCCGCAAGTGGGGCTCTTTCGGCCCCCCTTGTGAATCGCGGTCCCCCTATCCCCTTGGGAAGGGTGTGGCCGGCCAAAGAAAGAAAAGGAAAAAAAAAGAAAGAAAGAAAAGGAACAAAAAGGAAAGAAAATCGCCATGCGCGGGGGAGGTTGCGTAGACGTCTACTCAAGCAATCAAGCATGGATTTACGTCGATCCCTTGATCCGACGAATAAGATGAAAGCTCTGGTCGCCATCTATCAAATGTGTAAAATCAATTTAAATCTTAAGAAGATATAGCCTATAACTACCTAAAACAAATAAGGAAAATGATTGATGTTTATTCCCCCAATAAAGGAAGGGGTGAACCTCAGGTAGTTATAGAGAGAGATATTCAAGGGATTCAAATAAATCTTCCCATATCTCTCCCACCCCCCATTCGCTTATAAATAGAGGGGCAGGGGGAAGGCTCAAGGGGTTGGTCAGAAGTCGAAGACGAAAACTAAGGGACGTGGAGGCTCTACAAAGGAGGAGGCTCGCGCTCGACGACCCAAGGCTTCACGAGGCTTGGGCAAGCTCATCTACTGGAACGACTTAGTCCATAGAAAGTCCTCATCAACGTGAAGACCCTTGCAAAAGATCAATCTTCAACTCCGTGCACGAAGAAGAAAGCTCGGAGAAGAAGCCTTCAACTCTGACTACGCCAAAGAAGCCCACAAAAGATCGAAATGATGCCATCATGCCACCCTCGCCGCCTTCAAAAGAAGCGTTCAACTCTGACGACGCCAAAGAAGCCTGGAGAAGAAGGATAAAGTTGACGCCACAACCGTCGTTGCCAAAGCTTCATCCCCAAAGGAGGAGTCCAAAGAAACGAAAGGACTCGGAAGTATCGCCATCGTTGCTCGAAGTGAAGATCATGCCAAAGTCGAAATCACAAGCAAAACAAGCCTCGCCTACGCTCAAGTGCAAACGCCAAAGTCAAGCCAGAGTCACGCTAAAGTTAAGCTGAAGCAAAGCCAAATCCAAATCCTAAGCCAAAAGCAAGTTCGACACCGCGAACCGACGATCGTGGATGTCGAGGTCTAGCAAGAGCCAAGGAAGATGCGAAGATGAAGGAACGACGCCAAAAGTCCCTTAGCCGGCAAAAGCTCGAAGCACGAAAAGGGCAAAAGTAACAGTGAAGACTCCTTAGCCTCTCAAGAAACCCGAACTCCTGTAAAGACCTCTGTCATGGGGAACCCCTCTAGAGCTCTCGCATGAAGTATCGTGGAGATGCGGATCAAATGGACCCTGCAGAGGATCTCTCCCACAATCTCCTGATCACATCTTTGCCACACCCAACTCACCACCCCCGAGTCCCGGGAAGCGGCTTGTAATTTCGCGCTTATACTAAAGACGACCCTGTCTTTTTTTTTTTCATCCACAATCCCGAACCCACCCTAGAGACATCAGTGGCTAGTTGTCGACTTTGGTATCACAATGTTGGCCGGTAGTCATTGACACATCTCTAGGGTGGGTTAGGATTTTGGCGAGGTGGAAGTAGCAGAGGAGGAGAATGGAAGAAAGAGGGAGGAAGAAGAAGAAGGGGAGGAGGTGGCGGCGGTGATCTGCATGGGAACCAACACCGTTGGCGACCTCTAGGGGACCAATGAAACAACGGCGACGGCCGGCACAGACACTCGACGAGCATGGGAGGAAGGGGGGAAGGAGAGGGAAAGAGTTGTGTGGTGCCCCTTGTAGATTCTCATTTTAGGCTGGGGTGCACTCATCAGTTGGGGGCACGTAGTAATTTAGTGGGTGCTGGAGTAAGGGGGGAAGAAGAGGGGAAGAGTTATGGGGTGGCCCTTGTAGATTCCCATTTTAGGCTGTGGTGCATTCATCAGGTGGGGGCTCCTAGTAATTTAGTTGGTGAAAATAAGAACACTTGAAAAGTACCTTGTCATTCTTCAACTTGAGTTTATCGTGGTCTTTTGATGCTTTAACCATCACTGATCTTCATTTGGTTACCCCTTGGTGGTCTCTAATGCTGATCACGAAGTGTTTTTGTCCTTGAGTCCGTCTACATATTCTGGAGCACTTTATCATTGTAGGCTTGTAGGTTGGTTCAACCAAATCCATGAGCTTCATATCCTCTCATTCATTGAGGCTTACAGGAGCATCTGGTTGTCTTCTATTTGTATGACTGCTTGTCGGCTCATATTGGAACAAGAAATGTGACGCTTAATGCGGTATTTTACTTGATCAGCATGTTAAAACTTATGTATTGATGATTCTTTTTTGCATTCTCAAATTTGAGACCACACACTCGCTCCTAAAGACATCTTGGGGATGAGAAAAAGCTAAGAGTATCCATTAGCTTTGTCATACCTTTAGTTAGCCTCAATTTATATTGATTGTTGATAACTTGGTAGGTACTATTCCACAATCATGCAAACACACTTTTATTGCGAATAATCATACTAATGCTGACCATAAACCTTGAGATATTGAGAAAAAGCATAGTCCAGATGTTTCTGGAAATTCTTGATCCCATTTGAGCTTGATAATTGAACAAAACGTTTGTTCACGTACTTTCATCTTTGTAAGTTCCATTTGAGTTTCTTTGGTTTTGTTCATGACGCTGCATGCTCTAAAATGTAATCTCGTTAGTGTGATCTACATTCGTTGCATCTCGACTAAGGTTGTTGATTAAGGGAAATGCTTATTCATCTTCATCATAATCTAGTAGGATGACTTTCTCTTGTAGCCTTGACTTCCTTTTGTTCTCATGATGGAATCTTGGGCTTTCCATTCTCAATCCTTTTGGTATTTCTCTGTTTTTAAAGAACTGGTCAGCAACACTAAACTAATCCAGAATTCTTTAGGCTGAATTGATCACAACGCTCCATCAATATGATGCTTCATTGCCTAAGATGTGAGAGTGGCAATCCTTCAATTTCCTCCCCTTCCAGTAAACCAATTGACAAATGGTTTTTATGGTAGACTTACTGCTTGAATGGTTGGCTCTGTCTACATATGCTTCTTGATACCCAAAACACATGAGTAGGTTGCTTGATATTTCTGCTCAGTGCTAGAATATCTTCATCTTTTGGTTTCCATAGTGTGGATCAGTGTTTTAAAACACGAAAACTCGACTCGACTCGAAACCTTAATGAGTCGAGTTGACTCGACAACTCGGCTAAAACTCGACAAAACTCGATACAAAAAATCGACATTATATAATATATTTTAATATTATATATATATCTAAAAATAGTAGAATGTCTACAGTCTACAGATGTTCTACTTAACAGTCAAAATGTCTACAGTCTACAAATGTTCTACTTACATGGCATCAAACTTTGTTTAGTTAACACAAGTAAAAGTATTTACAGACATTCATTCATGATTTAATTCCAAATATTGTTTAGTTAAAATTTCCTGCTTACATGGCATCAAACTAATTTTATTAAAATTGTTGTTTTGATTCTTTAATTGAAGGTTCAAGGTATTCTTGTATAAAGCTTCACTTTCAGATCAGAGATGAACGCAGAGGAACCTGCCACAAGGTTTTGCTTTGTTTTGAACCGGAAATCAGAAATGAAAGAGAGGGATAGATATTTGATTGAAGAAATGGATCAACACTGTCTTAGCCTTGATTGAGAAGAAAAAAAAAACAGAGAAAAGTAGAGGAAGAATCAAAATAGATGCTCTGTTTTTCACTTTTTTTTTTAACAGAAAAAAGGAAAATTGAAAAGGGGGGAAAGAGATTGAACGGAAAGAGAACCAGGCTTACCTTTTTCCTCTTCCTTCTTCCTCTTCTCTTCTTCCTCTTCTCTTCTTCCTCTTTCCTTCCCTTCTCTTCTTTCGTCTGCTAAGTAGCATGAGTTGTTCTTCTTCGGCACTTTGAGACGCAGGAGATGCATGAGAAACCCTAACCGGAGTGAGTTCGGCGCTTTGAGATGCAGGAGACGTGGCGCTTTGCTTCTCTTCTCGTCTTTTCGTGTGCTGAGTTCGGCGCTTTGAGACCAGGAGAAACCCCAACCCGAGTGGCCTCTCAAAATCTCAATCGGGATTTATAAAACAGGCCAAAATCCAACTCGAGCGAGTTCCTGCGGGCCTGAAACCCGACCCGACTCGCAGAAACGCGACGGGTTTCAAATGAAACGCGACACAGTCGCGTCACAAAGTCGGGTTGGCTCGAAATATTGCCGGGTCGGGTTGACTCGAGTGGGTTTCGGGTCAACCCGACGAGTTTTAAAACACTGGTGTGGATTGTGTCTTGATCCTTCTTGTCCTTGTTCAGGGAAGAAAACCTGTTGTAGATGGTGAAGCCAGTACTGAGTGGATTAAGTTCTGATACTTAGGGTGAAAACTCACGTTGAATGGAGGACAAAGCATATATTTAGCGAGTAGTTAGGTGTATGGTCATACCAAAATGCGTATACTCATGCAAAGAGGATACTAATGTTTTACTTTTAATACATTCTACTGCACCATGTTTCACATACATGTTTATAATTGTGTTTCTCCAATAAAAGCTCATTACTTGAATTACCTTGAGAATGAAAGCTTTCTAAGAACATTATGTTAAATGTACACACATGTTACAGGGGATGGGACTATGGCTACATTGCAAATATTACATCCTAATAATTGATCTAGACTAACTCCACTGTTGCATGAAGTCCTCTGCATGGGCCACTTCAGGACTTTTGGTTTTATTTATCGATAATTTTGTAAGTTTTGATCGCTGGGAACACTCATTAAGGTCTAAACAACTTGAGGACTGTCTAGTCTCTCTACTGGTTTATGTCAAGGAAACTCTCTTGGTGCCTTTTCTTGTATAACATCACATTTTTTTTAGTATGGCTCTATTGTAGTGCAGCTTCCTGATGGTTGCCATTTTGCTGATCTCTTTGTGGCAAATATTTTGGTTCACTTTGTATTTTTTTAAGAAGGTAATACTGTGTTTGTTGAGCAGGGATTATGTTTATTAGATCTACTTTGTGATGGTGCCTGTTTCTTGAAAAAAATTGTTTAATTTAACCGTTTTGTTGAATCTCTCTCAAGTTTCTCACTGCACTTCTTTTTGTAGGGAAAATACAAGGTATACAATCTTTGTTCAGAGAGGCTGTATGATGCATCACTATTCGAGGGAAAGGTATGCTCTTTTCATCTAATAGTATAATACTAAATGGAACCCTCTCTCCTGTGTTGTGACATGTTGATCTCTTTTTAAGAACCAGAATCCTTCCCTCGTGTGTCAACGCGGTTTTATCTCAAATCCTATTAAAAACCTACTATAAAGCTGATATATACACATTCAATGACATTTAATGGTCATTTGATGTTAATTGGGAAAATCATTAGGAAAACTATTTGATGTTAATATGGAGTGAGTAAATCACACTCACTCCAGATTGCACACTTCTTCGGATGGCTGTGATATTGCCTGTGCCAAGTAGTGTGCATCAAGTTCATCCGGGCATTGCCCAGGTTTCTTACTAGTTGAATTATAAAGCTAAATCCTTTGTGAATAACCACGACTAGTTAAACTGTTTAGAGACTTTGTATTTCATGCTGTTGCTCTTATAATACAATCTTAAACAACAAACATTGTCTTACCTTGTACTTCTCAAGCATTATATAGCTCTCACGGGAAGCCCTCATAAGGTTATTGTCTTTGGCTTCTTTCCACACGTCCAACACATCCTATAGGAGTTTACCTCACTTGTATGCTATTTGTTCCTGTCCCCATCTTCACATGTATTTATATCTAACATTGGCATTCCTTTAGCACAAAGCCACCCTGCATCCACATATCTGATGCTCGTGGGTTTCAATGAAAACTGCATAATATTAGAGGTTCATTTCCACTTCATTCGTGCCACTCTAAATGGAGTTTAAAACATCGTTATCTCTTAAAGTAATAAAGGATGTGCACATGGTTTATTTGGTAATCTCTTATCCCACAGTTTGACTGCATTCTCTTTGAGTAGTATTATTACGAATATTGTTACTTCATGTAGTAGGTCGTGATTTGTCCTATTTTTTTAGCTTATCTTCTCAGAAGATTCTTTTGTGATTCAAGTATTACATGCACCACTTATTCTCATTAGCCAACAACACATCAGTTAGGGAAAAAAGTAAGAAAGAATATAGGACGGGGGGGACCTTGTCGTAAAGATGAACTTTGCCGCACATCTATAACAAGTGAGGAAAGCTAGGGACTTAAAACTTAAAAGCTGGCCTCTGGTGATAGCCTTGCCACTATGAATGACGTATTCTCTCTCTGTGTACTTCATACAGTTGTGGCTCAATGTACGGTCTTTTAAATTCTACAAGATATGTACGGTTTTCGTTCTTTTTTGTGGATCTTTCATCAATCTCGAGTAAAAAATCACCTTCATGGGTATATTTGTGGCATGAGCCTAATTGTTCCAATCTTAGACCTTGAATTTTCTCTCGTGGCCTTCACTATGTGGTTCATAACATTCATTACTGTGCAGTTTAGTTTCATCGTTTCTATACTTCAAATGGGATCCCATCTGGTGTTCAAGTATTTTCCCCTTCTATTCTTGTGCTCTACTTCTATCTTTCAATTGGGAAAGCCGCCCCCTCCACTTCTGTTGCCCATATGTAGGGATCTTCTTTAACCCGAGTATACTCAGTTAATGACTTCTGGAAGCCTCCCTTTCACCTTTACATAGCCTCAAAATCTTTTATAATTGTCGAAGTTAATTTTTCAGATGGAAATAAAGAATGCTTCTTGTTGTGCTCTTAAAGTTCTTGAATCTTGAGTAATATTATAATAGGTAATTATGTAAATTTTTCTGACAAATTTCCATGTTTGGTGAAGCATAGCATTAAGAGGTTAATAATAATGTATTTGTAAGTGAGTGTGGTTGAATGATTATGACAAGAGTATAATGACCATTCTTCTAATGAGAATACACCATTCTCAATTTTGACTTTCATGTGCAAGTGAGCCTGAAATATTAAATATAGAGCTTATCATTTATACGATGCAAACCACGCGGTATATGATCACTTGCTATTAAAGGCAAAATGGTATAGGAAGTGTATATGTTGTCTGAACTTTGTTGGACTCAGCTTTGTAATTCCTTTGTAATAATTTGATTGCCATTTGATAAAATCTTTACCACATGGTAAAAAAAGCCAGAGTTGATCCTCCATGAAATGTGGGACTTGGGACTCTGCTAAACTGACAGCTATTGTAGGTTATGGGCTTATGTCGACAGTCTTGTTTACTCACAAAGCATGTTTAATCAGTTTATATGTTATTGCCTCCTGTGTACCTAACATATCTTGGACTTCTCAGGTGGCTTGTTTCCCATTTGATGACCATAATTGTCCTCCAATCCAACTTATAACATCATTTTGTCAAAGTGCCTATTCATGGTTGAAGGAGGACATAGAAAATGTGATTGTTGTTCATTGTAAAGCTGGTATGGCAAGGACTGGTCTAATGATTTCTAGCCTTCTTCTGTATCTGAAGGTGAGATTTTGTCGACTTAATTTTTTAGAAGTTTGGAGGGATGGTATGCAGAATGGTGTGTTTTCTCTTTGATGGACTGCTTGTTTCTGTATTTAAGAACTTTTATCTTTTTACATGCAGTTCTTCCCAACCGCTGAGGAGTCTATGGATTACTACAACCAGAAAAGATGTGTAGATGGGAAGGGGCTTGTTCTACCGAGTCAGATTGTTAGTCTATATTTCTTTCTTGGATTTGACAATTTTTTTTACAGTGTAACTTTTTAACGAAGTTTCTGACTCTTCCCTTTTGATTTTTGTAGAGGTATGTCAAATATTTTGAGCGCATCTTAACCTACTTTAACGGCGAAAATCAGCCAGGCCGCAGGTAATTTTTCTCTTTTTTAGTGATTTGTTAAAAACCGTAAGTCAAAATGTATGGTGTTGAAGATATTTTATTAACATTTAAGTGATTCCCCCCACCAGGTGCATGCTCAGGGGCTTTCGCCTTCATAGGTGCCCTTACTGGATCAGGCCTTCGATTACTATCTCCAATCATAATGGTATTGGCAATTTGTTTTTTTTCAAATAGGCGCACCGGTTGTCATGTTTATTTTAGATCACTTGGAAGGACTACGGCAACTATTATCATTCAATATAGAATCATGCCTAAAAATGTGATTGTTTTTTCAAATTTTTTTTGTTTTTACTGTGGAATACAGAGTTGCTAGCGGAAATTTTTGAGAGAATAATCAAGTCTAAGGAGCTCAAAAGATGTCCACATGTAGGGAACTATAGTCTTGCCACATGACAAAAAGGCTCAAGGATGAAGCTTTAGGAACTTTCCATCATTTTACAAATATCCGAGACACTGAAATTTTCTCAGATAATATACCCCATAAGCATGGTTCAAACTTCAAAAATTTCTCAAAATTTTGCAAAATATTTCCATTTTTGCGACCCTCAAAATGAAATGTGGGGGACATAAAAATTTCGAAATTTATCAAAAGTTTTCATAAAATTTTCCTTAATTTTGAACGCTAACTCATAAACCCCTTAAAACCTAGACCATAGAACCCTAAACTAAATCCTCTGAACAGACTGTTCGACTTCTTCGGTGTGATTTTTTTTTTTCCGAAAAATTGTTTGGGGTGTGAGATCTACCATCTAACACCAACCTGGGGAGATCCACTCCATGGAAAACTCATCCAAACGTACCTTGGATGAGATCGAAACGTATTTCTCCAAAAGTTTCAAATATTTTTAAATCTTAGGTTACACAAGATTTGGGGATAAATCACTAAAGTCATAAAATCTACTTTAAAAAAATGTGGTGGTTCTTGAATTTTTTTTTTAAAATCAGGTCTTAATATTGATAAAATCACTCGAACTTTGGATATGTATAATTGTTGGCATGATTGTTTGTGGTTTTGATGTAAAAATTGCTTTATTTTATTATTTTCAACTTCACTTTTGATTGTGAAATGTTATTTTATGAGTCGAACTCTGAATCGGTTATGTTTATTATCATTACCATGCATCTTTTTGTGATTTTGGTCTATGATCTAGCTGGATGATTCAGAATGTTTCTCAAATGTGCAAAACCTGTCTCTTCTTAATTTGAAGCCATCCAAGATAATATCGATCAAAAGGATAACTTTCTACAGTATAATTTCCATTGAAATGCTTGTGTGGCATGCTATGCCAATGCATGGCAATACTTGCTTAGGGATGGAACACAATTATTTTGGAACTAATCAATACAAATATGAGACACAATACTTCAGTTATGATAAAAAAAGCTAATTTGGGTGCAAGAGATGGTTGGTTAGAGACCATAAGATATTGGCCACAATAGGTGCATGAAGGGTGATGATAATACAGTTCTGATGGAAGATGGTGTTAAAGATAAAATTACCTCCATAAGTTGTTGAATATGATTTTTTTCTGGAGGAACACATTATTATGGAGAATTATACTCGGGTATATGAATATTGTCTTTGAAGTAACTTTGAAAAATTGAAGCGTACAAGGTTTTAAATGTTGCAAAAGGGTAAAACATTAGGTCCATGGAATAGTCAGAGAAGTTACGACATGTTGGTTTGGTTACCTATCTTAGTCAGCAAGATCTAATACCATATGATCAGATTTCTAATTTATTAAAATAATATTGTATGCAAATTAGTTGTAGTTGTCATGCTATAACTGCTATGAGTTGCATATCAATTTTATGGTATAGGATTAGACTTATAATGATTCTGGATAATGGATTCAGCTTTATTATTGGAAGCTCATGATGTTTAAGTTTTGGGGAAAAAAAGTAAATGGTTTTTACCGACTTGGATAGAACATATGGTTAGTTATTAGTGTTATGGAAGCAAAACCATAAGAAAGTGTTATTTGGAAGCATGCAACTATGCAAGGCAGCATATGAAGGTGTGGTGATATGTGTTTGTAGTGAGATTGATGACTTTCCAATTTCATTGGGTGAACACATAAGGTCCCCTTTGTACCCTTCTTTCTATGGTGGTTGATGTTCAGAAGTCTGTCACTCTATATTATTTGTGCATGACGTAGCCATGTAGCATTGGTTGACAATATATACAAACACGGACACATGCTAATTGCAACTGTGCAAAAAAGCTTTGGACATTAACCCCTTGTTTGTTAATGTGGTAACAAATCCACAGGTCGGTTTTTCCATGGAAATGCATTTTTTTTTTTGGTAATACTTGGAAATTGTATCCATGGATGAGCGGATTGATAAAACCCCAGATTTTTTTCCCATCCGAAGAAAAAGCACCGATGCACTTTTCCAAGAAACCTACATCCATGATGCGCGTTATTTCTCCATAGCATAAAATAAAGGACAACAATGATTGCACGTTCCTTTCGACATATAGGAGAACATGTTATCATGTATTTCCATTGAATTTGAAACCATCATCCATGTTACCGAACATGGAAATTGGAAACATGATGCAACCGCTTACCCGTCTATTATAGTCGGATACATATTATCTTTTATTGACTAGCTTTCATTTTTTTGTTTCAGCTTTACGATGATTTTCGTTTTGTGTCAATTGGACTTCTGGATATTTAGTTATGGACCTTATGGTTATTTATATATTTAGTTGGCCTAGTTGCAAGGCTGTTTGCACCATAATGTTAGTTGGGTTAGCCCAACTCTTATTAGTTGGTTAATTTAATAAAATTACAAGCTCTTATAGGGAACTAATTCCCATGAGCCGCTGTCCCCTCTTTCCACGAGCTGTCACCAGTTACTATTCATGTGAACAGTAACCATGAGAACCTGAGAACGGAAGTCCATGCTTCCCCTCTGTTCTTTGCACGCATGTCCTTTTCTCTCTTCTTATTCTCTTAAAAACATCCTTTGGCTCTTATTATCCATCAATTGACCATGATTAAAACCCTAGTTCCTCTTCTTTGGCCTATACAAACAAAAAAATATGAAGTTATTTTTCAGACATGTGAATGGATAAGTCTGAATTGTGCTGAATGAAGCAGCTTCTTTGGTGTTATTTCCTCCAAATCTTCTTGTCTGAGGAGGGTGGAATTGCAATTAAGAGTCCATTCATCATTCTTTGCAACCCTTGATTAGATAAAGGCATCTCTGAAATCGGTAACTGTGTTCAGGAAGTAGGGTGCAAATCAAAGTGGGAAATGCTTTTTTTTTTATTAAACTTTGAATAGCAATTTTCCAAAGCATGAAACTAGAAGTAAACTTCATTCTTTTTGGAGGGAGAGTGTTTCTCGGTAGCGGTGGTCCAAACTTTGTTCACATCCATCCAGGCTTCCAAATATTATTTTGCTGTTGTCCCTGCTTGATGTGCACAAAAATAATGGCTAGTGCGGAACAACTGGGTGCTGATTGAAAATAATCATAGAACCTCTCAACCTGAGTTGGCAGTACTCAATCAGCCTAGGGGAATTACTCACCTTTGTATAGTATTAAGAATCACCTGACTGAAGTTAAAGCTTGAAAATCTTTAGAGAAGCAAGATCACTCCTCGCTCTCCCTCGCTTCTTTTGACTTCTCATTCTAAGAAGTATTTTATGCAACACCACTTTTGTTAGAGACTCATAATCCACTCCTTTGATCTGTCAGTGTATGTTATCAAACATATGTTGACAACTAGCAATAACTGGTGCCTCATGACTGGAAGACTAACATACTTGAAATTGTTGGAAACTTACTATGACTGATAAAAGAATGGGCAGTGTTCCCTCGTTTTAAACAGGTATTATAAACAATTTCCATATATATCTTGATCTATGAACAAAATCAAAAGACCCATTATAACCTGAATGCATTCAAATGGTTAAAGATGTATTAGAAACATCTGATAGTCAAAAATTCCTTGATAGTTGAATAGCCGTTTGTAGGGACAAACAGGGAAGTAATTTGCTTAGAGAGCTGAAAGGTAGAAGTAATTTGCTTAGAGAGCTGAAAGGTCACACTGGAGGTGGATTAATAAGTTCAGTTTCAGATAGGCTGAATAAATAAGCTAATATTCTGGGTCTGGGCTAGGTGGTTTCATTGATTGGTTAATTTTTTGGCTGTAATAATGCTGCAATGATTGATTAAGAGGATAATTGTGATGATTGTTGGGCTGAAAAATCTTGCACATATGGTTGTTTCATCATAATTGCATATTAAATGACTTCAGATAGGTTTGATCATAGTTCATCAGTCATAAAGTACCTTGGACAGGGATGGTGTTTGCAAATGAAGCTGTGATACATTTAGAATAGGCATCTGTCATTTTTTACAATGGAACGTGCAACCCTTTCTTTTGTCTTCATATTATTTCAGAATTATTAATTTTGATGATGATGCTAAATTGAATCTTAGTTTCTCTTAATAAGTACTTGTCTTTTGCGTTTTGGGTGTGCTATCTAGAACTAGGTGTTGCCGTGCTATTTTTTCCCTTGAAAATAGATCTAACTGCTAATGGTACTTTTGTATTCTAAACAATACGGCATTTTCATGTTCTCACGTTTTATCCATTGTTGTTTTTAAAGTTTGACAAGTAGTATGGCATACAATTTTTGTACCAGGTGTCCTCTTCTCCACAAAAAAGCATCCAAGGACTAAGGAGCTAATGGTATATATTGAGCTACCCTTTATCTTTATTTCACTATTACCATTTGACATTCCATGTTGTGTGATTTTTTTACCCTTTTCTTTTGACATTATTGTGGACTATTTGTGGGGTATGTGATGTAGCACAGCTCAAAGGGGGACCTGCGTTATTAAAAGAAAATGTTAAACTTGACACTTTGGTTCTGATTTCTATTACTGTGAAAAATTTATGATTACAATTATTAGCCAAACAACGGCCTATCTGGCTAGCTGGATCTCCACAAGTAACGTGGGAGGGTACTTGCTCCACTACTAAGTTGGTGTGGATCAATATGACTCCATTTGCTCAAAATGGCCAAATAAAGCTGAGGGCCTGAGAGCATAAAAATAAAGGCTTAATAGGTATGCTGATTCAAGCTGGTTTGTGGGTTGGTGAATTGGGTCGGGTCCATATAAGATGGGTCTGGTCGAATGAGTTTACATGTGGGTTTAGGCTTAGGGTTAGTGGATTAGTGTTTTAAGGCAAACGAGTTTTGGGTTTTAAGGCTAATGAGTTCCTAGGGTTGTGGGTTTAAGGTTGCAAGGATTGATGATTTGCATGCATGGACTGACTTTCTTTGGGTAAAACTTCACTATCCCAATAAATGACAAAGAGATCGAGTGGGCTTTCGGGAGACACACAATAAGATAAGAGAGGTTGCGTTGGGCAAGAGATAGAGACAACGGTTCCAAGGGGAAGAGGGGTTGCGAAAAGACATGCCAACTTTGAGAGATAGGAGTCCACGAGAGAAGGGTATTGGGGAGCAACGCCAAATATGGTCCAGTAAGTGTTATTAAAGGATCAAGGTGCACTCAAGTCGCAAAGGTCTGCTGGAGCTTAAGCGCAACGCAAAATGCGGTTTGATTGAAGCAAGGCACATATTTTAAATAATATATTTTTAGTATAATTCTAAGAAAAAATAACTTAATGGGTTCGAAACATGTATAGAATGTGTCGGTAGCAAGATTTAAAAGAGAGATGTAGGAAATTATGCAAAGGGGAAGCTTGTCAAGTTGTAAATTGGCGAAGCACGTAGTAATACTTCTCAACTTAACTAATTAAAATTCAGCATAAAACACAATATTTCTTTTTAAATCAAACGTAAAAAAAAAGCATATGTGTCCATGAGAGCACATCCACAATTGATACTATTACGACTATATTATGAATTTTTATCAGTTGTGTGAACATATAAAATTTGTCTATAGAGGAGGGATTATAATTATAATGAACATTAAATTCACATGAAGCTAAAAAAACTAATACCGAAAGGAAAAAATAGCAACATAAGACATTACTCATCCAAATAAGGCAGTCGAAAGTAGCAACTAGCAAGTCACTAAAACTTCCAATCTCAAGTTCTAATATGACAAAGGAAAGTAGCAAGTCAACAAAAATATAGGTTTGTGAAATCCAAAACAGAAAGTAGCAAGTCACACTGAAGGGTTTCTCATCAACAACAAAAAAGTGGTGGTTGTGTGTACAAACAAATTTCTTGAAGGATTTGTGTATAGATCATTAGGATTTTTCTTGCACATATTATGGTTTTACCACATAAGTATATGGAGGTTGGTAAGACCAATTTGCCATTGCTATATTGTGAAAATAGCTTCCTAATATACATTTCAATAGTTCTCATATTTCACTTTGTAAAACATTCATCTTTCATCATGTGATTTGCACTTGATGAGATAATTATTTGAATCCTATGTTGTAGCGTGAAGATAGTTGACTAGGTTTTTTCTAGACATGGAATTATACATATGCTATCTATTCTATTTATTAGGGGTGGAATTCGGATCGGGTTGGTTCGGGTTTGTGCCAACCCGGAATCGAATTGAACTAGTTTGGTTCTATCATATTGAAACTTGAACCAACTCGACTTGGTCATAGACCCAAACGAATCCAACCTGCATTAAGGTCGGGTTGGTTCGCAGGCAAAGTTTGAAATTTTCATTTCGGTCAATATTTCGACACTCTGGATATGAAAAAATTTTGTAGAAATATTTCGACAGTGTGGAAATATTATGATTTTATAGAAATGGTGGAAATATTGATTTTTTAATGGAATTTTTCAGTGAATCTCTGGATAGTCATAAACCAAGTATATATAAACAATTTGGAACACTCATAATATTTGTACCCTATTTAGGGGTGTAGAGCTTCACAACGTATGTATTTTGTATTTGAGTCTGTGAGTCTTGTGCAGTCTTGTTTGGTCATGTTTTAATCTATGTTTTTCAAATGTTTTTTAATCTTTTCTATGGATAAAAATATTTTCAAAATAAAGATTAGTTGATTGTTAAAATAATGCTTCAAACGATTTTAAAGGTAGATTTAAAACAAGAAAGTTGTGCAAGTATGAAATCATGCAAAAATTATGCTGAAATGCGAAACACTTTTTTTTTACTAAGTCTGAAAAAAGAGTTTTTATAAAGAAAAGTTTTTATTCATTCAAAATTTTCTTTGATAGACCATGGTTTTCTAGATGTACTTGTAGTTTTATATCTTGTGGAGTTTTTTGAGCTAAAAAGAAGTTGATTTAACCACTTTTCTCAACATAAAAATTTTATGAAAAACCGAAAAAAATATTTTCTCCTACTAAAACTGAACGTATACTTTTTGATTCACTTGGTTTTTGATTTTTTTTTGATATTTTTATTGAAATCAAATGGGGGGGGGGTATTTGCTTATTTACTTATAATAATTTAAAGTAAATGGAGAAAATAAAAATTAAGTAAGACAGTATTTACTTAAATGTTATTATATGTAAATAAGCTGCTGAGAATTAGGCCCCCCAGCCCCTTTTTATAACCAATCAGTTCCAACATTTTGGTGCCAAAATCCCGAATTTCTCAAAATTTTCCGAAGAAATTTTCACGAAATTTATGTGTTGGTGTATTTCGGCACGAAATATCGCGATATTTCGCGCCGACAAATATATCGTGTGAAACATCGTGATATTCTCGTGAATCCCATTCCGTTCGATATAACATATGAGATTTCGTTTCGAGGTTTCATAAAAACGAGATATTTCGTGATTTATTTCGGGATATTGAACCTTGTTCTCGAGGTGGTAGTTAGTCTAAAAAAATAATGACATCGGCTATTTACTAGCAAGCTGGAGGTCCACGTTGGGCTTTAGGCTTTAGCCATCCATTGAGTTCTCTTGGTAGTTGGTTCAATGTTGGCAAACAACTAACGTTTGTGTGCCAATGTGATGTAGTCCAAAAATCCGAACACGTGAAATATATTTGTGAACTGATATATATATATATATATATATATATATATATATATATATATATATATATATATATATATATATATATATATATATATATATATATATATATATATATATATATAGGGTAGCGATCCAGTGAGATATATGAGATAACTTTGAGAAACCTATCTAGAGGTTTTAGAATTTGATGAAAATTGGTGGGCATGCTCTCGATGGCAAGTTGATCATCCTCACAAAAACTCATTAAATTCTAAAACCTCCAAGGGCATCAAATGTAAGAAGATTTATCAACCGTCCATTAAAACCAATAATTTGAATTGTGTATTTGATATCTCTAGAGATTTTAGAATTTGATGATTTTTTGTGAGGATGATCAACTTGTCATAGAGAGCATGCTCACCAATTTTCATCAAATTCTAAAACCTCTAGATATGTTTCTCAAAGTTATCTCATAGAAGAGTTATCTCACTGGATCATTATCCTATATATATATATATATATATATATATATGTTTATAATTGCACCCTATATTGAGCACCCTTTTTGCATATGATTTCATAAATGGTATGAATGCTATCTATCCTATTGATTTATTTATTTATTTTTTCAGCCTGAAGATTTCTGGTTCAGTGCTCCAAGGAAGGGGATCATGGTGTTTGCTTTACCAGGAGAGCTTGGTCTGACCGAGTTGAGTGGTGATTTTAAAATACATTTTCATGATCGCCAAGGAGATTTCTACTGGTTGGTATACCTTAATCGTATCACTTCATTTATGTTTTCTTGAAATGGGTTTGTAGCAAACTTTACATGACTTTGCTGGTTGTAGTATATTTATACCATGTTTTGTCAAAGATAGCAACCATCACACTATCAACCACTCGACAAATCCTAATCCCATCTTGATGGGGCTGGCGATGGAGCATAGTTTGGCTCCACAAAAGGTTTGAGAATGATTATAAACTGGCTAGCACATTGACATACCTCCAAATGGGTATTGGCAGAATTCTTAGCTTGGTTGCTTGGTAGGTAGGAAGAGATCCAGTCAGATAGTGGAAGGAGCAATAATGTTATTGATAAAAAAATTAATGGATAAATGAATTAGAACATTTGAACCACAAATTGCTCTATTTTCACCACCGCTTTTTTGTCCCGTTTCAATCAAATGCTAAAATCTGTTACTTTTAAGTCATTTTGATTTGCTTTCTGCTTTGTTTTGTCCGCTATCCTATTAGTTTGAGCTTCCTTAACACCAGAGGTTACTAACTTCCCTACCTATGAATAGGTTGACATGTCAGATGTTACCAGTATCAATTTATATTAGAGAAAACTGCATTGCATAAAGCAACCATGCTATGCTTGCCAATATGCTGAAATGCATTACTAGGGCAACTATACATAATATAATTTCTATGGATCTCTTTGACAATTATGCAACTTCCCATATCCAAGTCTAATGATGAACTTTTCTTTTAGTGTATTTATTTTGTGAGCCAACATCAATTCCAATGTAACAACATACTTCCTAATTCACTAGTGGCGAAAAGATAAGGGAAATCTAGAAAATTAGGTTGGATAATACTAATTTGAGGTGCCGATTAATTACCTCGATTATAACACTAGCAACAATAACAGAACTAAATCGGTGTACCATCAAACGGGCTCAGCTTATGTGTAATAATTATGTCTACAAAAAAGGATTAAAGCAATTTTCTACTAATTGTTAACCTGAGATATCACACTACTTGAGTAAAAAATCTTTGCATATACAACCTAGTTGGCATGTGGGACTAGGTGAGTGTTCTACTTGGAGTGAGCGACAACTATAATTGGATGATGGATACAGTGTTGCCAAGGCCACGCCTAGGCTTTTTCGGGCCCGGTAGCCTAGGCCACACTCTAGGCGGGTGGGCGGCCTATATAAAAAAAGATTTTTTTTTAATTTTAATTTTTGTTTTTTTGTTTTTTGTTTTTGTTTCCTTTTTCAATGTATGTATAACCCATATGCTCAAATACCATTTTATTTGTCTTTCTTCTTAGCTATTTATCTATATCAATTTCATGTACTTTTTACTAAGTTTAAGGTTAATGCTATTGTTTGCTTATAATTTTTTTTCTCTCTTTAAATTATCTTTCTATATACATGTGATTTATCTTCTCTAACGCTTCTATTTCTCCAATTTTAGGGTTAGTGCTAAGTTTTTAGGGTTTGTTTATTATGCTTGAGTTTCATAATGAATGTTAGGGACCTAGGGTTTTAATGCTCTAACTTCTAGATAGTAACATAATTTCATTCATTGATTGTTACATGTTGTTACATGACATACATGATTTTACGTATTCACATTTCAGTGATTTAGCATGACAATGATGACATGAATATTATTTTTGATAAGAATGTTTAATTTTGGTTGTTTCATTAATTTCACATCACATGAATTTTGGTGGTATTATGCTATTATTTGTTCAAATCGGAATATTATTCCATATATATAAATTTAAATATTTTTAAAAAAATTGTCGCCTAGGCGCCGCTTAGGCCACGCCTCGCCTAGACAGGACAGGCCTGATTGCCTAGGCATCACCTGGCCGCCTTGACAACATTGGATGGATAATAACAATATCAAAGAGAATACTATCTTAAGGGAAAATTTCTAGTTTCCGCAACTGTCCCAAATTTGTATGGCTGCTAGAAGTCATGCGTGCTTCAAGTATGATGGAATGAAAGACAAATCATGTAAAGATAAGTGGATAACACATGATTTTATGTGAGAAACCCTTAAACTGAGAATAAAAAACCATAGGGAGGGAGAACTGAATCTACTATTCCATCAAAGACTATAATGACCATTCCTTTCTTACATACAATGTCTTGGGAAAGTCGATCGAAGGGATTTTTAGAGAGAGAGAGAGAGAGAGAGAGAGTTCATCCTTTCAGGATCCTACCGACCCTCCTTCTTGGTGCCCATCAGTCATTATTATAGGGCACCATTGTCCTTTGTCTCTTCCACACCTCCCTATTTGATCAGGCTTGTAACGTCTCCCTTGTTATGTACTAGTATTTTCTATCCCTGTCGGCATTGCAGTGGCCACCTTTGGCTGTAAACACAGTTGCAACTGGACAACTAACATGTTTTGCCTTCGAAGACGACTAGCTATAGTGCCGACATTCGGGGCCCTAGTAATTTTGTGGGTACAAATAGCAGCACCCTTGATAAAACGGTACAAATAAGATCTCTCATCATCACCGTTGGATCTCTAAGCACGTATGCATAGTTCTGTTGTTTGTCCGCATGTCCAACTTGGATGGGTGCAGATTTTGTAACCTGCATTATTTATCGAGGACTAGTTATGTTAAATAAACAATGAGGCAAATGGCAAATACAGCACGTTCAACAATTTATTTTATCTCTAATCCGTGAGTACCACTCCTCGTAAACTTTCAACGTAGGATCAGATATCTAAAGCCATCTTTACCCAGGATCAGATCTCTAAATCCATCTCCGCCTAGGATTAGATCTCCAAAACCTTCTCTACTGTTTGCATCTATTAGAAACAAAGTTCACTTTTTACGCATGCCCCTCTTTAGTTTTTTCCGCACCACATCCAAGCATATAATCTTAGATTTACCTTTCTCCTTACCAACTTTTACCCGACTTGTTCTTCTTATGTGTGCCTCTGTCCAGTTTTTGTTAAACATGACCAAACCGGCGCAAATCTACATATCACCACTTCACCCTTTGATAAAGCAATTTTTAGCAGCCCTCCTAATTCCTCATCCTGGTTTCATCATTTTGCCACGCATCCACCTCTAAATCCTCATCCTACCACTTTCATCCTCGGTGAATGTAAATATCCTCATTGCCTGACATACAGTATAATCTTTACATGTTTACTGTCTTATGTAATTTTCCTTTATAGCTTCGATGGTGCCTTTGTGAACTCTGGTGTGATGCAATGGGCGATTCCTTAAATCTATGGGTATTAGCAATTGCTTCCTTTGTTATTGTTGACTGACGAGCATATCTTGTTCCTTAATTTTCTTCAGTTGGTTGAATACCACAATGATGGAGAACAGGAAGATCTTGACCACTTCTGATCTTGATGGTTTTGATAAGGTAAGCCGTCCTCTACCAAAAAGACGATGAGGAATGGTGTCACGTTAGGAAGCATTGGTCTGACGGTCCTTGTAGAATCCTGTAGAAGATTTATGGCCAAGCAGCCCGCTATGTCGAACCAAAGCAATTTTTCCATTTATCATGCATTCTCTCTTAGTCAGTGATGATGATCCCTTTCATGAAATCAACTTCATCCTGCAGAGGAAATTGCCATCTCCAGGGTTCCAAGTTGAAGTTGTGCTGTCAGATTACGATGGATCTGCTCCCCCGAGACCTGCCAGTGCGAATGACAGCAATGAATCCGGTGCCGCCGCCGCCTCTGGTGCTGCCACAGGAGAGAGCCGCACACCGTCTCCTGACCAAGATAAGGACTCAGGGAGCCAAGACAAGGATGATGTCTTCTCCGACAACGAGGCAGAAGAGGGCACATCTTCTAAGAGCAAGCGTTCTCAGACTGCTGGCACTGCGGGAGGACCGTCCGATGCTGCGAAAGGATATGAGACCAAGGCCGCACACGAGGAAGCATCGAGTGTAGCGCACCGAATCGAGCAAGTTTCTCTGAAAAGCGAGGGGACTATGATGAAGCCTGGTGTCACTGAGCCGAGGAGTCAAGGGGGGATCAAGAGCTCCGCAGTGTTGGAGGCCCCCGAGCAGGGCTCAGCCGGCGTCAGTGAATTCAAGGCGATTGCTGCGGATGCTTCGGTCTTCTCCTTCGGCGACGAGGACGACTACGAAAGCGAGTAAACCTAAAACACGTCTTGGGACTCTTCGGTCGGATTATGTAGATATATGCTGGAAAGGACCGTGGAAGGATAGGTGACAATTGTTTCATTCTTGCATTCTATGAGGTTCTTATGGTGGCTCTGTATATTATGATGTTGGTTTAGGATTTGTATGAATGTATGTCAACGTCATAATTCCTTTAATTGGTTCCATATACTGTAGACAATATTGTTTTATGATTATATTTTAAATATTTTGTTATGGCACCCAATTATTCATGCAAGTCGCGAGCCTGAATTAGGGTTGATGTTAGATCGAAAGCAAAAAAAAAAATTCTTCGTAAGCGAGATCACAACCGAAGCTAATTGTGGTGAGAAACATGCAAGGGTTTACTAGTGTTCACAAGATGCCTAGATGCACCACAATCTAACTCGATTGTATTGGGTAATTTGGGTAGATTAGATCGAGTCGGGCTCTCTTTTACATCCTGTTTGGTTCATTCGTGTCCGTTTGGTTTGCTTAAAACCGACGCATTTGTAACTCCAGCTTTGCCGATTTTATATAGAAAATGGTGTAATCGGGACACGCAGCCTTTTTGCTATGAGTTTCAACTGTAGTAGTTATGGCACAGGTGTTCCAACTATAGTGAACCTAGGGGTGTCAACGGGTTCGTGTCGTGTCCAAAACCCCTAGACCCGGACTCGACCCGTTTAACTAATCGTGTCTAGATCCTAAACCCGTACCCGATCCGCTAATAAACGGGTAGACCCGATAAGACCCGTTTACCACACGGGTCTATTCAGTTGAACTGATCCGACCCAATCCGACTTGACCAGATCTAATCCGATAGACCCGCTAGTACTATATATTACAGTATCAGATTGCGGGTAAACCCGACCCGACCTGTTGAATTTTAAACGGGTCTTCTCGTGTCTAGACCCTAAACCCGGACCCGACCTGTTTATTAAACGGGTCTATCGTGTCGACCTGTTTACGACCCGAACTCGTTTAGCCCTGACCCAGACCCGCTAACTTCGTGTCGGGTCTGAAATTGCCAGCCCTAAGTGAACCAAATAGGCGGTAAGAAAGACCAATCAGACAATTTGGATCGACAATAAGTGAAAAGAATTTATACATTTGCAACATTGAGACTTTTAAGTGGGTACAATAATAAGGAGAGAGAAAGGAAAATGGGATAAAAATTTCAAAGTTTTCATTTGGTCATTCTTCTTTGATGATTTGTACTTGGATGGTCGAAGAGATTTCCTTCCATGTGGTCCCGAATATCTACCAAAAAAATTTGTGGTACCCAATAGTTAAACTGATGTTCTTCTACTCATCATGATGATTGAGCCACTAAGATTCAAATGCCATATAACTGATTTTTATTAGGGCTGCAACTCGGACGGGTTGGATTAGGTTGGTGGTCAACTCAAGCTCAACCCATGGATTAGAACCCTCGACCCATAGCCCAATCCAATCCAACCTCTAACCCGTGTTGCTCAGCTCAAGCCCAACTCAAGCAAAAATTTCCAAGCTCAGGTTAAGCTCGGATTAGCCCAAGCTGATAGAATGGACCAGATTGTATAGATTAAAGCATGCTTACTTCTGACCCTATTTAAAATTTTGAACTTTTGAAAATAAAAAAAAGCACTCCTTGCTAACACTACTTTAGAACTATTGTTGAAGTACTATCCATGCAATTGACTAGATCATCAGATAATATCTTAACCCAAAGATCCAAAAACATTCAACCTACTCTTGTGTTGAACTATATCTTCTTTCATAAACCATTCAACCCATTGGAAGTGTTATATTATTTTTTATTTTTGGAAAAAAATTATAGACGCTTTGCTATATGGAGTACTATGCCCTCATTATATTATTTTTATGGGAATAGGAAACACGGTCCTTCCGACTAGCCAACACGCTAGTCCTCCCATCAATTTAGGTGCCACATGACACTCTTTAACCATATATATATATATATATATATATATATATATATATATATATATATATATATATATATATATATATATATATATATATATATATATATATATATATATATATATATATATGGATGGTCAATCCACTCTACTTAGATCAAGATTTAAAAAAAAAATTCTGAAAAAAAAACTTGAAACAATCCGATCAACGGTTGACAAATTTAACAGTAAACTATAGCGGGCAAATAGCCCTTGTTATAGTTAATTTAAAAATATCACTTAGCAATTTTTTTTTTAATTTTATTTTCATGATCATTGTTAGGAGGGGTGTACTCACCTTGACAACTCCTAACCCGGGTTAAAAAGTGCCATGTGGCACTCAAATTAAAGAGAGGACTAACGTGTTGGCTAGTCGGGAGGACCGTGTTCCCTATTCCCTTATTTTATTTAGGATACGGCAGAGTGTCATTTGGGTCAGCCATCGGACGAATACGAGTGATGCCTCAGCCCATAGGTCTAAAGCAGAAGTTGCTATCTTTATATTATGAGTACCTCGGTCTCGGGTTCGGCTGTTACCTATATAACACATCACATATTTATAAGAGTACTCGGGTTTGGGTTGGACCGGGTTGCCCGCCCCCTTAGCCCGAGCCCAACACGAATTTAACACGGGTTGTATTTTTTCTACCCTAACCCAACCCATTCGTCAAATACATCAACCCAAACCTGCCCAGAACTCGGGTTGGGTCGGGTGGGTGACTTCTGTGGCACGCTCCGGCATGTTCGTGTGGCGACTTTCTGGGGTTAGCGCAGTGTGGCATGCTCTGACTTGGGGTGCAACGACTTCTGTGGGCCAGGTGGACCTTTCTCCTGTGGTTATGTGGCCGTGCACCTGTGTGGTGACTCTTGGGCCCAAGCCAGGGCCCCCACTATGTATTTAAAACAAAAACAAGGAGGGGGGCAAGGGGGATGAACCTCCTCTTACGACCAGGGTTTTGGAGCATGAGGGTATCTACATTGGCTTCTGTTGCTGAAAGCTTGGAGTGTTAATCATGTCCCCCGTGGGGTTTTTTTCAGCTTGATCTGTTGTTTTCAGTGGCAAACATCACTGCAACCACCACCAACCCTTCATGGCTGAGCAGGCGATATGTCAGATTTGACGGCACAAAATAAAAAATGTGCAGATTTGAAAACTTTTAGGGTGAGGGGGCTCCCATCCCCATCCACATTGCTGCCTAATAAACTTATGGGTCCATTCCCATGTCCTTTCTATGACTTGGAAGTAAGAGAGTCGCCACTTCGGCGAAAGGGGAAGCGCCAACCGACGCACGAGCTAGACGCTACACCGACGTACAATAAGATGCAAGAACACATCCGGTAAAAAAAAACCTAAAAAAAAACGTGAAACAAACACCACCCTGCCCACCGACCGAAGACAACGCCACCACTGGCCGGAGACCTATTTGAGCTCTTGCTCTAGATCCCTGTCCTTTAACAGCCTGGCCGATCCAGAACAAAAAATAAAAATAAAAAATGTGCAGATTTGAAAAGTTTTTGGGTGAGGGGGCTCCCATCCCAATCCACATTGCTGCCTAATAAACTTAATTATGGGTCCATTCCCATGTCCTTTCCATAACTTGGAAGTAAGAGAGTCGACACTCCGGCAAAAGGGGAAGCACCAACTGGCACACAAACTAGACGCCACACCGATGTACAATAAGATGCAAGAACACATCCGGTAAAAAAAAACCTAAAAAAAAAAGATGAAACAAACACCACCCCGCCCACCGGCCGAAGACAACGCCACCACTGGCCGAAGACCTATTTGAGCTCTTGCTCTAGATCCTTGTCCTCTAACAGCCTGGCCGGTCCAGAACAAAAAAAGAAACTTATTCCTTATAGTGCTCGAGACTACTCTATGAATAGCTATTAAAATAAAATTTATCATTGAAGAAACTCTGATATATCTTGGGCATGAGTATTTATTTAATTTTTTAGAGAAATTAGGCATGAATATTTATTGAACATTAAAAATGAAAGAGAGTAACCCACCAGGGTATAGGAGAGTTGGCAAGCAACCCTTAGGGCCACTCCAACAACCTCCTCCAAAGGAACCTCAACAAAGAGGAGCCCAACTTGCGACACCACCTAATTCGAGCTTCAAGAAAGCTCCTCAAATCATCCTACTCTAGTAGGTTCCTCCTAGGGCTGGTCCTGAGATTTTTGGGACCTAGGGTGAAGATAAAAAATATAATTATTTTATACATACTAATAGGCATAAAACTAATATAGAAGTAAATAAATCAATAGAAGCAAAATTTTATATACCTTGTTGAATTAAAACTAACATAATGAATTTTTTTGGACAACAAAATTATAGAAAAGAAATTAAAACTATCATACAATCATTTTATACATCTTACTGAATTTTCTAAACAACAAAATTGACCCGTTCATCCACGTAATTTTTTATTTTTTGCACGATGGGTCCCGTTCAGAGCCTATAGTTGTTTGTTTGAGTTTGGACCCAAATTGGAGTCAAAAGTCAAGAGATTGGGAGCCTTCTTTTCAAGTGGGACGGGCAAGCTTTGAACCCATTTTAAGTCTCTGGCTCTAGATGCTCAATTTGTTCTAGAGTATACATTAAATATAAATAAATAAGGGCACCCCTGATTGCAGGATCCGTGGCGGTCACCCACGGCGCCCATGCTTAGTGCCAGCGCTGCATCCTCCATAGCCTCAGCTCCTCTTTGTTGAGGAGCCTCAAAGGCTCGTCGAGCGCTTCGTTCAACGATGTGCAGCGTTCGGCGAGGCTGTCGGAGCTTGTTTTTCCAGTCGGAGCACTGTCGGAGGGGAGGAGGCCGGATGTTGGAGATAACCTAGCCCTAGCAGCTTACAATGGGCTAAAACCAAGTCAGACATTCCAAGGAGCCAGGTAGCCATGATGTGAACTCTCACTCGAAGCCTTGACGTACCAGCCCCATGCAAGCCCAGTCGGCCTTTGGGTCCTATGTTGTGGGACAGTGAGAGGTGACCCAGTTGTCCGTTCGGGTCCGGTTCGTTCCCCAGGGACCACGGCCGGCCTTTTCTCAGCTTTTGTTGTCCACATCCATGTGGGGCCTAGCTGACGTGTCCAAGAAGCCCACGTCTCCTCATGCATGCATCCTTGGACGCAGGCCACAGTACCCGTACGGAATGTCAGGTCACCATCAAGTGCACTGGTTTTGGGTGTAGGTCCCTGTAAACAGTTTGGATTAGGGATGGATAGGGTTAACTAATGTTTAACTAGTGTTAGATCCTTCTAAATGGTCAATGTTTACCCCCTGTATTTATTAGGATTTAGTATTAGAGTTTAGGGTTTAGGATTTATGATTCAGGGTTTAGGATTTAGGTTAGGATTAGGATTTACGATTTAGACTAGAATGCTTTGCTACTGTTGTGGAAGACAATGACAATTGGATGCAAAAAAATAATAATTGGTATAGTACTTTGCTACGGTACTTCTTTATCAGAGTAACATTTAACTGAAAAGTTGTAACGTACAATTGCTGCATTACTTTGCTTTTGTGCTTTGCTACAGTGGCATAAAAGAGTAATTTTTAGGTGCAAAAGATTAACAATTGCTACAATAGCAGAAAATAAAAGAGTAACACATCTATAGTACTTGCTCCAATAGCTGACAAGAGTAATATTTAGGGTGAAATGGTGATAATTGCTATAGTACTTTGCTACAATACTTTGTCACAATAGTCAGTTCGCCCGAGCGCCCATTACCTGGAGCCCGCACCAAGTTCTGTCCGAGATCGAGTTCGCTCGGGAAGCCACCGAGGTTCGCTCATGTGCCGGCCACATCCAACCCCACCTTTCCTTCTGGCTCCAAATTCGCTTGGGTGCTCGTCAGGGTTCGCCTTGGAGAACCTCTGCTTCCAGCACGCCTTCGACCTGTAACCAAGCCACAGAGACAATAATGATATTAACACCTTGACGAGTATGCACACTCGTCAACTAGAAGATACATGCTAATTAGTGATCTTTCCTTTTTATCACCAGCACCGCTACCACGCTGTCTTGTAGCCTAACTCGAAATGTCCTCATTTTACACCCCCTCTCCCTGGGGTACAAGAGAAACAAGACTGCTACAGATGCGGACTCGACCCATGCTCGAGCCTACACCACCAGTCTTATATGGTTACAGTTGGAGGTCTTAACTTCTGCCTCCATCTCGTCATAGAATCCACAGAAACTTCACTAGAATAGGTGGTTACAATTAACCGATAAACACATCTTCGCGTCCAGCGTACCCTTCAGCAAAACTTTGACGCTTCCATGTAAACTACAGATCTCCACCTCGAGCAAAATACCCACAACCCTCAGAGACAAGCACACCTTGCAAGATCAAATTTCTTTGTATTCCAGGCACATATCATACTCATCTTAACATCCTCACCATTCTAGCTTAAGTTCAGATCTTCACAGTTCCCTCACCAGTGACCTCACGCTCATAGCCATCACCGAACTGAATTGTCCCACTTTTCTCTCAAAGGTGTCGAACCACTCTCGCCTCGAATAGATATGGAACGTGGTCCTCGAATCCAGGACCCATCCATCATCAGAACTTCAACTACCATCTAATGCAATCAGAGCTTTAACACTTACATAACCATTATCAGCAGAGGCCACCACCATTATACCAGACGGTTTCCTATAGACTCGCTTCTGTCTTAGCTCCGGGCAGTCACTTCTCACATGGCCCACCTCATTAATTGCAGCTCCAACACCTTGGCATATACTTGGACATAATTTTCAGCACGACCTCCACCCCCATTACAACTCTTCTGCCGTCCACCACTATCTTTGCCTCTAGCAACCAGGGTATTCAAATCTCCAACTGGAGTCTGCGACTTCCTCCTCTACTCACTAGCTAGGTGTGTAGACTTCACATCCTTCAACTTGAGTCTCTTTTGTATACATGATCATCGTCACTAGATGGTCATAGGACAGAGACAACGAGTTAAGAAGTATCAATGCTTTGTCATCTTCAAGCAACCTCTCATTACCATCTCACATGGTGCTCATTAGATCCACTACGATTTTGTTGAACTCATTTACATGCTCCAGTATTGATGTTCCCTCAACCATACACAACTAGTAAGATTATGCTTCAGATATAAATTGTTGGTCAGGTTCCTCATCATGTAAGTCGATTCCATCTTTGCCCAAAGGACTATAAATGTACGTCATCTCGTTCATGACTTCATATATCGTCTCATCACTGATGAACACCATGATTGTGTTCAGTGCGTTCAGATCCATCTCTTTCCATTCTGCATCTGTCATCTACTTTGACTTCCTGATCTTTCCATGTAAAGCCTCGTACAGCGCTAGTTGAATCAGCACCGCTGTTACCCTTCTTTGACGGCTAAAGTTTCTTTTTCCGTCGAAATGATCCACCATGTACTTGAAATCCATGTTCATTAAAGTCATCTCTCTGCAATAACCCAACTAACTCTGATACCTCTTTTGGGGATTTGGTGATCCCCAAAATGGAAGCAGATCGACAACCAAAGGATTAATGTAGAAGATTTACCGCATAACAGAACAAATAATATAATGAAAATAAACAAGCTAGAAGACAAGCACAAATAACACACATATATAACATGGTGCATCCAAATCATGGCTAATCCACAAACATAGGAGCATGAGATCTTTTTTATTAACACCAAATAGGAACATACTTACATGTATTATAAAAAGCTTCACGAAGAACCAAGGATGATGAAATGAGTCACCAAGAACAAGGGTATGAGAATCGAGATAGAGTGCCACGCTCTTTCTCCATCAGATCCGACGTTTTTCAATCCCTCCGATCCTCTTTCGAACAAGCGATGATCCAATCCCAAGCCAGTCTAGCTCCACAAGGCACAAGAACAACAATACAAAATTTTCGTCTCCAAAAAACCCTCACAAATCGTAATGCATATGACGACTCAAGACATCCTTAAATAGCCCAATAAGAAACCCTATCCGCAGCCTAAAACGTGCCCAAATTGTCAGGTTCACCCGGACGTCCAATACTTGGAGCTCGCACCAAGTTCTTCCGTGGAGTTCGCTCGGGCGTCGGCCACATCCAGCCAACCCCCCGAATTTCCTCTCGCTCCAGATTCACCCGGGTGTCAGGGTTCGTCCGAGCAAACATGTGCTTCTAGCACGCCTTCGACTTGCAAACGAGCTACGAAGCCAACATTTTCATCACTAGCGAGCAGTGCATGCATCATGGCTACTGATTCCATATCGTACGACACTGGGAGCTACTGGCTTGTCACTGGCCATTTTCATAATTGGAGCAGAGTCTCAACTTTAAAACCGACATCAACATCCTAGTGGCATATCTATCACTTGCCCCCTATTCGGTAGGTTGCTGTATGAAATCACATGGCTTTCCTCCTGATATGCGTTATCGATCCCTGCTTTTTTATGGCAATATTACAAGAGGGTGATGATTTAAACCAAAAGTGGCAACAGATGATGCAGGGACTCCATGAGGTCCCTTAAAAAAATTAAATGTGAGGAGAATAATATAAAAATATGTAGCCTTGTTCATTTTTGACATCATGAGATTAAATAAAGTGGAGAAGAATTAAGTTTTACTTTGAAATATCTCCATAATAATTATTTATGAGTGATTTTTTTTTTTTTTTTTTTTTTTGCAAATTGGAGAAAAACAAATTATAACTTATCCCAATAGGTGGTCCTTTGTAGACCTTAAAATATTGGGACTTCCTTCATTGATTATGTTGACAATCCCTTATTGCTCCAAAAGGTTAACATGTTAGAGGGAAGAGTGCACGACGGGTACATAAGGAGCATAATCTTGCTACCATTATTGACGTGGGACTAATGCCGGTGGCACAATGTGAACACCCCCCCCCTCACGGGTGGCAAGGCCCAATTGGGCGAAGCTCTTGAAGCAGACCTAGCTCTGATACCATGCTGATAATTCCTTATTACTTCAAAAGGCTAACCTCTTAGAGAGAAGAGTGCACCCATTACCGATGTGGGACTAATTCTCTCTCTCTCTCTCTCTCTCTCTCTCTCTCTCTCTCTCTCTCTCTCTCTCTCTCTCTCTCTCTCTCTATGCGGGCCCTCTTTCTGAAACAATTGTCGAGATCGCTGCCCTTCCGAAATAATTGGCAAGATCGATGATTGATCTCTGACGCAGGTTACCCTCACGACCGACACAAAATCGCCGACATTGTAGTTCAGGTATTGATCACCTCCCCCCCCCCTTCTCTCTCTCTCTCTCTCTCTCTCTCTCTCTCTCTCTCTCTCTCTCTCCAGTAGCCCCCTCGACCTCTGATGACCCCACCTCAGACTATCCCGCACCTATCCACCCAGACCGTCACAATGATTCGCTCTCCCTCCGACGGACCCCGCAACCTCTGATAATCCCACCTCCGGCGAACCCAGGATTTTTCCTCAGGGGGGCGTAATTATTAAAAAGTAATTACAGCCATTGCCAAATAGTCGAAGACTTCGGTAGGCAGTGTGAAAACGTCCCTACCCTTCCTTTGATCACGCATTAAAAGGCTTTTTAAGATTTTGCCTCAAGTGGAGGAGAATTTTGATCTTCAGAATCCTTCGAAAATATGGAGCTATAACTGGCCGACTCGATCGGGGTGTGCGGGTTGTGAATAATAGACCAGATCCTTGTTTTGTTTTGTTTTTTTTTTGGGGGAGGGGGGATTTCATACATATCCCAAAAACCTATAAATAGGACCCTGATTCCCATTGATTCTAATTCACTAAGGGCCATGGGATGAACTCTATGGGGATGCCATATGCGTGGGTGGTGGCAGACGGTGGTGGGTGTCGGCCGGCCAGTGGTGGGCGTCGGTGGCCAACAACGGGTGGTGGCTAGCAGACGGGGGGGGGGGGGGGGGGGGGGGGGTCGCCAATACAGACGGCGACGGCGGGTGGTGGCCGACCGTGATGGGTGGCCCATGTGGCCGTGGGGTACGTGGTGGTCTGTGGCATGGCGATGGACATTGACTGGCGGGGAGTAGTTGCCGGCGGGGCGGTGATGGCTGGTGGTAGCCACCTCCATGTGAAGTTGGCAACACAAGTTGGTTAGAATTGTTATTTGGGTAAATTACACTTTGCTCCTCCCCCCTCTGAAGTTTAGCTCAAAACATTTAACCTCCTATAAATAAAAAACAACATTTTGCCCCCTTCAGTTCAGCTTCGATCAGATAAAAATTATCAAACGAGGAAAAGTAGTTGACAAAAGGGGTATTGTGCTAACATTTCAAACTTTAGGGAGTGATTTGGAACAAAATAAACTATAGAGGGGTTAAGTGTTTTTGAGCTAAACTTCAATGGGCTAAGAGTAACTTCCTCTTCAATTGGTGGGGGGGGGGGGGCGCGGACCCAGCCCGGGCCCTCAAAGGGCCGGGCTAGGGCTTGATGTTTTTAGGCCCGTAAGGGATAAGACCTGAGCCCGTCTATAATCTATATATATAAGGGCTGGTCCTGGGTTTATGTTGGCTCGAGCCCGACCCGTTGACAACTCTAATTATGAGTGACTACAGATTATAAAATATGTATCATAAAGACCACAACAAAAAACATTTGTTTCAATGTCCATATGCTAAACCAATCCATTTCTCAAGACCTAAGCCAGAGCAACCCTTGTTTTTGTTTTTTTGCAAATCAACCCATACAAATTAATCTAATTATGTATTAACCCCTGAAAGCTACTTATTTATATATCAACACTCCAAAACATATAAAATTGTACATATTCACCCCTCCAATTAACTAATGTTTCAAAATGGTGAATTTACTTAGAATATTTCTCTGTTGATTGTTAGGTGCAAACGATGAGGGTTGCCAAACCTTTCAGATGAGAGTGGAGGCAGGGGTGGAACCAAGGGGGTGCTAAGGGGGGCCACGACCATCCCAAAGCCCCCCCCCCCCCCCCCAAATTTTAAATTTTGGAGTTTCTAGGTTCGCCACTGTGTGGAGGGCTCTGAGACAAGTATAGAGGGCTAGATGAACATCGAGAGAAGATAGGAGTACAGTTAGGGTTAGGATACTCACATTGAAAACTACTGAAATTAGTCAACGCAGGTGGTAAGTCACCCTTTGAGCATAGGTAAAATAGAAACTTGGATCTCAGGTTAGAAGCTCATCACGTTTAAGTCACTTTATGTTGATAGATAGTAGTGGAGGGGTGGAGGGTCGATATGCAAATATAAGATTGACAGGAGTTAATACGCAATTAGATTAGTTTGTAGGGGTCGATTTGTAAAACTTTTTTTTTTTTTGGTAGAAGACGTACTTGAGCTACTCGAAGTATTGTACAGTACTTTGGTCCTTACAAATTAAAAGAGGTGGGGGGGTGGTGTGGTCATGAGACCACCTCCCGTTCACACACACGTTTCCGGTGGGCATCGCGCCACGTACCTCGTACTGACAGCGCCACGTATGCGCATCCGCGGGTTGTCGCACGTGGTCGTCGCGCTCGTGGACTTTTTTGCCCTTTAATGATGGAAGTGTTGATGAGTGACAGATGGCCCACTCGTGAGCTTGAGCAACTCGCGATGTGGATCGCAAATTTGTCGGACCGACGGTGGGGCCCGCTAGGGCAAGGCTGCCAGCTGTCATTAACACTTGCTTAGCTTGGCCGTGTTGTTAACGTCTTCGTTGGTTGATGTGGATCCCTTGACCATCAATTATTTCGGTGGGTAATAACACGTAGGAAACGCCCCATTTCTAGCGAGTAGGGTAGCGAGCCCAACGTGAATAGGTCAGTGTACAACAAGAGAGGCTAAAAATGTAAATTGATCCCTGCAACACGTGGCATTAAACCCCGTCCCCTTTGTCGGGTTGCACACAAAACCGTCAGAACCGGAGAACCGAAGCAGAACCGTGGAGGACCGATTCGGTTCATGATTTAAGTCATCAGTTACGCGAATCGAACCGAGCTGAACCGTGATAACCCTAGTATATACATAAGTTTCACTCCCGAACCCTCGTATCCCCTTGTGACTTCGTGAGGCGGTGACTGGCGAGGCTCTCGTCCTCCACTCCTTGAACTCGATCCCTCTTGATCGACTCTCGATAGGGATCCGAGTCTCCGACGATTGCACCTTTGCAGTGCCGTCCGCCTCGATCCGCTTCGTCCTCAACCGTGATCCACCCCTATGCAACGCCTTCTAGGGCTGCAGCTTGAGCGGGTTGGACTCGACCCAACCCGAGTTTTGGGCGGGTTTGGGTTGATGTATTTGAAGATTGGGTTGGGTTAAAGTTGAAAAAATATAACCCGAGTTGAATTCGGGTCGGACTCGGGTTGAGGGGTCGGGCAACCTGACCCAATCCGAACCTGAGTAGTCATGTATGTTTGTAAGTCTGTGATATATATAGGTAACAATCACAGTCACCCCTACTAATATGTTGAGGGGTCGCAATCACAACTATCTGTTTCACCAAGTCCCATATTAGTTTTTTTGCTTCTTGCTTATCAAATAAAAACATAATCGGATGACCTAGTAAATTACACGAATAAAAATGCAAGTATAAGTTCTTTTCAATTTTTTATCTTCAAACGTCAAAATTTTAAACAATGATTGGAAATAAGTATACCTGAGCCCGTACAACCTGACCTGTCCTACCAACTTGGACTAACCCGAGCTCAACTTGAGCGTGAAAATTTTTGCTTAGGTTAGGCTTGAGCTGGGTATCTTGGGTTGGAGGTTGGGTTAGGGTTTTGAGGGTTCTAGTACTTGGGTTGGGTTTGGGTTGACCCCCCAACCCGACCCAACCCGCCCGAGTTGCAGCCCTAGCGTCGCTCGCCTCTGCTTCGTCCTCAAATCCTCGACGACTGCCGTGCTGCAAGCCTGCATCTGCAAGACCAAATCCCCCGCCGCCTTCGTCACCAAGGTAATCCTCCTTAGGGTTTCATCACCGATCTCCCCTTTCAACCCCTTTTTAGGCCTCGATTCATCTTCTCGTACACGTTCTCACACGTAAGTTGATATTGGTGTTTAGCATACAGATGTAGTATGATATTGTAGGTGCAAAATTTGGTTAAGGCACTCACGGGCCAACAGTGCATGGCTCAAGTGGGGCCCACGAGAACAGCTCGGAAAACAACAGAAGACGGGAGCACACCAGTCCTTGCCTGGGGCCCACAATACCCCATCTGGAGCCAACAACACCCAAGAGACTCACGGGAACAGCTCAGGGCCCAACAGACTATAGTGGAGCCCGTCAGCCCTATTTGGGGCCCACGAGGATAGTACATGGGCCCTTCGGACCGCCCGGGTCCCTCAAGGACAACTTGAGGGTCCAACAACCCTGTTCCCTCCCTCCCGATATAAATAGCAAACTTAACACATATTTTAGATCCGGACCCAGACCCGACTTTAATCCAAAATCCCATTCCAGAAATTAATCTCCAGTTATCCAAGTTGATGAAGAACATATAGTTTTATAGAAACCACCCTCCGAGAAGATATAGGGTTTTAGAATCCACTCTCTCTCCTCCCCCTCTTTGCCTTATGTCTACTTGTATAAGAACTCCTTGGTCTATCGAGAGTTGCTCTACTTTTTCCAGAGTTGGTGGATTCAAGGTTATGTCATACTGCACAGACGTAGGATTTGGCAGAACTTCGTTACCACAATGTTGTCAACTTTACTCTATACTCTCTACCCTCTACAATGTCTACACTATAGACACCACACTCAGATTCTATTGATTGTTGGCGAGAAACCTTACACGGCAAAAGAATCCCCCATAGATACCTTTGATGTATGTTGTTGTTGAGAGAGAGAGAGAGAGAGAGAGAGAGAGAGAGAGAGAGAGAGAGAGAGAGAGAGATGCATAGGAAAGTCAGGTCTGCCGACAGCGGTGCAGTGAAGGCCTTTGGCCCAACAAACATCTTGCTAATGATTTAATACGCAGGTCGCATGGTGGATCAAAGTTTCAACAGTAGATCCATCAAACATTTTGTTAATGTATTAATACGTGGGTCGCATTGCGTGTTAGGCCAAAGGCCTTCGCTGCGTGCTGCGCATGAGGCGCCCGTTGCGTGTTGTGCAGAAGGGGTCCACCACATACCGATGCCGCCGAAGGCGGCCGTCCGAGTGCCGACAGGCACGGACATGCACTTGTAAATAATAAGCCAAAGATTGCTTACTACTGGATTGCGGAGAGTGGCAAAATAAAACTCAATGTCAGTGACTTTTGATACCTAGATATCTAAGATACGATAGAATCTGCAATGTTATCCACCATTTGCACAAACTTCTTGTAAGTTATATCCTATCTATTTAGAATCAGAAAATCACAAAGCAAAAAGAGTACGACCAACTTTCGAAAATCCAACCAATTACTTTTCGACTCCTCACCCAAAAGGGATTCATCAATGTCTCAACAATGGATCACCTTCTTACCCCGAAAGTATCTATCACTAACTCTTACTCTGCTAACGGCTATGTTGACCACTTTCTCCCTGAAATATAGATGTTTTTGCATATGATGAAACATTTGTTGACATGGTCAAATATTATAATCAAGCATTCTATTAGCCTACCACACAATGATACATTTTGCATTTCAAAAAATGACAAAAATAGTACTTTTCAGAGATTCTAGACAGGCACGGATCCAGGAATCGAACATCGGGGCGCGAATGTTAGAAAAATCTTTAGGGGGGCGGGGTCTTAAATTTTGTTAAAAATTTGGGGGTGGGGGGACTTATGTAATTTTAAAATAATCCTAGCTAATACTACTATAATAAGGGGTTCTCTTTCGAATCTAGGTGGGGTGATCGCCCCCACACGACCCCCCAAGATCCATCCCTGATTCTAGATGAGTAGGAGTCGGATTATTAACAAAATAAAATAATATCTAGACACAAGATCGCGTACCAATCTATAATAGTTAATTGAACATGCATCATATTAATAAAAAAGATTTTATTTTTAAAAAACAATAACTAGTTTAACAAATCATTTCTTATTCAATGTATTTAAAATATGTTACATACCCTACTTTTAGAATCTCTAAACGATTTCTGTCTTATCCCTTTTGGATTTGATTTCGAAACTGGATATATTTTGTTATTTGGATATGATTTTTGTCATTGCAGATTTGTTTTCCGACTTGTTGATAGAATCCATGATTCGATTTCTGACTTGGCAATTCCATCTCACTTGGTAGCAACTAACTTGTAGAGCTATTATTTGGGTCTGAATATTGTATCTTGACTCTATGATTCATTTCAGTCTATATTTTCTTCTCCTGATCCTCTTGTAGATGATCTGAATTATGTCTCTGCAAGAAATAAACATAGATGATAGTTGTTTATGGAAGTTATGGATTCGGTCTCTTGTAGATATGATTTATGTTTCTTACAGTAATATGGGTTCTAAGACTTAGAATTCATTTTGGTCGGCATACTCTTCTCCATATTCTCTTCAAGAACTGATTATTGTCTTCGTTTCTGTAGATATGCCCGATAAATGGATTGTGACTCTATAGCTCTGATATGTATCTGTTTTTGTAAGTGTGCTTTATGTCTCTTTAGAGAGAGAGAGAGAGAGAGAGAGAGAGAGAGAGAGAGAGAGAGAGAGATGATTGGGTGTTCGGGGAACTATGTTCTTCGGTGCAGTGGTCGATAGTATAGACGGGGAGGGGATCATTGATCTGAGTGGGGTGGTGGTTGTGGGGCTTTGTGTGTGTGTGTGTGTGTGCGCGTGTGTGTGTGTGTGTGTGTGTGTGTGTGTGTGTGAGAGAGAGAGAGAGAGAGAGAGAGAGAGAGAGAGAGAGGACATTCAAAGATGACAAACGGGGAGGGGACCACATATCTGAGTAGAATAGTGGTATTGGCGAGGAATACATCAGACGAGATCTCGATCCATCGCCTTGCGCTTGCGGAAGCGATCTTGGGTTTTCAGATCTCCGACGATCCAAAGAGGATGATGGAACCACCGACGATCACAATCATAGAGAAAAGAAAAAAAAGAAACGAGAGAGTAATCCACACGATACAAAGAGATTTGTTCATGCAGTTTAGAAATCCCGACCTTTGCGGGTGCCGGTTACCGTCCTTGAGCAATATGGAATTAGATTTAGTTTACAACCCTCTTCTTCTTCCACGCCTCGACCGAATCTCAAGGAGAAGATCTCATCTCTTGATCCTCAATCTTCACCGTCTCTCAAATGTGATAGAAAATCCCAAATTACCAAGACCCTAAACCAGCCGTCAAACACAATGACAACTCTGTCCCATATCTCTTCAAAAAACTTAATGTATAATTCTATTTAAATCCCTCAAATCCGAGCCCTCAAAGGATCTGCTCATGCCCATTTTGCCCTAGGCACCCAGGGCACCATCGACCTGGGGCGATGGAAAAACACCACGCTTAGGATTTTACCCTGGGTACCAAAATATCACCTAGTGTGAAAAACTGAGGGGACCCCGAAATTCTGGTGCCCGTCAGTAATCAAGTGCTGCACAGTTAGAACCTAGGGCACCAACCGACTAAATCATGCACCCAGGTCTATCACGTTGAGTCCGTTTACGCGCTCAATTCTCATTGAAACTGAGCCAATTCCCTGACAAACTCCACCTGGTAAATTTTCAATCAATACTCCAATTCCGAACGATCCTTTACCTTGGCGAGTCTCAAATTTCCTCCATTGCATCTCAGGGGGTAATGTGCTTTTACCACTGTCTAGCAGAAGACAAGTTAGAGCAGGCTTTAGCAATGCTCAAACTTCTCCCTAGTGACCAACTTTGAGAGAAAATCAGAAGCGTTCTCATCTATGTGAACCCTCTCTACCTCGATCTCACCATCATCTAGCCAGTCCCTGATCATATGGTACTAGATGTCTATGTGTTTCATCCTTGCATGCAAAACTGGATTCTTCCCCAAACATACCACACTTTGACTGTCGCACTGTACCATAATTTAGCTCTACCTCAGTCTCAATTCGCCAGCTAGGCCCTTCAACCATATAGACTCCTTCATGGCCTCTGTCAAGCAATCTCATATACTCTGCCTCTGTAATGGAGAGTGTTGTCACTGACTGTAGCGTAGACCTCTAACAGACCGACCCCCTCCACAGGTGAACACATACCATGTGGTAGACCTCCTCCAGTCTAGATCCGCTGCATAGTCTGAATCCAGATCTTCTACCTGCCAAACGAGATCCCTCTATTTGTACTGTCTTTCAAATACCTTAATATCCACTTGACCGTCTGTCAATAGACCTTCCCTGAATTCGACATAAATCTAGACATGACGCTTACCACCTGTGCCAAATCCGACCTTGTGCAAATCATCACATACATCAGACTACCTACGACACTAGTATATTGTGTATTCTGCATCTCCTGGATCTCCTTCTCTGTAGTAGGATACTGCCTCTTGCTCTGAGCGAAGTGCGAAGCTAATGGAGTAGAAGTTGGCTTTGCCTTCATATCAAACCTCTTAAGAACCTTCCGGATGTAGGTTCTTGAGACAACCAGAGCTTTTCAACCATTCTATCCCTCCTGATCTCTATGCCAAGGATCTTCCTCATGCTCCCGAGATCCTTCATCTTGAATTCCCTACTCAGTATCTTCTTGAGTTCAACGATCTTACTCATGTCACGACATGCAATGAGCATATTATCAACATAGAGCATCAATGTCACTACCTCTCAATCCTCAAAGGCGTGAGTATAGACGCAACAATCATATATCACCCTTGAGTAACCAATCTGAACCTTGAACGAGTCAAAGCACTTATACCACTACCTAGCTAGGTGACTGCTTGAGTTCATAGATTGACTTCTTCAGTCTACATACGTGGTCCTTTTTTCCTTTTTCAATAAGCCTGTCCGATTATGACATGTAGATCTTCTCTTCGAGATCCCTGTGAAGAAACACTGTCTTCATGTTCATCTGCTCTAGATCCATATCATGATGAGTAACTCGAGTTAGTAGCAATCTAATGAAGGTATGCTTGACTACATGAGAGAAGATCTCCTCGTAGTTAATTCCTTCTCGTTGACGAAACCTCTTCGCAACCAAACATGCCTTGAACTTTGTGTCTTCCTTCTGCATACCCTTCTTTTTTATGTGAACCCGCTTAGAACTTATGATCTTCTTTCTTTCGAGACTCGAAACCAACTCTTAAACAGTGTTCTTGTGGAGACTACTAATCTCTTCCTTCATGACCTTCATTCATCCCTACCCCTAGCGCGCTTCTAGTCACAAACTCATCATAGCTTACTAAATCATCTTCACTAATGATGAAAGCATAGCAAACTTCATTATTCTATCCATGTCTCTGAGGTTCTTTGACGATCCTTTTTAACTTTCTCAGAACCATACTAATAGACTCCACTTTATCCTGCACCGAAGTCTTCACCTATGTCTCCGTCGGTGTCTCCACCTGCTGTTGTTTCTCCATATCGCTCTGAGATATGTTGATTGTCATACCCTGAGTCCTCTGGCATGTTCCTCTTGTAAGGACAGGAACCTCTGAAGCAATCGTCTTTCTTTAATCGAATTTCACCACTTCGGCCTTCGCCTCTACCATAGGCATAGTCGCTTCATCAAAGATGATGTCTCTGTTGATGATCTTTTTCTAGTTTTTCAAATCTCACAATTTGAAGCCTTTTACTCCTTGTTCAAAACCCAGGAACATACACTCCTGTGACTTCGGTTTCAACCTATTCCTCTTATCGCTTCGGATGAGAGCAAACGCCTTACATCCAAAAACTTTTAGCATAGAAAGATCCATATCTTTTCCAGACCATATATCCTCAGCACACTTAAAGTCCATTAGATTCGAGGGAGATCAACTAACTAAATAACACACATGGTTAACCGACTCTGCCCATAATAACTCGAGTAGATTAGCATGCACCCACATATACATCTCTTTCTCCGTAAGAGTTATGTTCATCCTTTCTGCAGTGCCATTCTGCTGAGGGTTCTTTTTCACCGTGAAGTGCTTAACAATGCCCTCCTGCTGACCGAATTCTATGGTCCTCCCATCCTTGTATTCAACTCTGTTTTTGTTCCCAAATACTTAATCTTCCTCCATATAAGGTTTTCCCACCTCAACCTTCTAGGTTTCGAACTTATCAAACACCTCGGACTTCTCGCACATGAAGTAGATTCAAACCTTCCAAGAGTAATCATCCAGGAATGCGAAAAAATATCGAGCTCCACCATGTGAATGAGTATGAGCTGGTCCCTAGACGTCTTTGTGAATATAATCAAGAGTGTCTTTCGCCCTATTCTCTATTGAAATCAACTTGAACGAAACCTGGGACTGCTTTCTCATAATATACAATTGACACAAGTCTAATTTGCACTCACCTACACCTTTCAGTAGCTTCCTTTTGTGTAGTTCCTGCAGACCATTTTGCTAATGTAGCCCAACCTCTGATGCCATAACAAGGTCGAATCTTGATCTGAACTAATATTTATAGAGACTATCGCTCCACCCAAGACTGTGCTCCCTGAAAGTCTATAAAGATTATTCGCCTGCCTTTCTCATCTCATTACCACGAGTGATCCTTTCATAACCTTAATATTTCCATCTTCTGATGAGTAGGCATACCTGTTTGCATTCATATACCCAAAACAATAAGGTTCTTTTTGAAAGTTGGAACCTGTCTCACGCTCATTAGCGAATGAATCGTATCGTCGTTCATCTTTAGTCTCACAGTTCCCATGCCTATCATCTTGCAGGAGGCATTGTTCTCCATAAGAAGTTTACCCCAGTTCGTCTCCTCAAATGTGTCAAACCAATTCCGGCTTGTTTGCACACATATGGAATGTACAACCATTATCAATGGATCCATTGAGATGGATTGTTACCTGAAGATACAGAAAGTAACTCTCTACCACCGCTATGCAAAATGATACCCGCTTTGTCAGAGTTCTCCGTCCTCTTCCCTTTCTCCTTCATCTCAGCTTGCAACTTGTAGCAATAACTCCGGATGTGGCATTTCTTCCCAAACTGAAAGCACTCTAAGTTTTTTGATCGTCCTATGGATTTTGATATGTTTTTTTCTAGGCTTTGACTTCTGGAATGCCTGCCCTTCGATCGGCCTCGGTGCTCATCGAAACTCTTTACCATGAGTCCTGCACCCTTCCCATTTTCTCCCATGTTCTTGCATATCTTTGCATGTGAGATGATGTACTGAACAACTTCTTCAAACTTGAGAGTCTCCTTGGCGAACATCAGGGTGGTCCTGAAGTGTTTGTAGGACGAAGGAAAAGATCGTAACAAGAGCAATGCCTTGTCATCTTCCATATACTTCACCTCCACCTGCAGTAAATCTAAAATACACCAATTAAACTTGTTCATGCAGGTGGTTTATCAGATCCACGTCTTCATCCATACAAAAATCGTATAACCCATATTTGAAGAACAACCTATTCGAGATAAATTTTCTTATGTACAGAGACTGTGACTTATCCTAGATAGCCTCTGCAGAAGTCTCAGCCTCCATAAAATTGTACATGACCTCATCCGATAGAGGAAGTTCAATAGAGCTCATTGCCTTCTGATCTACTTTCGCCTAGGCTTCATCTGTCGTATCATTTGGTGTTTGATCTCTTTCCAAAATACACATGAAGAGATCTTGTTGTATCAAGATATTCCTCATCTTCCTCTGCCATAGAGTGAAATTGATCTTCCCATCGAAAGGCTTGAGATCAATCATGCTACCCATGGTGGTCTTATCTTCGGTCATCTCTGATAGATCTGACGTAAAACCCTTCTAAGTATAGCTCTGATACTAGTTGTTGGTGCAGAATATACCAGACGTGATCTAGATTCGTCGCCTTGCGCTTGTGGAAGCGATTTAGGATTTTTAGATCTCCAACGACCCGAAGAGGATGATAGAACCACCAACGATCACAATCACAGAGAAAAGAAAAAACAAGAAATAAGAAACAAGAAAGCAATCCACACGACACAAAGAGATTCATTTACGCAGTTCGAAAATCGCTACCACTGCGAGTGTCAGTCACTGCCCTCGAGTAATATGGAATTAGTGTGGTTTACAATCCTCTTCTTCCACGCATTCACTAAATCTCAAGGAGAAGATCTCCTCTATTGATCCTTGATCATCTTCGTCTCTCAAGTGCGATAAAGAAGTCTGAAGCAAGACCCTAAAACCATCTTTCAAACACGTACAGTGAGAACTCTCTCTCATATCTCTTCAAAAAGCTTAGGGTAGAACCCTATTTAAAGCCCCCAAATCCGAGCCCTCAAAAGATCTGCCTGTGCCCATTTCACCCTTGGTGTCCATCTTGGAGCCTAGGGCGCTATTGACCTGAGGCGGCGTAAAAACACTGCACCCATGATTTCTCCCTGGGTGCCAAACTTTCGCTCAGGGCGAAAACCTGAGTGGACCCCGAAATTTTGGCACCCGTCAGTGACTGGGCGCTGCATAGTTGGCGCTGAGGGCGCCAACCGGTTGAAGCGTGCACCCAGGTCCGTCGCGTTGAGACCACTGGCATGCTCAATTCTCGCCAAAACTGAGCCAATTCTCCAACAAGTGGTTGTGGGGTCTGATGAAAGAGAGACGATCAAGCGTTTGAGAATGACGGACCATCGTTGGTGGCCTGGCATTCGGGAGGTGTGTTCTCTGGTGCAGTGCTCGGACAGTCGTTGATGGTTCGGCGTCGGGAGTTGTGCTTTCTGATGCGGTGATCGGCAGCACATGGGGAGGAGATGACCACAAATTTAAGTGGGGCTCGATTTGAATTTCAAACAAAGACCACTACCAATCTATATATCTATATATATATACTAAAATGGAAGCCTCTCTTCCGTGTTGTGACACGTGGACATCTATTAAAGAGTTAGAATTCTTCTTCCATGTGTGAACGTGGCTCTCTTTTAAATCCATTTAAAAACCTATAATAAAGATGATAAATTTTTATTTAAGGGCATTTAATAGTCATTTGATGCTAATCTCTCTCACTTTCTCTTTCTCTCTAACAAGTGAATCACACTCACTTAAGATTTCACACTTCTTCGATCAGTTGCGATGTCGTCTTTGCCAAATGGCATGCATTAAGCACATTTGGGCATTGCCCGGATTTCTTACTAGTCTATACTAAAATGAAAGCATCTCCCGTGTTGTGACACGTGGACGTCTTTTAAAGAGTTGGAATCCTTCTTCCGTGTGTGAACACGGCTCTTTTTTAAATAATTTAAAAACCTACCATAAAGATGATAAATTTTTATTCAATAGCATTTAATGGTCATTTGATGCATGTTAATCTCTCTCTCTCTCTCTCTAACAAGTGGATCACACTCACTTCAGATTTCACACTTCTTCGAACAATTGCGATGTTGTCTTTGCCAAATCGCATGCATCAAGCACATTCGGGTATTGCCCGGGTTTCGTACTAGTTAAAATAATATCGAAAATACCCGAAGGCCAAAAAAGTCACGCCATAGTAATTCGAACATGTTTTTACTTCTTTTTTTTCTTTTGTGTGTGTGTGTGTGTGATTGTAGAGGCCTCGTGGTCGGTACATCACATGTTAGTACTTAGAGACAAGATAGATCAGGGTTCGAATTAACACCCTGGCTGTAATATTACCACACAGGAGCACAAATAAACCTGCCACAAAGACAGGAGAAAAACTCACGGACCTCTCAATCGCATCCCTCGAGCTAGCTAAACCAATACTTCTTACTGCTGCAGCTTCAATGATCATGACTTTAAACCCCCCACGATCGTATGTGGTCGAAAAAAAAAATTTGATCATGACTTTAAGCAACAAAATCCAGGTGGATAATAGGCGTCGCACGTCGTCAGCGATCGACGTGAATTTATCTCAATATTGGGAGTTTATGACACACTATATAGACATTGACTAAGTAGCCTGATGATTTTCGACTTTTTGGTAAAGAGTGTTCATCAGTTGATTCATGTGATCCTCAGGAGGCAAAAGAGAAAGGAGGAGAGAGCTTGATCAGCTGACTTTGTTAAAGGAGAGGAAAGCAGCAAATGAGTCAGAGAGGTAGATGGTAGGTAAAAAAGAACCCAACCCTCTCCAAGTCTTCCTGTATATAAACACTCACATGTTCATGGAGACACTTGTAGGGGGCATAGAAAAAGGAAACTAGAGAAAAGGAAGTGTAGAGAGAGATTGAGGGAGATAGATAGATAGAGAGCTAGAGAGAGAGAGAGAGGGGGTGTGGGGGTGGCTTTGAGTTAGCAGGCTATGGGAAGGCCTCCATGCTGTGATAAGGTTGGCATCAAGAAGGGGCCATGGACTCCTGAAGAAGATATCATCTTGGTCTCCTACATCCAAGAGCATGGGCCTGGGAACTGGAGATCAGTGCCTACTAACACTGGTACCAACTGCTCATGGCCTTCATGGTTCTAAACCCAGAATTTTTTTTTGGATATATTCTGATGTACAATCCTCTCACTACTTCAATTGCAGGCTTGATGAGATGCAGCAAGAGCTGCAGATTGAGATGGACCAACTACCTCAGGCCCGGAATCAAGCGCGGAAACTTCACCCCCCATGAAGAGGGGATGATCATCCATCTCCAAGCTTTACTTGGTAACAGGTAAATTAATTCTAATTCTGTTCCTTACCATCTTAATCAGTCCATCATATGAATCCTCAGAACCAATAAAAACTGAAAATTCTACTTATTTCTCTTAATTTTTATTATCTGTCTAATTATCAAAGATCAAGATAGAGGGTGGTAATTCAGTGAGGGACAAACATTTGTGTACATGTAGTTCAGGTGGCAGTCTAACAATCTGTCCCCTCCTTGCTTTTTTCTCTCTCATCCCCTTAATTTTCTTGTCCTCCTGGCCTCCTCTACAGGTGGGCAGCAATAGCATCATACCTCCCTCAAAGAACAGACAATGACATCAAGAACTACTGGAACACCCACCTCAAGAAGAAGATCAAGAAGTATGAAGCAGCAATGGACATATACATGGCCTCCTCTGATTCAGGCTCCAAGACCCATGAAGCCAGGCACCCAGGGATGGCCACCCTCCACTCCCAACCCCCCCGGCTCACCCACGGCACCTCCACCTATGCCTCAAGCACAGAAAACATCTCGAGGCTGCTTGAAGGGTGGATGAGGTCCTCTCCGAAGGCCGCCCTCGATCCCTACCGCGGTGGCGGCCACCAGGCGGGCTTCGCCGCCATCAACAATGCCGCCCCCCCAATCCATGCTAGGGGTGATCGGGAGAACTGCACGCCGATCTCCCACGAAGACCTCGAATCGTTCCTCTCGTTCGAGAACCTGAACGGGATCGTGTGGGAGAATTCGTCGGCGGAATCGTTGCTTCATGGGTCTCGGCCCACACCGGCTGCCGCGGAGGCCAGGCAAAGGCTGGAGGAGGGCCACCAGCCTCCACTGTCCTTGCTGGAGAAGTGGCTTCTGGATGAGAGCACAGGGCAAGTGGAGGGCCTCATTGAGCTATCTGCTGAGGCAATGTTCTAACTGTTTCCCCTACCATTCCCTTCTGGTGTCCCCTACCAGCTCTGCATGAGGTGAAAGAAGGGCCAATGCATGAGCAGACTGGTGACTCAAATCACTGGTAATTACTATTACCTAAAGGGGTAGATGGGCAGCAGGTATGGAAAAACCTCATACTTGGAACCTGTAACCAAAATGTAATTAGCGAGCAGCTAGTAGTTCATGATTATGAATGGCATGAAATAAATCCAGTTCTAATCCTTCTTACTAGCTACTAGCTTTCCGGTAGGAAACCCTAACCCCGATTTCGATCGTGAGAGACGACAGATAATAAAGAGGAAAAACACGCAGGAAAAATCAATCAGAAAACAATCATAAACAAGATTTATGTTTTTTTTTTTTTTTGGAGAAATCCCTCTCAGTGAATGAGGTAAACAAGATTTACATGGAAAACATCTTTCCGGTACAAAAAATATATTTATGTTGAGATGGTCATGCCTCACACGGATTACTCCCACATCGGTAATGTGAATGGGGATCATTGTCTTAAAATATCCGATTACTCGCCTTCTCAACATGTACCTTTTGGGGAGGAACTCGGGTTATCACATGGTATCAGAGCTGGGATCCACTCCGGGAGCTCCTTAGTCTCACATGGGTAATGGGAGTGGGGATCCTTGTCTTAATATATCCGATTACTCCCCTCCTCAGCAGGTACCTTTTGGGTCGTCACAATATATACATATATGAAATCGCACCAAATTCCGCTATGCTCTCAGGCAAAAAATGAAGAACCGGTATAGGAAATACGGCGCCCCTAAACAGTCTTTTAATGCACTACGGAAAGACCCCTTCGACCTCTGCCCCGATCATCAGGCTCGACACAGCTCGATCTGCCACTTCTGCATTGCTTAAAGCCCAACTTTCTACTAAGATGTATCATTTAAAAAAAAATCGACAGTTCGAGGGGCCTTTGTGCTCGGACTAGTCCCTCCGGGAATACGCACTGACTCACTCAGAAGTTTTCCTACACGATCCTGGATAAATCGAGTGTGGGAGGAATCGAACCCACGATGTGCATCCCTCTCTCACCCAAGCATCGGTTGCTTTGCCGACTCCCCTATCATGGGGTGGTGGGTGGCTTCCACGTGTATCTTGCAAGTTGAATTGGAGGGGGATGGTGGGGTGTTCCCTTCCATCCTCTCCTCTGATGTGAGACATATCCAGGCATCCATCTGACAAGAGAATCAGACGACAGGCAATAAACCCAGCATTGAAGGCTCCATTTATATGGGCAACCATTCATGGGACCAATTCCATTAAGTACAAAATTACCAATTTCCAGCTTTTCTGTGAACATAGGTGGGCCAGTGGAGATGTGGGTCTGGTTCCCTCTGGTCAGTGTGGTGGTTATGTGATTCAAGGCAGGAAGGGGACTTAGTGGGAATTTCTCTGAAATATCTGTGAGGAGAAAAAGAAAAGATGGAGATTGTTTGTCAGTTTTCTTGGAAGGATATAATGTGGGGATGGCATGTGGAAGGGTATGGACCAGAATAATATCCCTATAAAGAATAGTGACCCTTTTTTTTTTTTTTTTGAGGGGGGGGGGGGGGGGGGGGGGGGGGGGGGGCAATGACCTCTACCTATTGATTAGAAAAGGGTTTTTCCATAAAGATCCTCAACTCTGTCGTATTGTTAGGAATAGACCCGGTTGCTTTTTGTAATACTTTTTTAACCCTCAACACGTGCCCAATGTCATATTCGAACAACTATTGCTCTTTTATGACCATTCTACCCTTAAAGACAAACAAAATAGATAAAAAGTCAAAAGAGTCTGTTCATCTTCTTCGTTTGAATTTTTTTTCTCGATTCAACCGCCTCTAGTCGTCGGAGATCGTTGGGATGGTATTATTTTTCGTCCTCGGCGCCCTTACATAGCGTGAAATACTTAGTAAGCCATTGCCGTCGAGCCGATGGCGAGAGAAAGGTGGCCGGTGGTGGTGGTAGGCGGTAAGAAATGAGAGATGAAAATAGGAGCCGGAGACAAGTTTGGGCACGGTGTATCTTCTTCATTTCTCATCGGAATTTAGTGATTCTGGAGGCGTTGCGATTCTTGGATGATTCTCTACGATATCATCTAGAGACGGGGATAAAATGAAGTCAGTATTACCAGTAATTTTTAATTGAAGATTTGATAGATGTAATGTAAAAATAATAAACAAGAGAAAGAAATGAGTCGGAGGTAAGTTCGGCATGACGTACTGTCTTTGTTTCTTATCGAAATTCAATGATTTCAGAGATGTTGCGGTTCTCGGCGATCCTCTACGAGACCATTCAGAAGTGAGGATAAAATAAAGTCAGCACCACTAGTAGTTTTAAACACAAGGTTGGATGGATGTATTGTAAAGTGAACAAGAGGGAGGAAATGAGAGATGGAAATAAGAGCTATAATCGTTTGCGCAGGCGCATTCTACAGATGCGCCAGCACACCAGTAAAGATATGTTGGCGCATCTTCACTGGTGTGCCGGCGCATTCTATGGTGGCAGTGCTGTGAAATGCTCAAGTGTATTCTACTGCGGCAAAAAGTAAAATGGGAGATAAAAATAAGAGTCGGAGGCAAGTTCGGCATGATAATCCTTCTTCATTTCTCTTCGAAATTTAGCAATTTCGGAGGTGTTGTGATCCTCAGGTGATCCTCTATGAGACCTTATAGAAGTGTGGATAAAATAAAATCAACACCACCAATAGCTTTTAATGAAAGATTGAATATATGTAATATAAAAAAAATGAACATGAGGGAAGAAATGAGAGATGAAAATAAAACCCGGAGCCAAGTTCGGCACGGTGTATCTTTTTTATTTCTCATTGGAATTCAGTGATTCTGGAAGCATTGCGGTCCTCGGGTGATCGTCTATGAGATCATCTAAAAACGAGGATAAAATAAAGTCAGTACCACTAGTAGTTTTTAATAGAAGATTGGATGGATATAATGTAAAAAACAAGGAACAAGAGGAAAGAAATGAGAGATGAAAATATGAGTCAGAGGTAAGTTCGGTATGACATACCTACTTTGTTTTTCATCGAAATTCAGTAATTCTAGAGATGTTGCGATCCTCGGGTGATCCTCTACGAGATAATTCAAAAGTGAGGATAAAATGAAGTCATCACCACTAGTAGTTTTTAATAGAAGATTGGATGGATTTAATGTAAACTGAATGAGAGGAAGAAAATGAGAGCAAAAATCATTTGCGTACAAGCATTCTACTGTGGTGCATCAATGAAGATATGTCAGCACACTAATGAAGATGCGTCGGAGTACCAGTGGAGATGCATTGGCACACCAGTGAAGATACACCAGAGCACCAGTGAAGATGTGTGCGCCGATGCATCTTCATTGGTACTCTGGCGCATCTTCACTGGTGCACCGATGCATCTTCATTGGTGCTCCGGTGCAGCTCCACTGGTGCTCCGGAGCATTTCACTGGTGCGCTGGCGTATCTTCACTGGTGCTCCAGGTATATTCACTAATGCACCGTAGTAGAATACGTCTGTGCAAATGATTTCGGCTCTAATTTTCGTTGGAATTCAGCGATTCCGGAGGTGTTGCGATCATCAAGTGATCCTCTATGAAACCGTCCAGAGTTGAGTATAAAATGAAGTCAGCATCACTAGTAGCTTTTAATGAAAAATTGGATGGATGTAATGTAAAAATAATAAACAAGACGGAAGAAATGAGATTTGGAGGCAAGTTTGGCACGACATGGCACGTCGATGGCAGGTGGTGATGGCATCCCCATAGGGTTCATCATATGGCCCAATCGTATAATGCACCGGCGGATTAGTGGAATGCGCCGATGCACGGGCACATCGGTGAAATGCTTCGGAGTATTTCACTGATACACCGATGAATTCTACTGCGGCAATGCAGTGGAATACGTCAGTGCATTCTACGGCGCACTGTAGTGAAATGATAGATGAAAATGAGAGCCAGAGGCAAGTTTGGCATGGCCAACGCCCCATCGGCCACCACCCTCGTTACCCCATCGGCCACTGAAAGTGGTTGACAACGGGGCGGCGACGGTGGGCAACTGGTGGTCGGTGGGGGTGGTTGCCAACGACGACATCGTCGACAGGAGGTGCCCGCCGGTGGTCAACGGCGACGGGCGGGCGACAACTGACGGTGGTGGGCTGCAGCCGGTCGTGGTACTGTTATCCCCTAGGATTCATCCCATGGTCCAATCGTGGCCATTGAAATGGAATACACCACATGTCTCTTCCCAAAGCATCAACGATCGAAAGGGGAGATAGATCATCAGTGAAGCGGAGTCAAATCCCTTTGAAATTGGAAGCGAAGCCTTTTATAAGTATCGATGCTACTTTAGCCCGAAAAAAATTTATTAGAAAAATAATACAAAAAGCAACTCTGTCTATTCTTAGCAATACGACAGAGTTAGAGGTCATTATGGAAAACCTAAAAAAGTAATGTACAAAGGACCCAATCGAGAGATCGGTTGCAAAACGACAAAGAAGAAGAGGTCAAGCAATTGGACCCGGCTGGGATGGACCAGAAGTAGCCACTCCTAGATGAGCCGTCCAATCTTCTCGAGGGTCGACTCCCAACGTTTTTGTCCACCCGAAAATATTCTCTTTTTCCAAGAACAGGGACAAATCACACACTTCATGCTGCCGATTGGGGAAATCATGAGTATTCTGCCTATTTTTGGAAAGTGTTTTTGGAGGAAAGCAGGTGTGACCCTCTTGATCTTTTTTCTTGGAAGTTTCTTGGATGGAAGCAGATGTGTGACCCACTTGATCTTCTTGATTGGAAGTTGAGGTCTCTTCTTCTTTTTTTTTTTTTCCTTTGATATCCTAGGATGTCCTAAAACCTTTCGGACAATGACTCACTTCAGGCTCGGACTAATACCTCTGGTTGTGAACCCCGATCCACTCGGCAATACTAACTTCACTCCTGGGTAAATCGAGAGGAGGAGGCGTCGAACCCACAGCATCCTCTCCAATGCATCAATTACTTTGCCAACTCTCCTATCCTCTGGTGGGTTCTTGATTGGTAGTTTTGGTGGAGTTGAAGTGATTCTTGTATGCGAAGGACAAAAGAGGGGAGAGAAAGGTGAGGTGTGGATGGGAGTACTACACCACTCCCCTTGTAGTTACTTTTGGTTTATGCATGGTTTGCATTAGGACACAAAAAAGGGTGGGAAAAACATAATAACAAAGAAAATGAAGAGGAAACTAGGGTAATGGAGAAATGTGGTAGGAGAGCAAGCTGAAGTGATGCTGCTTCCACTTGTTCATTGGTGAGTGGAGGGAAAGGGTTGGTTGCTTAGGGTTAGGGGCCTTGTTTTATGTAGGTGGGGGGTGTGCCCATCCCCCTTCCTTGATTTAGCTTGGTAGACTTCACTCATTTTATGATAAAGACACTCCACCCATTAATCCATAAGTGATAACTGATAAGTGATTCTCACTAGCATGTCATCACATATCATGCCTCACCCATGATCTATGATGAACTTGTTGCTCTGGTGCACCACATAGGAGAAATATTCTGGTGCTAGTCTCTTTGGATGATTGGATTGATTGCTATTGATTGACACATCGGTGCTCTCTCCAGCATGTGTTAAAAGCATCTCCAACGGCCTCCCTATCTCAAATCTAGATTTGGTGAGCCAAAAATGCCACGTCAGTAATTTTGGTGAGTGGGTTTTGCTTCTACTCCAATGGCCTTTCTATATATCCACTCCCTACAATATAATAATTCCAAAGGTTTTGCTTTTGACCGGCTCAAGAGATTTAATCGAACAGTTTATTTTTACTTAACCAAATGATCTTTACTGTACCAAACCTCAATTGTACTTGCTAGCGATTCCCGAGCGAATAACAAATTGAGCGAGCGTCGGAAGCATTTTTTACATCTGGCGATCCTTGAGCGAGGCCATTGGAGGGCTGGATGTTGGGTTTATTGCCACATCTGTTGGAAAGATCACCTCAAGGGAGGTCGTTGAAGATGCTCTAACTCATACAAATTTAGATTGAATCTATGCAAGATCCAATCCGACCCCATAAACAAATCAGGTTCAAATTCAATTCGGGTTTTAAATTAATTTTGTTATGATATTCGGGCTGGGTTCAGATTGTCTTTCAGATTATAGAATAGAATCAAATTATTATTTCTATTGACAATTCATCGCTGACATCTTTAATTAGTGCCTTCAATTTTGTATTTGTTTAAACATACAATAGTGTTCATGATGTGCTATCTAAATACGACGCATGATGAACTTGACTCGCTTTATATTAATATGAAGCGATTATATAAAAAAAAATCATAATTTATAAGAATATGTTTCTTTATGTTGTTATCAGACCCATTATCAGATTATCGAATGTGGACTAGGTCATATCAAAATTTGATCCAATGAATTTAACTAGATCATATCAATAATCAAATTGATGTGACATGGCTTGATGGTATGGCTGGTAATTCTCGACCTGACACGATAGACCTGACACGAAGTTAGCGGGTCTGGGTTAAACAGGTTTAGTCGTAAACGGGTCGACATGGTAGACCCGTTTAATAAACGGGTCGGGTTCAAGTTTAGGGTCTCGACACGGTAGATCCAGGAAGACCCGTTAAAAATTCAATGGGTCGGGTCTACCCACAATCCGATACTATAGTATGTAGTACCAGCGGGTCTTATCAGGTCAGATCGGGTCGAGTCAAATTGGGACGGATCGGGTCAACTGAATAGACCTATGTGGTAAACGGGTCATGAAAATAACCAAACCTACCTCGTCTCACACCCCTTCTTTGCTGCCTACAAGTAAAAGAGAAGGCCATCTAGGGAGCATAAGGAAGGTGCCCCCGTCGGATGGCTAATGCCAAGGATTGTAATTAAGCAGTTGCAAAAGGGGGCCTTATAACATCTTTATTTAAAAATAACTTTATAAATTATGAAAATAACTTAAAGCTCAATTCATTCACATCTATGGCAAACACGAATATAGGAGTGTTGTTTCACTTCAAGGCTTTGGATTATAATTGATCCCAATGATTTGGATGTACTTTTCGATACCAAATATCAATCTTCACTCTCCGTCTAGACTCTTTTCAAATTTACAGGAACCTTAGAGGATTGTTCCATGGTTGCATGAGTTTAACATGTGTTACCACTAAAATAGGTTTTTCCGACTTGCCCACTGTCTTTTTTGGTCTTTCGGATACTCCATATTTTCAGGTTGCTTTCTGTTGGGTTTTCAACACCAACCTTAGAGAGTTCATGATAGATTGATAATCTGCTAGAAAATTTTGTCAATCATTCTGTGGAGCCTCCTTAACCAGTGTTGTACATGTAGTCTATAGTCGACACATATTGAAAGGATAGACTTGGATGATGATGACAATTGAGATGATAAGTCCAATGTAAGACAAGCATAGGAACCTAGAGAGCGCCATGAAGTCAAATCATTCATTCATTCATATATATATATATATATATATATATATATATATATATATATATATATATATATATATATATATATATATATATATATATATATATATATATATATATATATATATATATATATATATATATATATATGGGGAGGGATACTCTTACTTATGGCCTCTTACTAATGATATGAACCACCCGTTCCGATCATGATGGATGAGATTATCCCTCCCCCTCTCTTTCTCTCTCTCTCTCTCTCTCTCTCTCTCTCTCTCTCTCTCTCTCTCAATCAATCAATCAATTGGCAAACCCAGCCCACCCGACCCCCCCGACCCCATCCCCGATCACCCCTTCCGGCGCCCGACCCCCCCGACCCCATCCCCGACCACCCCTTCCGGCGCCCGACCCCCCCGACACCATCCCCGACTACCCCTTCCGGCTCCGGCCCCGACCTCGCAGCTCCGACCCCCCCGCTGGCAGCCCCGACCCCACAGCACCCCGACCCCGCAGCTCCGGTACCGGCTCCGGCCCCGCAGCACCTCGTCGAGCCACCCCTCCGGCTCCGGCCCCGACCCAGCAGCTCCGACCCCCCCCCCCGCCGACAGCCCTGATTTCAGCGAGATCGGGGCTGCGATCGGCGTCGGCGGCGTGGCTCGACAGACGGGAGGGGGTCGGAGGGGAAGGGGGCTGCCGGAGGGGAAGGCCGGCCGGGGTCGGAGGGGGAGGGGGATCGGTGGGGGGTTACACAATTGAGAGAGAAAGAGATAGAGAGAGATGGGGATTTTTGATCTCAACCATCCATCGGATTCCGATGGATGGTCCAGATCATTAGTAAGTGTTGGTTGTAAGAGGCCATGAGTAAGAGTATCCCTCCCCTATATATATATATATATATATATATATATATATATATATATATATATATATATATATATATATATATATATATATATATATATATATATATATATATATATATATATATATATATATATATATATATATATATATATATATATAGTGGAGGGATACTCTCACTAATGGGTGCTTACTAATAGGGTTTGATCCCAGCCATCCATCAGATCCGCTGGGATTAAACCATCCCTCTCTCTCTCTCTCTCTCTCTCTCTCTCTCTCTCTCTCTCTCTCTCTCTCTCTCTCTCTCTCTCTCTCTCTCTCTCTCTCTCTCTCGACCAATTACAACCAGCCCCCCCCCCCCCCCACCTCCCCGACCCCTTCCCCTCCGGCTCCGGCAGCCCTCCGACCCTGACCCGACCCCTCCAGTGACCCCGACCCCGACGGCCCCCTCCCGTCCGGCAGCCCCCGACCACTCCAGCCCCAACCCCCCCTCCCGTGCGGCAGCCTCGACCCCCCCATCCCGTCTGGCTCCGACCCCCCCTTCCGTGCGGCAGCCTCGACCCCCCCGTCCAGTCCGGCTCCGGCCCCAACCCCGCAGCTCCGACCCCCCCCCGCCGGCAGTCCGATCTTCGTCCCCGACGCCGGCAGGGGTCAATTTCAGCGCCAGCGAGGGTGCGGAGAGGCGGCCTGGGCACGGGGCACGGATCGGCGGGGGGCACGGGCAGGCGGGCCGGCGCCGAAGGGGGTCGGGGTCGGGGGGCTGCCGCCGGAGGGGGTCGGGGCTGCCGCCGGAGGTGGCTCATGGTTCGATTTCTTCAAAGGAGGGTTCGAGGGGGAGGTTATTGTGACGTATTCGCTCCCTTCAGTTGGTTCGACAACACCGACGATCGATCTACGGAAGGAGTCCTAAGTTGGGAGCCTTTTGTTAGTCACCCTAAGAGCTGGACCGAGATTGATGGATCACGGTGGAAGATGTTCGTGTGGGGGCTTGTATTAGTTTCATGAGTGCTGGTCCAAGGATGCGATGGCACTGTCTCGTGCGAGTGCCATATCGAGGCGGAGCGCCTTTTGTTGCTAAACATCACGATCTTACAATAACCTATGGATTCTCAATTTGGGAAAAAAAAATACAGATTGATCGGCTTAGGCCATGTTCAAGTAGCACTCATGGTGCTCCTATGGTTAGGTTAAGATAAGATGGAAGCTTAAACCATAAGAAATGGGAGAAGAATAGAAGAGAGTGCTTCTCCATTGCTAACCCTATAAATAGCTATTTTTTGGTTTATCCACCAAAGCAATAGCACCCCTTTGTTTTCAATAAATTCACTTTCATCCAAACCCCCTTTTAAAACAAGGAGAAGGGCTTGAAATTCCAAGAAAGGGACCAAATACAAGCAGTGGCAGATTTCCCTGCAAAGGCAAGGGACTCTATCTTACCCTGTCAACTACATTTAGTGCTCAACTTTATGGCTGCTATCTTAGGTTATCCATGTGGGGCACCAATATGAGAAAACAACACCATTCCTATCCAATGTGGGACCAAATACAAGGAGAGAGACTTGTGAGAGGTGGAAGACAAATGAATATTGATGTGAACTGATGTCAATGAGAATTATCAACTAAGCAAAGAGGGAGAATCTTTTTTCATCTTTTTTCTTCTTTCTTCTTCTTGAGCAACCTACAACGTCTCATCCGTGCGAGGGTTAAGGCAACCCCTACTGGTTATTAATTTGATGCAAGTGGAAATCGATCCCAAGTCTCGGATACCAACCCCCGAGACTTTACCAACTCATCTAGCTGGCACTTACAAAGAGGGAGAATCTTTCATGCATCCTTCTTCGCTGAGTAATTCCAAGTAGGGGTTGGTCTTGCATTTCGCCTCCGTAGTTAGAGGGATCGTTCTCTCGATGATCACGACACCACGTGGCAGCGGCCACGTCCATTTCGTGTCCTTTAATCACATTTTCCTCCATTAATGAACGAAAGAGAGAGGAAAAATCAACCCACCGGGGGATAGGGGAGTTGGCAAAGCAATTGATGCTTAGGGTCCGTTTGGTTGGGGTATTTGTAATCCAAACTACGATAGTTGGAGTACAAACATATATATAATAAACATGTTGTCGAAAGGATTAAACTACCGTAGTTTGAGTTACAATTCCCCCAACCAATCGGACCCTTAGGTGGGGAGGTTGTGGGTTCAATTCCTCTCCCCTCGAGTTACCCAGGAGTGTGTAGGGAAACTTCCGAATGGGTCCATTGCCCGATATGTTTCGGGGAATCCACCGATCTCAACCGATATTTTTCGGGGCATCCGCCGATCTCAAAAAAAGAAATAAGAAGGAAAAATCTTGATAAGCTACTATTTTATTAAGTAATATTCTCGCAAACTACCCCCTCGCAATAATATCATGATCCTTAAATGTGAGGGTACCCTCAGCCATTTGGGTACTGAACTTCACACAAAGATGAGGCTGCAAACATGCCACACTACCGATGCCGCGAGTTCCACAAGCGCAATCCCCACTTATCGGCTGGATGATAATCAATTGGGTCCACCTTGATGCCTAATTGTTATCAGACCTACTTGCAATCAAAGGAATAAACTTAAAGCAGTAGAACACTAACATCATCCTACCTGTTTGTTGGCCGTAAATTTCTCGTGCAACAGACAGAAATCTCTGTGCTCCAGCCTATGCCAGCTGCTTCTGTTACTACTGCAATTACTAGGCAGTGGAGAGGGCCCAAGGTTCAGGCTTGGCAAACATGGCCGCCCATGTGTGTCTCCACTAAGAGTAGAGCATCATCTGGGCCTGCCTTGTTGTATCAGAATGCATCAAACACTTGGCCAGGTTTCCAAACTCTTCGAGTACTACATGGTTGGTTGCTCTGGCCAAATCTCTTCATCTTGCCCTTGACAACAACAGACCCGTTAGCGCGTTAGAACTCCGTTACGGATCACGAGGGCGATTAGCCCTCCTAATATGGATTACTTACTGAGATTCAGTCATGTTGACCCATGGAAAATACGAAGAGCGTTGCTCGAAGAGGGAGGAATAGTTGTGCCTGACTGGTTGGTCAGTGAAAACCGACCGATCGGTTTTGGAGTACTGAAAACAGGCATTCTGGAAGGCAAAAACGATCGGATGTGATTACTCGCATCGGTGATGTCAGGTCAGGCCAAACCGACCGATCTGAATTTCTAGCCAACCGATCGGTTTGATTGTTTCAGGATTCGTTTCCTTTTGGTTTGGCTCATAACTTATGAAACCTGAAATATATATAAATGGTGTTTTGGGAGCCAAACAAAGTACGACGAATTTGGGAGAGGTTCATTGAAAGAAGGGAAACCCTAGAGCGAATAGGGTTTTCTCATTGTAAGTGAGCAATTGCTTGTACCATCTTTGTTTCCTCGACTTCTATTGGATTTGACCGTTGTCGTCTATAGTTTTTTTCAATTTGGGTTTTCCACGTAAATTCATTGTCTCGTGCTTGTATGGTGTGTTTTATTTCTCTCCTTTACTTTTCGTTATTGGTGAATTTTGTATTTGTTCTCTGCTTTGCAATCCGGTCATACCCATCTCTATTGTTGATCCTGCTTTCGTGAGCGGTGCGCAACAACTCCGTTACAGATTGGGAGGGCAATTAGCCCTCCTAAAATGGATTACTTCAATCATTCTGACCCATGGAAAATAAGGAGTTTTGCTTGGAGAAGAAAGTGTTGATCAATCATTTAAATTGGAGAAGAAAGTGTTTCAAATTGGATTTTTTCATGAAGACGAGTCTCGGAGCTCAATCATGGTCGAGACCTAGACCTGTCAACGGATCGGATTCGGATTGGATTAGGCTATATCCATATTTGATCCGTTAAGTAAACGGGTTATCGGATTCTGACCGTTATCGGATCATCGGATCCAAAAACCCAACCCATGTCCATTTAAGTACGGATTCGGATCAGAATCCAGATCATGGACAAGAGTACATCGGACGGTTGTGATATCGTAGCGTTGAATCCACAAAAGAACTGTTGATTCCGAACTTGGGACTCAAACGGGCCAGAATAAAATCTGAGTCTCAATCAGGGGACCATGAGAATCTTTTTTATATTAACCCTTAGGAATCTAATCTAAAAGTGGATAAATATAACATATTATGTTATGGTTTGTCGAATTGGGTTCTTAACGGATCGGATTGGCCTAAATCCATATCCGATTTGTTAAGTAAACAGTTGTCAGATTCAGACCGTTACTGGATTATTGGATCAAAAAAATCGATCCATATCCGACTTAACGGAATGAATTCGGATCAAAATCCGGTCCATTGACAGGTCTATCCAGACCCCAAGAGAATTGTGAAGGAAAGTATGGGATGGAAGTACTGTTACTAGAGGGTGAATGACTATCATTAGGGCATAGGGACACCAATACTATACTGACTGAAAGAACATGAGATTCGATGTTCATGCTTCAAGAGGAACAATAACATTTTAAGTTTTTTTTTTTTTAATTGGGATGGATCCTATTGCTTCCCAAACTGTAGGTAAGGTGCCTTAGTTATTCTAGGCTTAATCAGTGCTGAGCCTCAGTATATTTTCTTTAACATGAAACCTAATAAGAAGGTTACAAATTTTCCCCAAAAGTGATTCAACTAGGTCAGAGAAGGAATTCAACATTTATGTCATCTACATCCACTCTGGCAAATAAGTTATGTCCATGTAAATGATGAAATTTGCTTCGGTCGAACGTCAGGCAAATAAGTTATTTCCATGTAAATGATGAAATTTGCTTCTTTCCGTCGAATGTCACCGGGAACAGGTCAAGGAGCGGTGTATCCTTGCCTTCATACACCCGTTGTGCTCCCCTCCTCCAAAGGTCGGTCTTTCGAGCACTTCGGGTGATGTCACAACGTATCAACGCCGTAGAAAACATTTTCTTATAGGATGTGCAATAAAATCCTAGAAAATGCACAAATTCCTCGCGAGCTACATCAACACCCTGCAACAAATAAGCTAAAAGCAGTCAAAAAGTTCTAATTTATTGAAAAATCTCTGAATATTCGTGCATCAAGGGTCTGTTGAATAAACCGGAAAGTAATCTTTCGATTCACCGGTTCATAGACTATTGCCGAATAATCTTGAAAAGTTGCGAATAATTCTTCAATAACACATGAAATGTCCTTAAACCTTCAAAAGACCTAAAAAAATCCTGACTGTCGTAAATAATCCCGAAAGAAACTCCTGAATTTCTCTTATCTTTCTCAGAATCTTCCCCGAATGTGTCCGAACTGAACCGAATTGACCCACCACCAAATTAGTGCTGAATACGAACTTTGTTACTATGGCCGAAAGGGCTGGACCTAGCACTATGCCATTGAGGAGAGGAAACTCTCCATGAAGCAAGAGATCACACAGTTCAGCATTGGAGTACAAGCACAGCAAAAGAATAAGATACCTCAAATAAGATGAAAAGGGTTCTCAGCTTATCAAAGATCACATCCATGTTCTTTTTCTACCTGACATACTAATGTGAATCCTTCGTTGCCGATCATTTCTGTTAAGGGCTATATCTGTTATCAATGAAAGTTTTTTCATGTCCTTTCAAACTTTCATCAATGTTTTTTTTTCATCCATATGCACCAACTACTGCCATTATACGTCGGCCAGGCCACATTTCATTTTACAAGATTTAAGACAACCTTCAGTTACATAAAACAAGATTAAAGAGCCACATTCCTCCAAAAAAACTTGCATGTGTTCAGATAAAACAAGTCCACTACAAGGCAAGATTCATCCAATGTGGTTAAATTTAAGGATAAACTACACTTTGCCCTCCTGAAGTTAGCTCAAAATCACTTAACCCCCCTATAGTTAATAAACTACATTTTGTCCCCTTCAATTCAGTTTTGATTCGATATAAATTACCAAAAGAGGAAATTTAGTAGTTGACAAAAGGGGGTATTGTGCTAACATTTTAAAATATAGAGACTGATTTGGAACAAAATAAAATATATGGGAGTTAAGTGATTTTGGGCTAAATTTCAGGGGATAAAGTGTAATTTACCCTAAATTCAAAAAGCATTCCATAAATTCCGGAGTAACATAACTCAGTTAACATGATCATAACAGAACTCACGTGCAAAGTATCGAAATGTTGGAGCATTACGAAAGATCTGTAGGCTCAAGTCGAAGATTTTGGAGGGTGTAGAACTAGAAGAGGATTTGAACAAAGAGGATAATTGTACCAATAGTTTTTATAATAGAAGATGACCCCATCGCCATTTTCTTGGGTTGGCTTCAAAAAACAACCACCACCCATTTTATAGAAAAGGTAAGGAAGCCCAGAAAACTTTCAAGACCCTTCCAAAATCTTCTTAGAATACAAAGAGACATGAACATTCTTAGAGATACTTGGAATACCAATAATACATGTAGGAATATTAAGGAACTCTTTAAACACGTAGGAATACTAAGAGAATCTTCTACACATTTCCCTAGAATACAAAGAGACACATGATCATCATCATCATCATCATCATCAAGGTTTTCTCCTCATCAAGAAAGGGTCAACTATAAAGACGATTACCAAGAATATTCAACCGAATATCAACATGGCATCAACCCACTAATACATGGTTTGAGGGATTGTCCGAACCGGTTCGGATTTTGTCAGATCCAAACGGCTGAACCCGCATTATGCCTCAGAATCGGATCCGAATTTTGTTCATATCGTCTTTCTATTAGTCTTGATGATATATTTGTAGTTAGTAGGTATTTCGTGATTCATATTGTTAACGGATAGTCCCACATCGGTGAGGACCTCCCCTTATGACCCGGGTTTTAGGGTGTGAGTATCGAACATAGTATCAGAGCTGACCCGTCTCCTGCTCATGCTCTGGGTGCTCCCCATCGATCGTGCCTTGCCACACGTGCTCCGTGTGAGGGCGAGTGTTAACGGATAGTCCCACATTGATGAGGAAGGCACTCATCACCCGCTTAATATACTCGTTGTGGACCTCCTTTTATGACCCGGGTTTTAGGGTGTGAGGGTATCTAACACATATATCACAAGACTTGGTACTAAAACGGACCCGAATCGAGGGAATCAAACCTAAGTTTTAATATCATTTTTTATTTTTAAATATTTTGGATCGAAACAGCCAAAGCGACCAAACCAAACCCGAACCGGCTCATTTTTTGCCCAGTCCGAACCCGAACCCAAAGTCTCAAACCTTGCTTTAATATTTGAACTGGACGACATGGCAAGAGAAGGGTCTGTCAAGAAATCTAAAAGGCCAGTTGATAGGTAGGTAGACAATCTATTTTACAGAAGAAAAAAAACAACAAATTAAGTGCAAACAAAATTGTATGCCAATAATGTGGGTGCAAATTCGTATATGGAGATGAGATTTGTGCGAGAAACTCCCATGCTGTGCCCACAACCACAAAGCTTGATGGAAAGCTGACCTCCCGCCGATGTTGGCGCCTCCGACTTGCACAAAATAAGGACCTTAAAGAGGCCCATGGCCTTTAGGCGTATCTTCCCGAAAGAGAAAAGTAATGGAATAGACTTTCAATGTATGGTTGCATATGCAGCACGATGATCTTATTGGTTTTTATACAGATTAACAGAAGTATGATTGTTAAGATGTATTCATGTATATACATACACTCAGTGTATAGAGAACTCACATGTACCTTATATTGGTGTATTGGCCTAATGAGAGATTCATTCCATTCTCTCCCCAAACCCTAACCATCTCTCTCTCCTTTCTAGGGTTTGTCACATGGTATCAGAGCAAGGTTGATCGTTGGTGCCTACGGCTCCCTTGCCTCCGAGCATCCCGTGTCTGCTGATCTGCTCTCCTCGGATCTGATCGATCGAGCCGTACGTCCTCGGCTCTGCTCTCCGCGCGACTCCCGCGTACACCCATGCACCCCTTGCTCCGGGCGACTCCCGTGCCCAGAGCCTCCTGCGCCCTCTACTGCGACTCCACGCAACTCCCGCGCCCTCTGCTGCGACTCCAGCACCGCTTGCCTCTGCTCCGTGCGACACCAGCACCGCTCGCCTCTGCTCCGCGCGACTCCCGCGTCCAGAGCCGCTCGCGCCCTCTTCTTCTCCGACACACCTCCCACATCTCGTTTGATCTGATCCAGGGGGGGGGGGGGGGACCCCTCGAGCTCTCCTCCTTCCCGGATCTGCAATCAGATCCTCTCCGATGAACTCCACTTCGCTGCGAAGAACTCCACCTCGCCGAAATCTACATCGGATTTGACCTTCTCCCTCACTATTGCACAAGCAAATTACAGATCTTTGTGTCTTTAGCTCCTGCGAACTTTGTGCATTCACATCCTCCTCGAGCCTTCCTTTTCTCCGGACATGTCCTCGACTTCTTCGATGACGACTACACTGTCTCATCCGGTGACTCCCTATAAGATTCCACAGGATTTTCTCCCGCTCGCCACCAACTTTCTTCTCCAAGAGGCTTCCGATTGGCCGGCATGGTCAGCCACGGTGGAATCCACCCTTGAGGGTTGCAATCTTCGAGGACACATTGATGGCTCTTCTACGCTTTCTGCTTTCGATGCAGAATACGGTCCTTGGCGCCTTCGCAATCAGCACATCAAGGCCTACCTTGTTGCGTCTGTGGATCATTCTCTTTGCCAGGACATAGTTGGGCTTGCCACTTCTGCTACGATTTGGGGTCACCTGGGAAGCACGGACACTTCACCCGCCTACCCGTACCCGTGTCGGGTCCGACACAGCCCGGCGGGTTTTAATCTGATTTGGGCTTAAGACACGGGCTGGACTCGGGTTGGACACGGACAGACTTCGAACGGATTTTTTTTTATTTCTGTACCCAACCCGACCCAACCTGACCCTAACAAAATAACCCCCACCCGCCCGACCTCTGTTCTGCTCGAGATCGAGGGCTAAAACAATAGCCTGCACGAGCGCCGAGGGTTCTTCCGCTATGCCACACGAGTCGCCGACCTCACCGCTGACCTCGTCGTCGGTCTGCCAAGCGATCCTCCAGCCTAGCCACACGATCCTCCGACCACTCCAGACACCACCGACTCCAGATACTCCTTTCTCTTCCTCTCCTTTCTCCTTTTTTTTTCTTTTTTCTGATTCTCTTCCTCTCCTTTCTCCTTTTTTTTTCTTTTTTCTGATTCTCTTCCTTCTCTTCTTCCTCTCGTTTCTCTGCTCCTGCTTCATCCTCTTCTCCTTCCTCCTCTCCTGTTTATGCATTCAAAAACACAAAAAAAAATGTTAGTTTTTTTTTTTAAGAATGTTTTTTTTTAAACCGTTCAGTTTTTACGAATGGTCATGTCATCTTATATTTGTTATATATTATTTATATAAATATAAATATATATATATATATATATATATATATTGTCGTGTCCTAGCCGAGTGTCCTACTTTTTTAAGAAAATGCCGTGTCGTCGTGTCCGTGCTTCATAGGGGGTCACCTCACTGCTCGCTTTGTTAAGAAGAATGGAACACGTAAGTATTAGCTTCTCACACAGGCCCAGTCGACACAACAGGAAGATTGACGGTCCAACAGTTTTATTGTCAGATGTGCTCCTATTGACGTGATCTTCAGGATCTCGCTCCCGTTCTTGACCCGTCACGTGTTGTAGACTACCAGCTCTACCGGGAAAATCTTCAGCTCTATCAGCTATTCGCTACCCTACGACCAGAGTTTAGTGCTTTGGCGAGTCAGCTTCTTCACCGGGACAATCTTCCCTGTCTTGATGAGGCTGTTGCTGAGCTGGTAGCTAAGGAGCTCGTCTGCGTACTCTTGCCTCCAGGGCCTTACCTCTTCCATCCAGTCTTCAGGGTGTACTTGCTACTGCTCCGCCACCAATCTCAAGCTCACCGGTGCCTTTTGTGCCTTCTCTCTCTACTACTGCCTCCCATTGTAGACTGTTTTGCAATCATTGTCAGATACTGGGTCACTTCGTGGACACTTGCTTTTCACTTCATCTAGAGAAACGTCCTATCCACAGAGATCGAGGTCGAGGATGAGGTCGTGGTCACCCGGTTCCTACTGCTGCTACTGCCTCTTTCGTCTCAGTTGACGAGTTACAGTCCATTCGTAAGGAACTAGCTCAGCTTAAACTTTCTCAGCAGTCTACCACTACTCATGGACCTTCCAACGCCTCAGCCTTCTCTGCCTTTTCTGGTAGTCCCATTGTTTGGATACTAGATTCGGGGCCTCACACCACATGACTCCGGATGCCTCCTTGCTCACTGCCTATCAGCCTACGACGCACTTGCCACCGATCCACATAGCAGATGGTTCTCGCTTAGCCATCTCACAGTCTGGATCCATTACTTCAGCCTCCGCTCCTGCTTGCCATCTCTTCTTATCCTCTGTGCTTCATGCTTCCACACTCCACATGCACCTGATTTCTATTAGTGCTTTGTGTGACTCCGGTTGCTCTGTGATATTTACCTCTTCCTTTTGTTCTGTGCAGGATATGCGTATTGGCCGACCGATTGGAGCAGGTCGTAGGGTAGGCGAACTCTACCAAATGGAGTTTCTTCACTCTTTGGATCTGTCATCATCTGGGTTTTGTGGAGTTGTTTCTCCTGATGCCAACCTGTGGCATAGGAGACTAGGTCATGTGTCGGAACCACGACTTAAGAGATTACTTCATTCTGGAGCCCTAGGTCATGATCCTTTTTCATCTTTATCTACTTGTCACTGTTCTAAAAGGCGGTTCGGGCGGCCGCCTAGGCGTTTTAGGGGGTTGGCCGCTCCGCTTCAGCAAAAAGCGGCACTGCAGGCGGGTTGAACAAAGGCGGGCGCCTAGGCGGGATCCGACCCGCCTAGGCGGGTAAAAGGCGAGCGCCTAGGCGGTCTCACTGTATGCAATTGCTTGAGGAAAATTTTTTTTCCTGTAATGAATTTTTTGTTTCTTCACCATATGCAATTGCTTGAGGAATTTTTTTTTCAATGTATTGTGATGAAAAGTTTAAGAAGCTCTTATGATTTTTTACTATATTGGTTCTTGTATGGTATGAGTTTGGTTAGAATTTGGATAACAATATATGATTGGTTGGAATTTGGGTACATCATAATAAAGTTGGAGTACAACTGTATTATCTGGTATACTCAAGTTAGAGGGACAATCGGGTATAGGTATTGAGGTAACCATACCGAAATACCCCTACCCACTCAATCCCCTCCTCCCTTTTCATAAAACTTTTATATTCAGATCGGTAGTTTTGATGTTTGCATATGTAAAACTTTCTAATATTGTTTTTTTATATAGAATTATGAATTTATATATATACATACATATAGAATATATATAATATATTTTATATAGGTGGGCGCCCGCTTTTTTCTCCGGGCGCCCGCCTAGTCGTCTGCCTTCCACCTTGAAACCACTTGACCGCCCGTCTTCCGCCTTCGGTTTTTTAAAACATTGCTACTTGTACTGGCTGCAAGCTCGCAAAAGCTGTTGTCCTTCCCTTTTCATCCAGTACTTCTCAGAGCTTTGCTCTTTTTGATCTTGTTCACTCTAATATCTGGGGACCGTCTCCTCTCCCTTCTATGACTGGGTATTTATATTATGTCTCGTTTGTGGATGATTACAGTCGCTACACGTGGGTTTACTTTATTCGTTGTCGATCAGATATCCTCCAAGTCTGTAAGGACTTCACCTCCATGATTCACACGCAGTTTAGTCGGTGCATCAAGATCTTTCAATCTGATTGTGCCATTGAGTATCTATATACCGCTATGCGCAGTCTTATTCAGTCCCATGGAACTATTTTTCAGCACTCGTGTCCTCACATCCATGAACAGAATGGTGTTGCTGAGCGAAAACATCGCCATATTCTTGCGACTACTCGTGTTCTCCTTCTTCTAGTTTTGTTCCTCGGTGCTTTTGGGCTGAGGGTCTTCTCACCTCAGTCCAGCTCATTAACATGACTCCTTCGTCGGTTCTTCCGGACGACTTGTCTCCTCATGAGCGTCTCCTCTCTACCACTCTTGACTATAGCCCTCTTCACACTTTTGGGTGCACCTGTTTTGTTCTTTTTCCTCCCCATAAGCACACGAAGATGTCTGCTCAGGCAGCTAAGTGCATCCTTCATAGGATCAACACTGAGCACAAGGGATACTACTGCTATGACCTTATTGCTCGTTGCTTGCGTATCTCTCGACACGTCTCTTTTGTCGAGGATACGCCTTACTACTCTCCTGAGGCTCAGAATCTCACCTTCCTCGAGGTTTCTTCTCCTTTATCATCGACACCTGTGCCTCCCTCGTCGGCTTCTCTGGTCCCCCCAACTCCATCGGCTCCTTCCCCACCACCAGCTCCCTCGGCACCACTGGCTCCTTTGCCAGTTGTTTCCCCAGCGTCTCCAGAGGACTCCTCCGAGGCTTCCTCCTCTATGCCCGTGCCTCTCTCTCCTCCCCGGGTTGTCTCTCCATTTCTTCAGGTTTACTCTCGCCGGCCTACCCCTATGTCTCCGTATCCTTCCTTCTCAGTGGATGTTGGCTCCCCTACTGTTGAGGTTACTCCTGATTTTCCGCCTACTATGCCTGCTCCGTCATTGTTAGTCATGGATCCATGCCCGCCTCGCTACCCTCAGCGCCAGCATCACCCGCCTGACCGCTTTAGCCACGACACTGGGCCTCCTGATCGTTTTGGTTTTGCCTCTGTCTGCAGTTACTCGGCTCAGTTTACTGCCTTTTTTACTGCTGTGCACGCAGATCAAGAGCCTCGGTCCTACTCTGAGGCAGTTCAATTTTCTAATTGATGTCAGGCTATGGATGAGGAGTTTCAGGCCTTTCAACAGACTTAGACCTGAGATGTTGTCCCTTTGCCCTCTGGCGTTGAGCCTGTCAGCTGCAAGTGGATCTATAAGGTCAAGCACCGACCTGATGGATCCATTGAGCACCACAAGGCTCGGGTGGTGGCTCGTGGCTTTACTCAAGTGCAAGGTTTAAAATCACGGTATCGGTCGCGGTATCGGTCGGCCCCGAACCGGTATGTACCGGCCGGTACGGACCGATACCGGTTGAGAAAAAAAATCTAAAAAAAACCCAAAAAAAAAAAATTTAACCAGTCGGTACCGGTCCGTACCGGCCGGTACCGGCCTATACCGGCCTGAACCGGCCGATACGGACCGGTACGTACCGGTACCGGCCGATACGGGCCAGGTATCGGGATCGGATGCAGTACCGGTCTCGAACCGGCCAAAACCGGTACGTACCGGCCGGTACGTACTGGTATCGGCCGAGATTTAAAACCCTGCTCAAGTGGCGTTGACTACGAGGAGACCTTTGCTCCGGTGGCTCAAATGACCACCGTTCGAGCTCTTCTGGCGGTTGTAGCTGTTTATCGCTGGGCCCTTCTTCAGATGGACGTGAAAAATGTCTTTCTTCACGGTGACCTGTCTGAGACTGTTTAGTGTTTACATGGATCCTCCTCCTGGTCTCCATGCTCCCTCTCAGCAAGTGTGTCATCTTCGTCGGGCCATTTATGGGCTCAAGCAAGCTTCTCGCGCCTGGTTTGAGCGGTTCCGCCGTGCTGTCAGGGAGCTTGGTTACTCAGAGAGCAATCAGGACCACTCTCTATTTGTAAGGTCGTCCCCGCAGGGCCGAGCGATCCTACTGTTATACGTGGACGACATGATCATCACTGGGGATGACTCTGCTGTGATTACTAGTCTTCAGCAGCACTTGAGGAACCAGTTTCAGATGACGGATTTGGGTATGCTTCGCTACTTTCTTGGTCTTGAGGTTGCATACAGTGCAGATGACATTTTGCTCTCTCAGCAGAAGTACCTTTCAGACATCCTTAGTCGTGCTACCCTCACAGATAATCGCACAGTAGACACCCCTCTTGAGCTTCACTCGAAGCTACGTTCTACAGATGGAGTTCCTCTTTCAGATCCCACTCGGTACAGGCAGATTATGGGACAGCTCGTCTACCTCTGCATCACTCGGCCTGACATTGCACACATTGTCAGCATTGTCAGTCAGTTTGTTGCAGCTCCACACTCAGTTCACTACGGTACTCTTTTTCGGATCCTCCAGTACCTCAGAAGGACAGTTACTCCCTCTTTGTTTCTGTCGTCGTCCTCCTCTCTCAGCCTTCGAGCCTACTCAGATGTAGACTGGGTTGGAGATCCGACTACAAGCCGCTCCACCACTGGTTACTGTTTGTTTCTCGGCGACTCTTTGATATCCTGGCGCAGCAAGAAGCAGAAAGTGGTCTCTCTCCAGCCTGAGGCTGAGTACAGAGTCATGGCCTCCACGACTAAGGAGATAGTTCACCTTCGACGTCTCCTTAGTGAGCTCGGTGTTACTTTCTCCGGGCCTACTCCACTTCACTGTGATAACCGAAGTGCCATTCAGATTGTTAGCAACCTGGTTTTTCATGAGAGGATAAAGCACATCGAGATTGACTATCACTTCGTCCGACAGGAGTATGAGGCCATGACGATCTCACTACCTTTCGTTCCCTCAGCCGAGCAGATCGCAGACATCTTTACAAAGTCACATCCTACGCCACGTTTTCGGTCTTTGATTGCCAAACTCTTGGTGCATGATCCACCCTAAGTTTGAGGGGGGGTGTTAAGATGTATTCATGTATATCCATACACTCAGTGTATAGAGGACTCACATGTATTCACCTTATATTGGTCTATTGACCTAATGAGAGATTCATTCCATTCTCTCCCCAAACCCTAGCCATCTCTCTCTATCTCTCTCCTTTCTAGGGTTTGTCACAATGATCATGTAAGTTCAAGTCTGACTTGCAAATTAAGCTGTCGCTGATGTTTCATGTTGGTCTTGATTCTCGACAGAGACTACCATAGGGAGAAAAAAATCTCTTGAGACTTCAAGGGCTAGAATTTTTGGATCTGAATGGATTTGTAAGGATTTGGATAGATTTGGAAAGATTTCAATATCGGTCAAGATCCTTAACCATCGGGATGTTAGATCAATTGATATCCCTCTTGCCCTAGGGCTAAGATGGATGTGGTTGATAGATAATAGAAGAGTTGCTGAGTGGTGGTACGGAGACTTGAGACTAGACCCGAGATAAGTATTGGCCCGCTGATTTGAAGAGGAGCTACGCGGCCACACCTAGACTCCCTCTCAGCGCCTTGAGAACTATGCCACAATAGAAAGCCCAAAAAAATTTCAACACTATTCTTCGAACACAAAAGGGTCCATAGGAATACTAAGAGACTTTGTTACTCCAATAGACTTACAGGATTGCTAAGGGGCTCATAGGCATACTTAGTAGAGATTCTTCTACACATTTATATAGAATACAAAGAGACATAAGATTGAGAATTACAAAATAAAAATGTATGACACAATCTCAAAAAACCAACATGTGTTCAGATGAAAAAAGATCACTATAAGCAAGATCACGAAAACATGGTTAGAATTATTCCATAAACTCCAATGCGAAAAGCGCTAAAATTAGGACACAATTGAGATTTTAAAATCAGTAAAAGCTGTAGGAAATTGGATTAGAATTACATCAGAGCTTCTCAGTTAACCTGATCATAAAAGAACTTACATGCACAGTGTCCATAACAATCCACGAAGACTCGAAAAACTCGTGAAAGTATTCGGCCTCGATTTCTCCTGCTGCAGTTCTAAACGCGATTCCAAATGCGTTGCCTTGGATGGCCCCAAGCCGTGGCTTCCCACAGACCCCGACAATCAGAACCTTGTCGGGCTCTTTTGCCAAGCACACACAGATCAAAGGCTTCATCTTGGCACCCCTTTCCTTCAGGGCATCCATCAAGAAGTAGCAGAACTTGGTAAGAGCTTGAGGATAACACAGCCGCTTGCTATCCACCGGGTCTTCAAGCTTTATCCAGCGAAATTTTCGACCACTTCTGATAAAGCCACTTTTGGTAATCGCCGAGCTCCCCTGCCTAAGAATCGCTCTTTGAATCTCAATCGCGCTCTGCATTCCCTTTGTCAGTTGATCATGATTGTTCAAGGACAATGCTGAGTAAGCAGCCCAAAATTGTTCAACACCTGATGTTTGGCTCTTCGTCTCCACAGACGATTCAAGAATCGCAGTGACCCCATAAACCACGTCAGCAGCTGACACCTTCGAGCAATACCCATGGATTCTCAAGAAGCTACGGTAGTAGAATTCAGTCAGCCCGTACTCGGGCAAGAACCGTTCGAACTCGTCTTTCATTTTGTGCTTCACCTCCATGCTCATGTATTGGAACTTCTTCTGGCAATCCACTAGGGGAAAGCCCATCCTGGCCAGCAGGAGCTTCAGCTTCTTTAAGCCGTTGTCACTCCAAGTCTTCAGTTTGGTTGCAATATAAGAGGAGCAAAGCATTGAATCGAACAGGTTCCACTCCCTCAAGAGCATAAGCCGTGGTTCATCCTCGTAGGCGATTCGAGAATTCTCCGGTGCTTGGATTTTCGTACCATCCTTGAGCGTAACCGAGGCAACCGCGTCAAGATTCCCCGAGCTGTTTATATGTTGTTCGAGCTCCATTACTCCAGCTTGATACCTCTCGTTGGTCAGTCTTTCGTGCACAAACTGATCGGTGAGCGAGACACAAGCTAGCCATAGCAACTCGTTTGTATTCTTTCTAAGAGAATGGGCTAGCTCAAACATCAAACACCCGGAAGGCCTTCCATGAAAAGTACCCAACTTGTAGTACTCTGCCTTCAGCTTGCTAAAGAGCTTAACCGGGTCTGATTCCGATTCCTCCGAGACCCTCCGCCGCTTCCTATTTCCGCCATCTTCCTCCCCATCATCATTCTCGCTCTCGCTGTCCTCATCGCTATCGCTGTTCTCATCAATCTCATCATCGCTGTTCAGATCCGATGCGTTAGCCAGTGCGGAGACATCAAAGTCGTAGGCCAGATCCGCCTGTTGCTCGTCCTCTAGAGTGTAGAGGATGGTCACCTGATTGTTCTGCTCGCTGAGGTTGTGGAGGTGGATGGGGCGGTGGCTATCTATAACGAAAACGTGGGCCACCGGGCTGAGATGCGAGAGGCGGCGGAGGTCCCGGTGGCAGCCCCAATTGATGAGAAGCAGCGTGACGGACTGATCAGACGAGCGGAGATTCACACCGACGAACTTCTCGATTTCGTTGAACGAGGAGACGGGATAGACGGAGTAACGCAGGGAGTCGGACGAGAGGACATGGGTTATGATCCTCAGGGCGCAGAGAGAGTCAGCGTCGGAGGTCGACGGGAATATCAGTAGAGGGGAGGAAGATGAGGCGGAGGCCGCATCGCGCAGTCGTGCATAAAAGGATTCGACTCGGAGTTCCCTCACCATAATTCCACAGCTGGGTTATGCAGAGAACAAAAAATCTTAATGATTTCAAAAAAAAAAACTGGGTAAAATTCGAAGAGGAATACAGAAAGTACCCAGGGGTTTCCGCCACGTCGTGTCGGGGCGAGGCCGCGAGAAAGAAGGGGACCGGCGGCGATGCTTCTCCTCCTCCGCTGCAGATCGATTCTCACAAAGGGTTTCCGGGACGTCGAGGCGAGAGAGAAGGGGTCCGGAGCTCGTCGTCAAGGTGAGAGAGAAAGAGTCCGGTGGTGGCGGTGCTCGTCATCAAGGTGAGAGAGAAGGCGTCCGGTGGCGGTGCTCCTCCTCCGCTGCTGATGGCTTCCACATCTCACGGAAGGTGAGCAGTGGTTTTCTCTTTAGATGGTCCCTCTGCCATCGCCATCTGAAAAGAATTTGAATCTGAGTTTTTGAATTTCCCGCTATAAGTTGGCGGGAGTAATTCGGACAAACAAATGAAAGGAAAAGAAGACAGGGGGGCAAACCACATGGGTCTTCCAAAAAGATATACAGAAACTAGACAATATTGCCCTCGTGAAAACCTCAAATACCTTTGGCCTCGCTGAATGTGCCGCTAGAAAAGTTAGAAGACGTGTTAAAGCATCTCCAACCATCCCCTTAATTTTGCCATTGTCAAATGAAAATATTTTCTAAATATTCTCAAATTGAGGCTTTTCATTTTCAATCATTGTCTTTATATTTTAGCATCTTTAAAAAATGTATCTTATTTTATTTTATTTTTAAAGAATATATTTTTCATTATATTGAATGTATATATGCTTTGGAGGGTGATTTCGGTATTGATGGAAATCCCACCCAAATAGCAGTCACTGCTATTTCGTCCCCATTCCTGCTATATTTGCCAGCCAAAACACCCCCCTGCATAAATGTAGGGGAGAATAGCGAAGGATTGGAGGCCTCCGTCTACTATATTTGCCAATATAGCGGACAATTGGAGATGCTCTTTAAGCCGCCGACGCCGACTGCATTCCTTGGCCGACGTTCGCTTCCTACCGTGACCAGATCCTTTCTCCTCCTCTTTCCTTCTTCATCTTCCTCTTGTTGAAACCCTAATCGTCAATTAACAGATGTTCTCGTTGGATTAGGGTTACGGCACAGAAAAGATAAAGGATGAGAAAAAATAAAGAAGAAGAATGGAGGAGGAGAAAGATGAAGGAGGGGCGTAGAGGAGTCTAAGGTTGCCGAGAAGGGGACGGCGACATAAGTAGAGGCGGCCTAGGTGGGGGGATGAGGACTGTTTGGGTATTAAAATTAATTTAAAAATTTAAGAGCGAAACTGAATCCGGTGGGTGCAAATACAATGCGCCAAATCCAATCATTAATACATTGGGCCCACAAAAATCATGCCATTATCCCTATTCATTCAAATCCAACGGCGGACCAGAATCTATGAGTAATGTTATTTGAACAATTTTCATCGACAGAAACTTTGACAAACCATACTCATGCCCTTAGAGCGGGGCCAAAGCTCAATGCATCGGTATTCACACCGGTCCCGGTCATCAAGCATGGGTCTGACTTGTCAATATTTTGTCGATCGAGATTGTTCAAATAGCATTACTCTATTTGGATTAGTACTGCTATGTGCATGGGTTTGGATTTCCACATTCCATATTGGACTTGAATACGGGTTTGGATCTTATGCAAGTAGTTCCAATTTCCAATACGTCGACAAAGACTTATAGGATCCGACCTGAACCCGATGTGGGCTAGTAAATATCCTTGATTGACTAGTAAATCTGATATCATTCTTGTTGTTTGTATTGACCAGTAAAGTAAATCATTATTTCGAGACAGCTGTTTGGATTAACTAGTAAAGTAAATTAGAAAGTAAATTTATTGGTCGCTCGATGCCACTACGCCAGTTGTTGTCCACCACCCACACCAGCCACCAACAACCTGCCACCGTTGTCCCACCGGCCACCGACTGGCGGGGCTATGAGGCAGCTGGGGTGATGGCAGGAGTGGTGGATGGCGACGGTGGTGCATGGCGGCGGGGGGTGGTGGGCAACAGTGGTGGTGGCCGACAGCGGTACACAAGGGCCGGTGGTGGATGGTGGGGCTGGCATGGCAATGCTTGTGTGGCATGGGTCAATAGAGCCTTTTACTAGTAAACCAAAAGTTTTACTTGACTTTTCTAGAGTAAAACTTTTTGGCTATCAGTAAACCTCATACCATTTACTTTACTACAACTTTTTGAATCAAAACACATCAAAGAAAAACTTTTACCTCTTTTACTTTACTAGTTAGCCCATTGATGGACCGAATACAAACAAGCCCTTAAAGTGACAACCATTTAAATAAGCAATTATCTATCACATCACAGGTAACGGTTAATAATTTATTCATCTTAATTATATTTTAATGTGTAAAAGAATGATAAATGTACAGTTTAGGGGGGTAAAACGGGCCGATTGATCCAATGACGAAAGGCCCAAATGGGCCTATGAGGTTTTTTGGCCTGGGCCAAGCTACACTACAGGTCAAGGGAAGCTGCCCCAGCTTGACCCTGTCGAACTTCGGACTGGGTTTTCAAGACGGATATATTCGGATCGGGCCGGGCCAGTTTTTTGACTAATTAGGACACTAATTAGTCAAACTTATATGTCACTGTAACATAACTCAAGCTTATATGTCACTGATGATATAGCTTCTATTATGTCACTGATGACATAATTTCTATATGTCACCGGTAACATAACTTCTATTATGTCACAAATGGCATATCTTCTATTATGTCACTGATGACATAACTTCTATTATATCATAGATAACATTGCTTTTATTATGTTTCTAATAACATTGCTTCTATTATGACACGGATGACATAACTTCTAAATATCACTAGTGACATAAATTATATATGTCACTGATGATATAACTTGTATATGTCACTTATGACATAACTTATACTACGTCACGGTGACAGCTTCTATATGTCATTAGTGATATAGCTTCTATTATGTTATTGATGATATAAAAGAAACAATGCTATCAGTGATATACATAAGTTATCTCATCAGTGATATAATTGAAATTCTGTCATCAGTGACATATAAGCTTGAGCTATATCACTAGTGACATATAACTCAAACTTATATGTTACTGGTAACATAACTTCTATATATCACTGGTGACATAACTTCTATATATCATTGATGACATAGCTTCTTAATGTAATCTGACTTGAGCCCAAACCCGTTGGCCCACCCGAAAGCCTATCCTAACTTGCCATGAATGGATAAGATAGATATATCGTAGGATATCTTTTATAATTTTTTAAATTTAGGATTATGATTTTTAGGCAGGTTGTTAGGATAATTATTAAGTTTTAAATTTGTTGTCATTTTTATTTTGTCCTTTATTAGCCTATTTAAAGGCTCTCATTGTAACCATTGAGAACAGATTATGATGAATGCATGATGGCAATTACCGCTTTGCCCATGGACTTGGGTGTCTCTTCCCTTTTCCCTCTCGATCTGCTGGATTCTAGGCCTCATCTGTGCTTCTAACATATGTTTTCTTCTCTGTTTCTAGCCCCTATCATCCTTCTCTCTCTCTCTCTCTCTCTCTCTCTCTCTCTCTCTCTCTCTCTCTCTCTCTCTTGTTCGTTTGTCTCTCTCAGTGATCTCATGTCACTAGTTATCCTCTACAAAGAAAAAAAATTACACAGTCTACATCTCCACCTCCATCAATTGTCTTTGACGATGCGTGCCTACATCAAATTGGTATCAGAGCTCCAGGTTGCGTTGTGTTCCCACACCGCGAACGATCCCCGCGTTCATCATCATCATCCACCACCATTGTTACAGATCCATCATCAACATCACATCCGGTTCATCACTATCGTAATCTCTATCTGGTACGTCGCCCTATAATTAAAAAAAAAAGATCAGGTCTGTTGAAAAAAAGAAAAGAAAAAGAGAGAGCATATCTTTCCTAGTCACATACCGTCTCCTTGCCCTACCCACACAACCAATACAGGCCACCCCTTCGTCCTGCTCTACCCACGAACTTGCCCCTCTACCCTGTGTTGTCGCGCACCCCGTAACTGTCCATTTCCTTTGAGCCCCTACCTACATACAAAAAAAAATTCATATAATCTGTGGATCTGTGAGAAAATATAAAAGGAAAGAAGAAAAACAAAGAAGAAGAAGAAGGAATGGAAGAAAAAGGAAAGAGAGAAGGAGGAAAGGAAGAAAAAGAAAAGGAGAAAAAAAAAAAAAGAAGAAGGATTTCATACCTTATGTTGTGCTTGTTGTCCTGCTTGCTGCCTCCCCTTTACTTCCTTCCCTATTTGCAAACAAGAGCCCAAACCAAGCTTAAACCATGGTCCCTTTAATCCCTTTCCATTTTCCCCTTTTACCTCTCACCTACACCCTTTGATACACATCCAAATGCCACTAAACACAACCAATTTCTACTGTTTAAAGGATTGATTCCAACCTTTTAAGTACCAGACATGACTTGCATTTCGGATCCAACCCAATAAACCAAACAGACCCGTCAACTCAATTAGGCATATCTCTTTTGTTTCTTGTCCGATTTTGACGTACGACCTACCAAATCGAAGGGTTTTTGAGCTCTACATATCAATATCATCCACGAAATTTTTCAGTGAGCCAGTAATTATATATTTACTATTTTACCCCTGGCACGTCAAGATGTAAAGGTTAGCCCGTTGTATTCAAAGGAACGACTTGGTCTATGAGTACACTTTGACATTCTATCGGCGCGTGATTTGCTATGGTTTCTCATAGAAAGATCTCCTGCCAGTGGAACAATATATTATAGGGCTCCGCTCCAACATAAAATCCCAGTTTTTATCTAGTTCTTGGAAAGATCTGGATGAAGCCTATGAGATTGCTTACGGGATTGAATAGGAGCTACAACAAATGGTCTCACCTCCAGCAACCTCCTCAGGTGAGTCTCCACCTCTAGCACCTCTAGTGGAGCCTCTACCATCGAGAGAGCTTGCTCCAGTTGTACCTTTGGTGGACCTATCACTTCCAGCACCACCACTAGCAGACAAGCTCCCTCTTCTAGATTCCGACACCTGTTATACTACCACCTACTGTGAATTCTTTCGAAGTGGTCTCCCTAGTTGAGTCTCAGCAGATTGATTTTCTTGGGCTAGACCGACTACTGGCACCTACAATATTTTTCCAACTCTACCTCCTTTCAAATGAGCCGATATTCAAGCTAATATAACAGTCTGATATTACTGCACGACTCTCTTCTCGACCCCAACACCACACTGACGTATGGTCTCCAATCGACCTCGGTGTAATGAGACACCATTTATTGGGCCTCCACCATTAGCTTCTGATGATATGACGATATCACATCGACGGAGGCATCGATGATGATTGCGCTTAACCGTATGAAATCGAGGGCGAGTTATTCGAAGTGGAAGCAAATAATGTAATCCGACTTGAACCCAAGCCCATAGGCCCACCTGAAAGCCCATCTTAACCTACTATGGATGGATAAGGCAGATATATCGTAGGATATATTTTAGAATCTTTTAAATTTGGAATTTTGATTTTTAGACAGGTTGTTAGGATAATTATTAAGTTTTAAATTTGTTGCCATTTTTATTTTTTCCTTTAGACTATTTAAAGGCCCCCATATGATGAATGCATAATGATAATTACCGCTTTGTCCATGGACTTGGGTTTCTTTTCCCTTTTCCCACTCAATCTGGTGGATTATAGGTCACGTCTGTGCTTCTAACCTATGCTTTATTCTCTGTTTCTAGATCCAAAAATTATATATTTCACTGGTGCCAGAGCTCAAACTTAATTATATGTCACTGATGACATACTTTTATATGTCATTGTTGACATAGCTTTTATTATGTCATTGATAACATATTTTCTATTATATAACTGCTGACATAACTTTTATATTCAATTAGTGATATAACTTCTAATATATCTCTGATGACATAACTTCTATTAAGTCATTGATAACATAACTACTATTATGTGACTGATGATATAATTTATATATGTTACCCGTGACATAGCTCAAGCTTATATGTCTCTAGTGTTTTATATGCCAGTGATGAGGTGATCTCATTGTTTGCTGCAATGAGCCTCAATAGATTTGCCTCCATAACTTATTTCTCAAGGGCACCTGAAAGTAGGGGTGGCAATCCTTGAACCGACCCGCCAACCCTACTCGAACCTGACCCGAAGTTAGCGGGTTTGGGTTTGGCCTAAACGGGTTTGGGTCATAAATGGTTTGACTCGATTATTAAATGGGTCGGGTCTGTGTTTATGCAGCTGACTCGATTGACTCGACTTGACCCATTTAGTTAACAAGCCAGGTCAACCCGATAACCCGTTTGACCCAAGACCCGTCTGACCAGCATAACTTTATGAGAGATTTGCAACTTTGTGAGTCTATGAGGGCCTGAGGGGTGGCAATGGGTCGGGTCTGTTATAACTTTTGTTGTGCAATGTGCAGCTAACTACTATAAAAGAGCCAAAGAGAAAGAAACCCTAAGGTCACTCTGAGCTCTCCCTATCTCTGCGTGCGAGCCGGTGCAACTGCGGCAACGGTGCCGCCCTGAATCCCGATCTCCGATTGGCGATTGTCCCCGACGGGCTCGACGTCCCCAGAGCTTGTCTCCTATCTTTGCGACTGTGGACTCGTGAGGGCTTGAGTCTGTGACTCGAGGGGTGAGTCTCATGACTCGTGAGGCCTCCGGCCCGTCCGTCTGCCCTCCTTCCCCAAGTCTCTCTCTTTCTCTCTCTCTCTCTCTCTCTCTCTCTCTCTATCTATCTATCTCTCTCTCAGGCATCAAAAGAGGATAGTATGTACTGTGTAGTGTGTATACAATATGTTTACAAGCCTAATATGCAGTTTGTGTAGAGAATACAATTGACCCAACCCGACCCGATTATTAAATGGGTTGAACGGGTCGGGTCCAGTCAACCTGATTATTTGGCAGGTCGGGTTTGGGTTTAACTTTTTGACCCGTTTATTAAACGAGTCGGGTTTGGATTGGGTGTTTTATGTTATACCTATATCTCAACCTGACCCGACCCGACCCATTGCCACCCCTACCCAAAAGCAGCTGGGAAGTATGGTGATCCATCAAAAGCTATTATCACCAGTGACATATAGAAGCTATGATATAATATACGTTTGAGTCATTTTACCAGTCATATATAGAAGTTATGTCATTAGTAACATAGTAGACGCTATGTCACTAGTGACAAATAGAAGGTATGTCACCAGTGACATATAGAAGTTTTATCACAAGTGACATATAAGTTTTAGCTATCACCAGTGATATATAAAAGTTATGCTATCGTTGATGTAATAGAAATTATGTCATCAATGACATAATAAAAATATATCATCAGTGACATAATAGAAGTTGTGTTATCAATGATATATTGACGTTATATCACCAGTGACATATAAATTTGAGCTATGTCACCAGTGATATATAGAAATTATATCATCAGTGACATAATAGAAGTTATATCATCAGTGACGTAATAGAAGATATGTCACAAGTAACATATAGAAGTTCTTTTATCAATGACATAAGAGAAGTTATGTCATCAATGACATATAAGCTTGAGCTATGTCACAAGTGACATAATCTTGAGTTATGTAACCAGTTACATATTGAAGTTATATCATTATTTAAAAAATGGAAGATGTGTCATCAATGACATAATAGAAGCTATGCCACCAGTTATATAAAGAAGTTGTGTCACCAGTGACATATAAAAGTCATATCATAAGTTATATATAAATTTGAACTTTGTCACCAGGGACATATAGAAAGTTATATCATAAGTGGCATAATAGAAGGTATAACATCACTAACATAATAGAATCTATGTCACTAGTGACATATAGAAGTTATGTCATCGGTACATATAAATTTGAGCTATTTCATCAATTAATAAGACTTAAGATGATCTTTATATTCACTGCAACGAGGCTCGACAGAGTCACCTCTATAACTTCTTCCTCGAGGGTTATGTTATTAGGAACTATTATCACTATTGACATATAAAAGTTATAATATAATATAAACTTAAGCTATATCACCAGTGACATATAGAAGTTGTGTCAATAATGATATAATAAAATATATGTCATCAGTAACATATAGAAGATATGTCACCAGTGACATATAAGTTTGATCTATATCACTAGTAACATATAGAAGTTATGTCATCAGTGATATATAGAAGTTATATCATCGGTGGCATAATAGAAGCTATGTCACCAGAGACATATAAAAATTATATTATCAATAACATAATAGAAGCTATTTCATCAGTGACAAAATAGAAGCTATATCACTAGATATATAAATAAGTTATGTCACTAGTGACATATATAAGTTATATCACTAATGACATATAAGCTTGAGTTATGTCACAAGTGACTTATTAAAGTTGTATCATCAGTGATATAATAGAAGCTATATCATCATTGGCATAATAAAAGTTAAATCATCAATGATATAATTGAAGCTATTTCACCAGTGGCATATAGAAGTTATATCATCATTGATATGATATAATATAAACTATATCATCAATGACATATAAGCTTGAGCTATATCACTAGTGATATATAAGGTTGAGCTATGTCACTAGTGACATATAGAAGTTATGTTATCAGTAATATCATCAGTGACATAATAGAAGCTATGTCATAGTGATATAAAAAAGTTATGTCATCAGTGATATATAAAAGTTATATCACCAGAGATATATAAGTTTGAGCTATGTCACATATAACATATAGAAGTTATATCATTAGTGGAATAATAAAAGTTAAGAATTATTGATATAGTAGTAACTATGTCATCAGTAACATATAGAAGTTATGTCATCAATGATATAATAGAAGCTATATAGCCAGTGACATAATAGAAATTATATCATCAATGACATATAGAAGTTATGTCACCAATGATATATAAGCTTAAGCTATGTCACCATTGCATATAGAAGTTATGTCATAAGTGACATAATAAAAGTTATGTCATCAGTGACATATAGAAGTTATGTCATCAGTGACTTTATAGAAGTTATGTTACTAGTAATGTATAGAAGTTATGTCAGCAGTAACATATAAGCCTAAGTTATGTCACCAGTGACATATATAAATTATGTCATCAGTGATATAAAAAAAATTATCATTATTGGTATAATAGAAGATATGTAATCAGTGACATAATATAAGATATTTTTTATATTAAAATTATGTCATTAGTGACGTAATAAAAGATATATCATCAGTGACATATAAACTTAAGTTATGTTATCAATGATATATAAGCTTGAGCAATGTCACCAGTAACATATAGTAGTTATATCATTGGTGATATTATAAAGCTATGTCACTAGTGACATATAGAAGCTATGTCACTAGTGATATAAGTTTGAGCTTTATCACCAATCTATATAATATGGTACATCAGTTTTGTGCTGACTGGACAAAACGGAAGCTGACTAGGACAAGCTGATTGGACAAAATGAACCGAATAGATCTAACCATTTGTTCAAAAATCAACGCACAATCTCTATTTCCCTATCAACCAACTCCCTCCCCTTGGTTTCAAATCCCGGCCCATTTAAACTGCACTAAGCCTCTAAAATCCCGGCTTATTTAAACTGCACTAAACCTGACCGTTCATCCCATGATCGTTGTTCGCATCAACGACTATAAACCCGCCTGCTGAAATTTCAGTCGCCCCAAAACCATCTAGTGATCTTGAGGATTCCGTTTGAATAGAGATAGCTGTGATCGATTACAGGGGGAGGGGGAGTTGGTCACACTGAAGGCGCTCGCTTCGTGCCAATTGGCACGAGCGAGGAAATGGATATCCATATGAATGCCAATGTTTGTCGTCAAAAGTGTTTTGTTGCCGAAGGCGTTCAGGTGTGTTGCCACCGAAGGTGGCCCACTGCAGTGCCGACAGGCACGGGCACACACTAGTGATATATATAAGTTACATCATCAGTGATAAAATAGAAGTAATGTTATCAGTGACATAATATAAGATATGTCATCAGTGACATATAGAAATAATATCATCAATGACATAATAGAAGCTATGTCATCAGTGTTATAATAGAAACTATGTCAATAGTGATATATAGAAGTAATATCACCAGTTACATATAAGCTTAAGCTATGTCACCAATGACATAAAAAAGTTATATCATCAGTGGCATAATAAAACCAATATCATTAGTGACATAATAGAAACTATATCATCAGTGATATAATAGAAGTTATATCACCAATGACATATATAAGTTATCTCATCGGTGACATAATATAAGCTATGTCGATCATCAGTGACATATAAGCTTTAGCTATCTTACTAGTGGCATATAAGCTTAAGATAGCTATGTCACCAGTGGCATATAGGCTTGAGCTATGTCACTAGTCACATATAGAATTTATGTCATCAGTGACATAATAGAAGCCATGTAATCAATGACATATAGAAGCTATTTCATCAGTGATATATAAACTTGAGTTATATCACCAATTGATTCAACTCAAGGTGATCTTTGTGTTCATTGCAGTGAGGCTTGATAAATTTGCCTCCGTAACTTCTTCCTCGGGGGCGCTCAAAAGCCTCTAGTAAGTATAGTAAGTCATTAGAAGCTATTGTCACTAGTAACATATAGACGTTATGACTTATATAAGCTTGAGTTATATGATCAATAATATATAGAAGTTATGTCATCAGTGATATAATAGAAGCTATGTCAATAGTGACATATATATATATATATATATATATATATATATATATATATATATATATATATATATATATATATATATATATATATATATATATATATATATATATATAAACTATGTCACTAGAGACACATATAAGTTATGTCATTAAAGACATATAAGCTTGAGCTATGTCACTAGTGACATATAGATGTTATCAGTGTCATAATAGAAGCTATATATTAGTGATATAATAAAAGGTATGTCATCAGTGACATAATAGAAGATATATTATCAATAACATAATAAAAGTTATATCACCAATGATATATAAAAATTATGTCACTAGTGAGTTATAGCACCATTGAGATATAGAAGTTATATCATCAGTGATATAATAGAAGTTATGTTATTAATGATATAATAGAAGCTGTCACCAGTAACATATAAAAGTTATGTCTTTAGTGACATAATAGAATTTATGTCATCAGTGACAAATAAGCCTGAGATATGTCATCAGTGACATATAAGCTTGAGCTATATCATTAATGACAAAATATAAGCTATGTCATTAGTAACATAATAAAAGTTATATCACTAGTGACGTATAGAAGTTATGTCACTAGTAACATATAGAAGTTATGTCACCAGTGACATAAGCTTGAGCTATATCACCAATGACATATAGAAGTTATGTCATAAGTACATAATATAAGATATGTCAACAATGACAAAATAGAAGCTATATCATTAGTAACATATAAGCTTAAGACATGTCATTAGTTGATGCGACTCAAGACCATCTATATGTTCGTTGTCGCGAGCATCAACAGATTCGCCTCTATAACTCTTCCTAGGGGGCACCCAAAAGCCTCTCGTAAGTATAGTAAAACATTAGAAGTTATTGTCACCAACGACATATAAGCTTGAACTATACCACCAGTGATATTTAGAAGGTATGTCAGTACTGATATAATAGAAGATATATCATTAGTGATATAATAGAAGTTGATCATTAGTGATATAATTGAAGATGTCACCAGTAACATAATAGAAGTTATATCATCAGTGATATATAAGTTTGAGTTATGTCACCAGTGATATATAAAAGTTATGTCATCAGTGACATTATAGAAGTTATGTTATTAGTGACATAATAGAGCCGCGTCAGCAGTGATATATAAAAGTTATGCCATCAGTGACATATAAGTTTAAGCTATGTAATCAGGGATATATAAACTCTAATTATGTCATCAGTGACATATAAGCTTGAGCTATACCACCAATGACATATACAAGTTATGTCAGCAATAACATAATAGAAGCTGTCTTTAGTGACATAATAGAAGCTATATCACCAGTGACTTATATAAGTTATGTCACCAGTGACATATAGCAGTTATATCATCAGTGACATAATAAAAATAGTTATATCATCAGTTCTTTAAGATCATCATTCATAATCCGATATAATTTCTGACTTAATTGGTCATAAGTATACAACGTAGGCAAGAGTAAAGTTTTTGTTCTTCTCTCTTTGTACTCATATTTATCATTAACACATATCATTCACCACCATAAATACATAGTACAGGTAGCGATGAATCCATGTTTGTTTATGACCTAGGAGAACAAAACCATATTGAAATAAGAATTATGTTAGGTAAAGCAAGATCATTCAACTCAAGAGCTTTCAGAAGCAACATCAACAAAAATTAAAAGACTAATGCACCATTGACTCACCATCAACATTTCAATTTTGATGCGTAACTAGGAGATTTCAAAAACGTTATGGGGTAGGATTTATACCTTTCCATGGATTCGAGTAGCCAGAAAGTAGGGTTCAACAAGCTACTGGTTCCTCATAGTGGAGAAATGAAGATGGTGACCGCCAACGAGTTTACGTGCGTAGAGGACAAGAGATGGCAGTCAAAAATCGTCGCACAACCAACATATCAGAAATGGCAGGAGAAGAGAAAATGGCAGTTAGAAATCAACTTCGATGAGCAGATGCTGTGCAGTTAAGGGTTTAATAGCGACAAAAATAACATATGGGAAAAAAAGGGAGGTTTTTAGTAGGAAGGATATAAAAGAAAGGAAAAAAAACAACGATCATAAATGGGCATTATGGTCCGAGAAAGAACAGGTAGTCGGATAAGCAAAGATAAAAGCAAGTTGATCCGTTCTCAACAATAAGCAAGAGCATGTACAACGGCCTCCTCAAAAGCTGCATTGAGGAGGAAATGTATGCCACATCATCTTTGACGAGGGAGAGTAGATGGCAGTCTCCAGCAGTCTCCTCAAAATTGTCTTTTGCAGTTTAACCCTCAAAATGTATGCCACATTATCTTTGAGGAAGGGAATTCATTTAGACCACACGATCGGCACCGTACGGCTGCGATTTACAAAGGCAAAGCCCAACAATGACAATCAAATTCATTTGAACCACACGATCGGCACCGTACGGCTGTGATTTACAAGGACAAACCCACTCTCATGTGCACAATTTGACATTGAGGAGGACTTCTCCTCACCAACGTTGAGGAGGTTGAGGAGTTTGGATGGGGGCCACCAGGTGACCCCACCATTGAGGAGTCCACTGGAAGGGTTTTTTGAGAGATTCTCCTCAATGGTGGTGGACCGATACATTTGAGGAGTCCGTTGTACATACTCTAAAGGTATGTTTCTTTGTGAATTGTTTTTTTTTTTTTTTAAGAACCCCTCAACGTCTCATTCGAGAGAGGGTTATACGAGCCCCCTACCAGTTATTTAATTTGATATAAGCAAGAATCAATCCCAGGTCTCGAGTACCAACCCTCCGAGACTTTATCAACTCACCCAGATGGCACTTACTTTTTGAATTGTGGCACAAATTATAAACAAAAAGTTGAAGTGACATTGTCCTTATTTCATCCTAGGGTTGTGTTGACATGTGGACATCTACTGCCCACACTCACGACCCGTTGGCCTCCAGGGCTCAATGGGTTTCTTGTGAAGTGGACTGATTGGCTTTCAAAGCTGCAACCATTGGCCTTCAATATAAACCAACAGAAATAGCATCATAGCTCTCTTTTTTAGTAAAAGAGTGCATGGTGATATTTCAATGGAAAATTCTGTGGACCATCGGATGGCCTTATGGAGGATCTCAGGCGTCCACCTGGGGTTCATCCGATGGCCCCTAGAGTAATGCTTCCACCGCTAGGATGCAAGGAAAATGAGATTGATGGCAGAGATGGGTTCGGTATGGTACCGAATTTTGCAATTCGGTACCGAAACGGAACCCTAATTCAATATACTGCTCTTCAGAGAGTAAAAATATTTAGATTTTCATACTAATGACATGACTAAAAATGTATGAATTTTCATATTCTTTCTTACAATAATCTCCAAAGTAAAGGGGGAAAATTGCAGTCTTCATTGCCGCTAAGAACTCAGCCAATTACTTCTCTCAGGTATATACTAACATTAAGCCAGCGGAGACAAGAGCCAAAAAAAATTCGATGTAGAACGACCATCGAGGCAGCGAGGAATGCTGGAAACTTGTAAACAGCGTTCAGCCGTCCGATTCCATGGAGGGCTCACAATGTTGGGGCACTTTGAAGAAGTTTCCTCTCCATGCCTCGGAGCGCACTACCTCTTCCGCAGTTTCCGGACTTCCTCGTGTATGGAATGGAAAAGAACGGTCGATATGTATCTTTCGCCAAAACTGGGGAAAATAACCTGCAACAATTCTTCGTCAACTTAGATCGATCGTTCAAGGCAATGAAATCAAGATAATCATTAGCACAGATCATTCGAAAGTAACTCGAGAGTGCTAACCCACTTCGCTACATAGCAGGCAATGACTCATCCCAGTAGGGTTGCAAAGGGTGGGCTACATACAGTTACTACAGTGTGGTGGTTCACATTTGAATCGCACGCGTACTTTCCAACACGGTGACAGATTCAGGGGTGAAGCCAGGATATTCTTGTAGGGAGGGGGGCAATGTGTAGAGTCAGATCTCTAAGAAATGCATTCATGTTCTTCATGATAATAAGCAAGCTGATGCCAAAATCAACAAGAATCTAACCAGCGCGAACACACGTACAAAATAACAAACAAATGGCATACGCAACAATAGGGCAACAATGACAGAAAAGAGAAGAGATGAGAGCTATGGCCTTTATTGCATCGGGTCATACCAAAGTTTGTGTGGTAATACGTTTAAATCAAGAATTAAGCAAGGATGATACAAAACCATCAATTACAATAAATAGTCATTAACATGCTATTCACTATAGCAACCAACAATATATAAAGCAACAATATTATATTTCTATCCACGGCACATGAACAAAATAACAAACAGGTGGCGTGCACGTGGTACAAGGCAACTGAAAAGCAAAGTAGGTGAAGAGGAGAGTCGTGGCCACACCACGGCTTCTTAGGCGTACCAACTCATTACCATGATGAGCTTCCTAGCTGGGTTTTCTGTTATCATCCTCTTGGGCTGGTTTTGTGCTGGGTGTTTTGATTTATTTGGTTTGTTTACATTGGTTTTTTAATGGTTCAGCCTTTGTTTTTTGTTCTTTTCGGTACTAGGTCTTTCCTAGCTTCTTGTATTTTTCTTTCATCAATCTACAGGTAGGGGTCAGCCTAACCCCCTTGATTTTCACCAAAAATACAAAAACAAAAAATCCATAAAATTAGGGACAAGGATCATCAAGGGAAACAATTTTTGGTCCCCTTGTTCAACTTACACTGTTAGTACCGGTTGTTTGCTTGGATTTGGAGCTAAAATTTGTACTTGATCAACTGTTTGCATTTTTCTGTACTTAAGAGGCCAAATGCTTTTAAGCCCCTTCAGGTTTTACTTCATGTGTGAAGAAGTTATTTCAAGATAAGTAACTTTTGTATAAGTTTAATTATTTACTTTTAACTTCTACTGAAAAAATTTGTTTGGCTCCTAAAAAATTGTTTTTACTTCTGTGGTGGCCAATGGCAGTCGTGGTTCGCTGCCAAAGACGGTGGCAGATGGCGGCAGCGATGATGGTGGCCGACGGTCATGGGCACGGTGACGATAGACGTTGCTGGTAGTGGTGGTGGTGGTAGTAGTAGACGACGGCGGTAGAGGTTGTGGCTGGCGGTAGTAACAACGGTGACAGATAGCTAACAATGGTGATGGCGGTGGATCGGCAACCAACGTGGTAGTTGGTGGTGCGGCCACTAGCAACGGCTACAACAGGCTATGGCAAGTTGTTACGGTGGTGGTGATCATGGTTGTAGTTAAAAAAAATAACTAAAGGAGAAGCTTTTACCACACCCAAAACCAGTTTTTTTTTTTTACTGCACCAAAAAGCAGATTTTTATTTTGACTTCTCCTAGAGTCAGCATAAAGTAAAACCAAACATACTAAAATTGATTTCTGATAAAAGTAAAACCAAACAGGGCCTTAAATTCAGAATGAAGTAAAACGATATGATGGCTAAAATTCGGATTTGCCTAGTCGACTTCCCATTCAAGTCTAAGTTGGTATAATTCATTCCATTTCCTTTCATTTTGTAGAGATTTTGGTGTCGTCCAATCACAAAATACTATATATTTGTCATACTCCATTTCATTTCCGTTCCTCATACCTTTTGAAGCATTTTGCATTTCACACCCTTAGTTGGGAAGACCATTCTATATTGCTATCACTATCAGGTTCAAAGAGATCAAACCTTCAGAGCTAAACTGATTGTTATATACTCTTGGCATCATTTGGCACATGTCTGCTTTTATAGTTTTCAACTACTAACTAGCCCCTTTCCCGGCCTCACCCTCTTTTTCAGGTTTACATCAGACTGTGGAAATGATACGTGATTGCATTTATTATATGTGGATCCAGGACCTATTCCTATAGATTCATGATCCATCCAATTAGCATTGTTTTCATCCTAATGATCCTTATGTGGTAGATAAATACTAAGAAATTGCCAGTATTTTTCTGTGATAGCAGATTTCATCGAATTAAGTGCACTCGGTCTTGAGATATTTCTCAACATGAAGCAGATACGATCCTTCATGCAAGTGGGGCCTCACATTAGAAAGACATTCTCATATGGTTTAATTATACATTTATACATTACAAAACCTCACTAATGTCAGAAGGCTTTACCTGGGAATGTGGTGATGATTATAAGGTCTTTGCTCTAGTTGTCAAGACAATCACCGTTTACATATTGATTGTTGTGGTCACTATAAAGGTAAATGTTTTTCCTTGAAAGATCTTTCAGAAGAGGTCTATAAGGATCCACCTAATTTCTTAGCGTGATTCTCATCTCTATATGCCATTTAAGGTCTCAAATAAGTAATTGTGCATGGTTTGAGAAGTTTAATTAGGTGCTCTGGAAGCGATTTTATGCATATCGCTTAAACAATGTATATCCACGCTTGCCCTTGTCAACAAGCCATTGTAATCCTTTATGCGAACAGCTCGACTACCTATCCAATTGACACACTAGTTGTTTAAGAATAACGTTTAGATAATAAAAATGAAGGATTTTTGCCCTTTTTCTCCTAGCTGTTTCTTCTACTTCTAGGCCTTAAGGTTGCATACAATCCTATGAGATATTAGCTTATATAGTTGATTGGATGTCGTACGGTTTCTCAAAAGAAGGATGACTTCTCGTAAACCCGTTACTAGGTATCATCTACAACTTTAGAGAGATGAAGTTAGCAGCCTTCTTGTAATGCCCCCTATCATTAGTTTGTCAAGATCCTAATTTATCTTAGATTTATTGGACTAAAATTGTGTGTATAGTCAGCTTGTTATCAATATGGTGCATTATTAAGTTGCGACATTTCGCCTTCTTTGCTATCTTTGAGGGACAATCACACAAGCTCTATTTCTGCCCTCCTCTTCTCTGTTTCAGCTTCGAGCTTATTATAGTGCTAATGGGTCTAAGTATGATAAGCATCGCAACTCCATTAGCAAATGATATATTATTATTTTCTCCTTCCTCCATGGGGGCAAGAAGCACAATTATGTTTGCTCACGAGTTATAAGGTGGAGTATCTCACTATGTCTAATAGTTCACTATACCTTCTTAACAAAATGGTGTTTCAATTGCTACAGCAACCCCAATGCAGCAAGGAAAACTCAAGTGCTATATAGCTTGTCAACCATACGTGTTCAACGAGTGTAACAAGCAAACTTATTTAGAAAAATCAAGCCACATTCATTCACCTTACACATATGACAAATATCCTATGTATGGCCTACAAGTCTGGGGGGAGTTCAGTCTACACGTACAACATTGTATTGCGTAGGAAATGCACCTATTATTATTTAACTTGTATTCCGTATGAATTTTCACATAACTCTTACACAATACACATACATTAGATTAGGCCATCGCCATCATGAGACTTCTTTCCAACTTTTTCTCCAAGTAACATAATTTCATGTGCCAATAAATTTCAACAAGGGACAAAATAGTAGTATTTTGCATGTATTACCTTCTAAAGAGGCCAATTATTGTTTTGGAATTCCCAAATTGCTGAGTGATACCCGTGGTAAGAAAAGGGTACACATGCAATTTTTGAAATTTGCAAATTGCATGTATACCCTTTATAGGCCCATAGGGGAATAGATGCAGCTTTTTGAAATTCCAAGGTATACGTACAATTTGCAAACTTAAAAGGGTATAGGTTCAACTTATAGGGGAATGTGTAAGAAGATCAACACTAGTATATCTTTTTACCTGAAAGTTTAAAGTGTTCGACTCTATTGACACTATGAGGATATAATTAAAAAAATGTAGATTGAAATGTTTCCTCACCGCAATCAGCTTCCCTGCATTTTCAGGCCTCTTTGCCACATGGACGGCAGCAGCGGCAGCTGCTCCTGAAGAAATACCAACCTGCAAAACGAAACCATGTGTAAGTCGAGAAACTACAAATGGCGCACCCACTGTCTTGGACTATTCCAGATAATCTGGCATTAACATGCAAAATTCTTAAGAAAAACATTTTCACATCACCGGTTCCAGAAACTGACTATAATTACCAGTAAACCTTCCTTCAACGCCAGTGTCCTTGCAACTTCAACGGCTTCTGCGGTGCTAACCTAAGAGTCGAAGGATGAAATGTATCAGTAACAGTTTTTATTTCTCCAGCGTTCAAAGATAACCAAATTTATTTCAAGAAAGTACAGTGTTAGAGGAACACATTTCAATAAAGTTGAAAGCTTGCGAGTACATCACAGCATCATTGGTCCAATAGCATGTAGCATCCAATTCGCCTTCACCATGCCCGGCTATGATTGGTGGTAACTAGTGGCATCAATTCTATACTTCAGGCAGAAACAAAAGCAAAGATCATGCTAACAATCCTATACTTGAGCATTCTGTTTTTACTAATGAGACAGAATCAGGTATTTTACATGCCTCCTCAGTAAAAGACTTCTGCCTCAAAACAAGGATGTGAATACACCTATGGTTTGATTGGCACTCAGGGATTAAAATATCCTCAAGAATAAATATTATTTAGGAATGCCATAACTTCTAAATGGCTAGAGTTTTCTTTTGAATTTTTTTGACTTGGAAGTTCAAATGAAAGTTCTTGTGTAACAAGTCCATATTCTAAGTATTGGTCCTATTGGATATCTGTAACTATTTACCCGCATGGTGAATGGCTAAAATACCTCAATAAGCTCTTCCCTTTGAAGACGTGTATTCTAACCAGAATTTCTTACTTAGTAGTTAAAAATAAGGGGAAATCGAAGTTAAATCCCTAAAAGCTAAAACAGTTCTTTAACGATAATGATGGGTAATCTTTGCCGGTACCATTACTCTGGACCATTCCCTACTGTGTGCACAGAAGAATACTTTCAAACAACCACGACAGGTGCATCTCATCCATACCCTTTTTACATTCAATCCGATTGCTCTTTTCCTTGTCCAGGGACCTGCTGTGAAATGGGGCTTGCTTATTGCAAGTTGGAACTTATTATAGGGACTGATCATTAAGTCCCCCAAAAAATAATATACAAATGCCTACATTTCTAGGTCACAAACATTTATTTGTGTACATACATTTCTTTCAAACAAAATTTTTGTTTTGCAGTTCTGTTAAGTAAAATAACTATGCTAAAAGGTTAACTTGTGTCGTTGAATCCTTAAGTCGTAGTTTATGGGCTTTGCCAAATCTAAGATTTCATATAATCATATCCATGTCAGATTTTGGACCCACAAATCATTGCCATGCAACTTAAGATGACAGACTCTACCTCTTTCAGGTTCTATAAAAAGTCAAAACAAATTAGCACTAACCCCATAAATCTTTTACTATGTGGGTTTATGCTTGGGTACAATTCTGGGTGTGTGAATGTTGAGAGTTTAAGTGGGTAAGAAGTCGAGATAGCAATACAAGAACTTACCGGGTCTAAGAAACTGCTATACTGAGACAGATGTCGATTATGCACTGTCTATTCAGTATTCCCACAAGCAATATAGCACTAGAGCATCAACTCCTACTGTTAGTTCTGGAAGGAAACTAAAGCCCATTTGGAATTAAACAAGTTGAAATGTCAAACAGAATGTTACGATGAACCCAACATCACACCAATAACTAATATAAGTGTACAAGCAAAATAAACCGAGGCTCTGCTTCTTCACCTTTAGGACCTCATCAAGCAACTTGACGTCCAAAATGCTTGGCACATAACCTGCATGGCATATTTTGTACCAACAGCACAGTGAGGACTGCAGAAGAAGGAATTTCAAGAAAGAGAAAGCAATGCAATTCAATGTACCACATGTAATAAGTAATGTCTATCACCTGGATTTTCTCCAGAAATGATGCTAGTTTCAGCAGGTTCTACTCCAATTACCTGAGAATAAAAGAGCGAAATTACAAGATTGATAAAACTACGCGGCCGGAAGGACCCAAAGGAACTATACATGACAAGGCTTAAGCCAGAGTAAACAGCAGAACGTTCTAATTGGAAAAACGAAGCTAATAATAGATGTTGGGATTATAAGTTTATAACTGCTAGTCATGCATAAAACACGTAAGAGATATTAAGCAATGGTAAGTGAATTAATTCGTACGTAGTAAACATGATTTTTTCTTAAAAGAAGACAGTATAAGGTCTAGATGATATGCAGCTGTCAAGGACTAAATGATATGCAAGGTGAAAACAAAGTACTTAAGTAGAAGAAAAAACAAATTTCTACTCTACTTTTCCCAATGGAAAATGCACAAAAAAAGGACCAGGAGTAATTGATTAGCATCAAAATAGATCCAATGGAGTATTAGACAGTAATTTCCAATTTTCCATGGCATCTCACCATCTATATGAGCATCAAGATCATAGAAGAAATTTATCATAATTCCATAAATCCATCATGCTTTATACTTAGGGACTGCTTAGTTACCTACAACTAGGGGCCATGTAACTCCAATTGCATTAGTTTGCTCGATTCATTGTTTGTTTACCTACAACCACAAGTGGATCAAGTTATTGCAATTGGAGTTACCTCAACCCCCACAGTTTCAGTAACACATTCTAAAACCGAATTGACCATAAGACGAGTTACAACAACTGGGAGGGTGATAACTAGCTTAGCTGGTAAAGTCTCTTGGTGGTTGTACCCGAGACCTAGGATCGAATTGTGCCTTCCCCAAATAAGTAACCAGTAGGAGTCAGCCTTAACCCTCCTTCAGATGAGACACTGAGGGGTTCTTAAAAAAAAGGTCAAACATATTATGAGATGGTCAAACACGGTATGGCAAGGTCAAACAAAATCAAATTCTAACCTAGTCCCTCTTACCTTGGTCATACATGTTATGCAATCGTCAAACAAAATCAAACTTTAGCCAAATTGTGTCAAAATAATGAAAAATGGTGAAGAAAATAGGGATTGATCAAATTTGGTCAAATGATGAAAAGTCAACTAAAAATTGGTCAACAATTAGTCAACATGATTAAACTTGGTCAAAATCAAGCATTACTTAATGATAGTCAAAATAAGTCAATATATGGTCAAACACAACAACAATTGGTAAAAATATGGTCAAACTTTGTCAAAAACTCATAATATTGATCAAAGTTGGATACATGTCAGCTTTTAATTTAAGTAATCAAGTCATAAGTATCTAATAGTCGATAGGTGTCAGTTTTAAGTCAGATTATAATTTTTGGGTTCAAGGGTTTTTTAGTCATTTTTATTATTTATAGTTTTTGGACATTTTCAGGGGTAAAATATAAATTTGGTCAAATCTAGGTCAGTAGATTTATTAGTTGTATGGTAAGGTTGTTTGAGTGTCAATTGGTTGTTATGAGTCAGTTCGTGTACTAGACGGAACTTTGTCAAATCGAGTTAAATTCATTGTATCCTTGATGGGTTGGGATTTATGGATTTTATTTTACACTGTGATTTTCAGATTTTTATAGGATCCTACTGTTGGGGCTACATGTTGAGTCAAGTTGTTGGATGTAACGAGTTATTTCGGTCAATTATAGGTGGAAGGATTTAAAGGCTATCCCTTGATGGAAAAGAATGATTAAAGGGGGACTTTAGGCAGCTCCTAGTAGACCTTTAAACCAGGATTAAAGGCTGGCCGAATCTTCTTCTCTTTGGAATACATGTAAAGGGTGGTCCCCATTATCATTTGTTAGTGATCAGTTATCATGATCGTCCATTAGATCATGTCTAGAGGGATTTATTCACACAACAATGGACAAGTGAACAATGGGTTCCAGCTGGGTTGAATGACGCATGCAAGCATGTTTGTTACATGGCATTGTGTGGCTCCTCATTAAATATGGTATTGATTACTACCATAACAGAAAAACTACGTGGATTCCTCTCTATACTTGATGTACACAAAACCAGTTGTTACATGGCATGATGCAGACCAAAGATAGAGGGTTTGGAATGGCGATCCATATGGGACTGTTAACAAGGGATTTGTCTTTTCCTTCTGACCATCCCGCTATAAGTGTGATTCCTCCAGTCAAGACGGTCACCTAGGCAATGTCAGCCATAATTGCTAGGCGGGTGATACTTATAACGCAGACCACGCTCCCGTAAACTTGATCCTCACACAGTGCTTCTCAAAGAGAAAAGCAGAAGAGTGTGAGGAGTAGGAAGTAGGAACGACCACCAACAACCACCGAAACGTACCGAGAAGCTCTAGTGACAACATATTTGTTATTTTTTCATCATTTTCTAGGAAAAATTATACTTTGCACCCTTGTAGTTTCACCCATAATCGCTTAACCCCTCAAGTTAAAAAACAACAGTTTTCCCCCCTCAAATCCAGTTGTAAGTGTGTTTTTTGTAAAATGTAGCAATAGATAGCTCACAGAGGGGGGTTAGGTGTTATTTTGTGAAACTATAGGTGCTAGTTTGGCACAAAAAAACTTGAAGAGGGTTAAGTGATTTTGGGTAAACTACATGGGAGCAAAGTGTAATTTTCCCTTTTTTTAATGCCCCATCCTTCCACCCTCTCCGTGTTTAATCTTTCTCTACTCCCACATTTTTTGTCTCACCATTATCTCCATCTATTTCTATCTAATCATTGTCTATTTTTTAGCGTTTTTTCATTTTTCTCATTATACTTATTAAACGGAGTTCATGTGGCCTAGGTCACGCCTTGCCTAGGCAGGCCTGGTTGCCTAACCTCCTTAACAACATTGTTATCCCTTCTCTTTTACTCCTTGTAGGCATTATTTACTTTTAATTTATGTGTTAACTTAATATGCATTGTTAGTCCATTCCCAAGCAGCTTAAGCTTTTGAGTGAAATGTTATCTTAAAAAGGTATCAGAGCTCTAATTCCCGGAGCTCATAAGTTCAAGTCTCATTACCTCCATTTCTTTACTTCTCCACGTGCGAGAGAGGGTTGCATGTGAGGGAGGTGTTAGCTTGACATGAATTGTTGGATCATTTCCTAACAAATTAAGATTTTGGGTACAACGATAATGTAACATTCTGCATGAAAAATAATTAACTCTCCATTATATTATATTTGTCTTCTAAATTCCATCCATAAACCATGTCCGACTTCGGAACTCAAAAACCCATTGAACAGCCAAAAATATGTTACAGATATTACTTCCAGTAGTCCCATATTTTAATATTTTCCCTTGTGAAATCCTTTTAGATCTCAATCCTCCTTGATAATAAATTCCTTCTAGATGACTCTTAAGAGCCATAGACCTATTTCGTAGTGCTATTTCAAATCAATATGAGATCTGGTCTTATTTCCAAAATTTGAATTTTTTTCCCTAGACTTAACTAAACCCCCGATCCACACAAGTTCTCTCTCATGCACCCACAGACCATGGGGCAATTTATCTACAACCTTAAAAAAATAAAATCAAACAATAATACCATCTAAAATCTATCGTCAACACATGTTTATGAAAATCACTACCTAAATTGTGTATTGCAAAAACAGGTCTTAAATATGGGTAACCAAATAGCCCCTGTAATTGTAAGTTAGTGTACAACACATAGGCAACTGGAATTAGCTAAAATAAATTAAACTAAAACAATACTTTCTATTATGCCCCATTTTTTTTCCATCTTGCTGAATTAAACACAATGTAACAGGTTCAAATCTATATTCTATACCCATGGCCATGGAACATTACTTATCACCTATCCCAAAGTGACTGCATATATTTCCTTGGCAGCGGATGTAGAGGCATGAAGACATATTTGTTTATCTTTCAAATTCACTTTTATTTATCAATACGTTATGACGATTGGATGATGTTAGCTATGTTATTCTTACTATTGGTATCCTGAAACCATTAACTCATTTTAACGTGGCTTATATTTTTTACTTAAGAAATTGAGGCTTTAAATTTTGACTTATTTTGTTTCATTTACTAGCAAAAAAATGTTGATTTTAGTTTGTCTTTATGAATGTTAGCATAGTGTAGAATGTGTTTCACTATGTCCACCGGAAATACAATACTTGTTTGAAATGATTTATGGTGCTAAAATTGTCTAGTTGAGTCATATGGGATTCAAACGTTGAAAACATCTGTATTAGACCGTAAAGCAGTCAAGAAAAAGTCCTGAAAAAGACATAGGTTCACTAGCCTATCATTGCATTTTTTTTAGATTAGTTGTAGACATTGGCATGCATATTTTTTGCCAATATGTGACAGTCCTTGGCAGAATACAAGCATACTCATGCATGGGGAATTTTCAATCAGATAGCAAGTTGGAGCCTCGGAGGTTCATTAGATATCATCATTAGGTAGTCGAGTTGAGCCGTTCTAATAATTTATTGGATTCTAAATGTCTTTTTTGTTTTTCGTATTTTTCTGAATTTTTCCATATTGTATGCCACTATAGGACTCATTCATAATTTGGGATGAAAATGGAGGGCATATTGGACTTTTTAGAAGAGGCTAATGAAGGAAGGGATGCTGATTAGGAAAAGATAACTTTTTATCCTTTAAAAAAATTATTTCTGTTAAGAGGGGCAAATAAGGCAATTGAACGAGGTCAGTTTTCATAACCCATGGGAGTAAATAGTCCATGCCCCCACCCATGGGTGAGAAGAGGCAATGGAACCTCTCCCGGGCATTTTCTTCCCTCTTCTCTCTTATTTTATTTTGCCTGCAAAGGGGGCGGATATTAAGGGCTACATTGGGAGACATATAAACAGACTTGGTGGCTCTATACCTTCTTTTTCACATTGAACTGAAAAAGGAAAAGAGGGAGCTGCTGTTCGTGATCTCTTTCCCCTCACTCATGCATCATCCTTGTCTTTCCAAGGCTCGGAATTGCGAGAAATAAGAGAAGGGCTTGATCTTTTAACCATGTAAGTTTTTATTCTTCATTTATCTCTCTTTATTTTATTTAATTGCTGCCAATAGTACTATCTATAGGCAGAAATCTTACAGAAAAGGCTAAGAGAAAGTATTGAATTAATATTCCATTAGGCTGTAGGTTTTATGCCAATGTCGTCATTTCAGATATGAAATAAATTTGTTTTGCTTTGCTCCCTCCCTCTCTCCCTCGATCAAAGTGTTTTTGTTTTAGATCAGGTTCTCTAACTTCATTTATTAGTATCAAAGCATATCAATCTTGCATTACATACATTGCATTGCATCATATTTAATCAATACAAGCATGATACTCAATAAAGCAAAACCTTGCTTCTTACAGATCCAATACTCGGTTCATGCATCTCGTTTTCACTTTCTATCCATGTTTCATTATTTCTTATTTTTCTCTTTTTCTTTTCTAAGGAACAAAACAACTAAATCTTTACCACTACACAGGTCAGAGAAAGATAAGTTCTGCTTGAGGATTTACTTCCCCACTCAAACCAATTAAGAGATGCATTAGCTTATCCACTCCTTGGGACTCTGATGGCATAATATGACCTTCAATAGATTGAAGGGTTGTGATTTGTGACTACATATCAACCACCAATTATATGAAATATAGATTACATAAATCTTTCAATCGGAAATGTCGATTATTGCATAATTATTGTTTCAGTAACTAATTTAGAGCAATTTGTGCTCTGAGTTTCTACACATTTTATGTAATACATGAGATTGGAGATAGAGGTGTAACTTGAGGTTATTTTATAGATAATATTCTTCCTCAATTGGCTTTCAAATAAAGGGCGTAACTGAACTAAGATAAGATTGGAACAATAATGTAGTTAAGATGCATCCAGGGAGCTATCGTAACCTTTATATCTTTGTTCATCATCTTCAGATACTGCCCTGTGCCTGTGATAGTACCACCGGTTCCAATGCTCGCAATGAATATGTCAACACCACCCATTGTATCCTCCCATATTTCTGGGCCTGTGGTTTCAAAGTGGATCTGTAATTTATCAAATAAGATCTTAAACTTACATAAGAAATTAGAAAAGGGAAGACATCAAAAACATATTCCCTGTCTATTTGAATATATATACTAGGAGACAGAAATTAATCTGGATGAACAACCTTTGTATTAGCTGGATTGTCAAACTGTTGAAACATGTATGAATTTGGCATCTGGCGGACTATTTCTTCAGCTTTATCAACAGCTCCTTTTATTCCTTTTGTCGGGTCTGTTAAAACAATCTCTGCTCCATATGCACGAAGTAGCATTCGTCTCTCCAAATTTATAGACGCAGGCATGGTTACAATAAGTTTGTACCCTCTTGCTGCAGCCACAAAAGCAATACCAACTCCTGTATTTCCACTAGTCGGTTCTATTAAAATACTCTGCATGAAAAAGGAAATTTGTGCATAGTGTACAATGAACTGTAGGCACTAACAGTTGGTACTTGGTAGATGTATCAAGCAAAGCAGCTCACCTTCCCTGGAGAAATAAGCCCTCTCCCTTCAGCATCAGATATCATGCTATATCCAATCCTGAGTAGAACGAACTTTTAATTTACTTGGCAGCATGATATAAACAAAGATAGCACAACAGCAGTATACCTATCTTTGACACTTCGGCAAGGTTCCATAGACTCAAGTTTTGCAGCAATATTAGCCACACAACCTTCAACAACTTTGTTTAGATATATCATAGGTGTCTTCCCAATTAACTGATCAACGTCCAAATTAGAAAGATCAGAAAAGACCTAAGGCAGCGTAAAAATAGAAATGCAGAGGTTCATCTTTTATGCATGCTACTTAAATATTTCATGACAACAATTTCTCAGCAATGGAAGAAATACCAAAACTGTATTTTAAAAAAACTTGCTTGAATTAACAATGTCACAAATTTAATATTATCACTGCTAGGAACCTTGCAGTTTGAGCATGAGTTGGTTGTTGGCATAGTCACCAAGTTCGGGTTCGGCAATAATTCGGCTCATGTAAAGCTCGGAAAATTTTGGTAAAAATTCGGAATAAAAATGGATAAAAATTGGGGAAAAGATCGGGTTCAGGATTCAATTTGCTAGGGTGAAATTTGAAAAGAAAAAAAACAGGAAAGTAGAACAATCGAAAACTTTAGGAGTTAAATAAATTTTTTTTTTTCAATTTTGTGGTCTATGTTTAAGGACATTCATAATTCATAAATATAGTAATATTAGACAAGCCATCAATAAAAACAACATTTACATCACAATTAATATTCATCAATAAAACGACAAAAATATCTACAAAACATCATGGCAAGATAACTATTACAAAACCCAATATATTCACGAGTCGGTGATTAAAATATAAAAATTCTATGAATCCTAGTTAGAATTCATTAACTCATCAAGAGCATCGGATCCCAAATTTGCATTATAAACTTGATGCGAAACAATGCAGGTGAAGATAATGTCAGTAATTAATTGAGCAGGCAGGGCGTAACTATTAATTTTGATACCAAGCGGGACAAGCAATTCAAACAAGTAACATAGGTATTTGCTTTGGGAACTACTATCACAATGCCAATCACTTATCGAATCCAGGCGATAAATAAACTATGCTTAAATTACTGGCTAATAGTCCTACTCGCAATATTTAGATTAGCAACTTAGCAGACCAGGTGGACGCTCAACCTCAAGACAGGGGCAGCAGTTGGCAATGATAATGTACTAGAGAGTCAATTGGTGAAACACGACGGTACCTGATCGAGTAGGGGAAATCTTACTGAGGAGGTGATGATGGTGGCGCGGGAACGTTCTCCGGAGTCGGCAGGACTTCCGGGTGAGGCGATGGTGGTGCTGGGGCCTCCGGGGCTGCGCTCGTCACCGGGTGAGGATTTGCAAGCAGGTGGAGGCAAACGATGTTCCGATGTACCGGCGCGTCAGGGTGCCAGCGACGATGCCACTCGCTGATGCCGAGGCGGGCCTCAGCGTCACAAACCACGGTGTAGGTGATGCGTTCCACGTACTCCTCCACGCTCTCTCCTTCCGAGAATTGAAAGTCGAGGAAGGGGGAGTTGATGTCGAGGTACCCGTCTTCGTCTTCGATCATCCCATGGTCCACGTCGGGGTCCGCCATGTGGGCATGCCGGAGCTGTGAGAGGAGGGTGGGTCGGGTGTGGCTCGGGTAGTGAGGTATGGGTTGGTTCAGGTCGGATCGGATTGGAATGCGAGAAAGAAAGGGAGAGAGAGGGGATGGGATGGATAGGGGGAGGGAAAGGGTCTGGATCGTGTGTGGGAGGAAGGAGGGGTCGGACAAAGGGTAAGGGGGTTCGGTGGGTGTGGTGGCGCCGGTGGTGGGGCATGCCGGTCGGGTGGGATAGGAAGGAGGGGCTCGGGGCAGTGGGGTGGCGCCGGTGGGGGGGCAGGCCGGTCGGGTGGGAGAGAGGGGAAGGGGATCGGGGTGGGGTGGTGGCGCCGGTGATGGGGGCAGGCCGGTCGGGTGGGGGAAAGCAGGGAGGGGGGGGTCGGGATGGGAGTGGTGGTGCCGGTGATGGGGGCAGGCCGGGCGGGTGGGGGAAGTAGAGAGGGGGAATCGGGATGGGGGCCGGGGGCTGGACGGGCAGCACGGACAGGGGGTAGGGAGACGGGCACGCGGGAGAGAGAGGGAGAGAGAGATGAGGGGCGGCGGTGGGGCTAGGGAACAGAAAAGAAAAGAAAAGATTTAGGGTTTCACACACCTAATCTGATCCTAGGGTTTCACACACCTAGGCTTTGGGTTTGGGGTTTCACACGCCTCACTCTGGTTTCTCTCAACACGCATGTGAAGGAAAACGAGAATTTTATTATTCATCAATGCCATTACATGATCCATGGGCAGGCCTATATAAAGGCCTGCGATAACAAACGAAAGTCCCTGGAAGTCGAGGTGGGACTAAATAACACAATGCAAAAATAAAAACAAATGAAAACATCCATGATGGTGCAGACTGTCTGATCAGAGCCATAGGCTCAGGTGGCGCCTCCTGCGCTGGTACACGCGCCATGGGCACTGCTCGATGTCCCCATCAAAACTGCTGTTAAGTTCTCTTCATTTTCTAAAGGATTCATTGTCACCAAAGTCGTCAATTAATTCGCGACTTATTGATAAAATCATTGTAAAAATCAGCGATTTTGGTGATTTAAATAAGTCGGCGTTAAAAACAACAATTTTTCGGCTTATGTTAAGTTCGAGTTTAAAACGCGCCTTTTTCAATAAATCGGAGTTTTTTGTGGCTATGGATGTTGGTTCATTATTGAACCACATTACTTGCCTAACGGACACCTATTTTGAGTTATGGATACATAGATATTCATATTGAAAAGGTTACATTGATGATCCACAAAAAAAACACATAAAGCGCATTAGGAGACTGAAATGTAGGAACAAAAATAAACACCACTTGCTATATTCATATTTTTATTTGAGCAAATATTGAATTTCATTGATGATTCACAGAATCTTTATAGTGAAGCATGCCAACGCATTGACAATACTTACCCAAAGGGTAGAGCCATAGTCAAGCATCGTGAAATGGTGCAAGTCCTTCATCAATCATCAGACAACATACCAACATAACTAACCTACTCATCTCACTTCTCCTTGCTTTCTCTATACATCATTGCCATCACAAGCCCATGTAGAAGCATGTCCTCTTCTAATATCACTCAATGCAAGCATGGGGTAGCATTTGCCTCATTCAGTACATGCTTTAATTCAATTCCACACTTCATATGGCATCAAAACATTCTTCCATATTTGCAAAGTGCTAAGACTTCTTTTTAGACCACAGGCTCATCTATCCACTTTATAGCATTCTCTTAATCACCTCCCACCTTATAGAGACCTTGTTAATTAAATAATTACTACTAGTTAGCCAAGAAACACCTTGACCTTTATTCCCCTGATCAGTAGATAACATAGTTGCATTATAAAGAGAAGAATTACATACTTTCCTAAAAAAAGTGGTGATCTTACATTTAATTACAATTTTCTAGGTGTATTATCCTATTTTCTCTTGTGGATTCGAGTGATTTTTAGTTTTTATGATAAAGTAGTGATCTTCTTGTTCTTCTCCACCCTTTTCCTACATTAACTGTGCCTGTGAGCATACAAGAATGGGTCATGTATTATTGTTGTGGTGGATGTTGTCTACAGTTAGTCATACTTAAAAAGATAGTGCTTAACCATCCCATAAAACATTAGGACTTACCCTATTACTAATCCAATGAATATTAATCAAATTTAGAATAGAGTTCCGCCCCTACTCACAATGGGTAGCACCACAAGCTTGTAAGATTTAACCAAACCCATATGGAATAGCCAGACGAAAATGGAAGTGAAATAAATTAACTATGTTAGTGTTCTAAGACAATAGATACTCCAGTCATAGTGGACAGTTTAATTTTTATATTTATGTAAAGATGGAATATGATAATCCTTACTGCAATTGGAGTGGAGTGTTATCCCAAACCTTCGCAAGTGGAGGGACGAGAGAAAGGGCAAAGCTCAACCAATAAATCAAGTGATCCTCTCCCCGGTCACCTAGAGCTAGTCATTCCTAATTGTGAATGATTTTCTAGAAGTGTCAAAAGGAAACAGAACAAATCTAAGCATTAGTGAAGAAGGGTGAGGATGTTGAGAAAAGGACGATTCTAAAAAATCTAAGAACATTGATGAGGAATTTAAGGATATTACACCAAATAATCTTCCAGATGGATTACCTCATAAGAGGGACATCCACATTTTATCATCCTTGTCTTGAGTGCTAGTTCATCTGATCTGCTACACAACAAAATGACCCTAAAGGAGAGTGAAATATTGAGAAGTAAAGTGGATGAGCCAATTTGCAAGGGAATTATTAGAGAGAGCATGAGCCCATATGCAATGCCCACTTTATTGACACCAAAGAAAGACTATAGCTGATATGTGTGTCGACAATCGAGCAATTAATAGAATCATCGAAAAGTAAATATTTCCTATATCATGTTGGATGATATGTTTGACGTGTTAGTGGGGCTATGGATGCTTTCAAAAAAAGATCTGAGGAGTGGATATCATGAAATCTGAATCAGGCCAAGAAATAGAATGAAAAACGGTGTTCAAGATAGGGGATCAACTGTATGTGTGACTAGTAATGCTACTTTGTTTATCAAATAACCAAGTTTGTTCATGGGATTGATCAACCAACTACTCAAAGCTTTTTTAAGGTAGTTTGTTGTACTTACTTTGATGATATATTGATTTACATTTGCTACGAGGAAGAGCATAAATTTGCAAGATGCACATATTCTACTTAAGAAGAAGTTGTATATCAATCTTAAGAAGAATAGTTTTATAACTGACCACTCGTGGTTTGGGGCTTTGTGATGAGTGCTAAAGGTATTCATATTGATGGGGAGAAGATGAAAGGATTTAGAGAATGGCTTACACCTAAGACTATTGGTGAAATGTGAAGTTTCCATGGACTTGCCAATTTATTTTATCTATTTATGAAGAAATTCAGCACCATTATGGCACTGATCGCAGAGTTAACAAAGAAAGGAAAATTCCAATAGATGGAGAAGGCTCAACAAAAACTTGCATTGATCAATGATTCCACTGCACCAATCCTACAATTGCCAAATCTGGAAAAAAGCATTCGAAGTGGCATGTGATGCTTCCAATGTCAATATTGGAGTTTTCTTATCACAAAAGGTAAACCAGTAGCCTCCTATAGTCACAAGAGTAAGGATCAGAAGAAGTCGTCAACTTACAAGATGGAATTCTATGTTGTCATGCACACTTTTTGTGATTGAAATAATATCTCAAGTGCCAGGAGTTCGTTTTATATACATACAATGGTCCTGAAGTTTATTGAAGTCAAAAGAACGTCAATTGTATGCTTGCAAGAAGGTTAGAGTTTCAGTGGCAGTAGCCGCAGTACAATTATGTGTTGAAGCATAAACCAGGATAGGAAAATACAATTACCTATGCATCAAGTAGAAAAGCAGCTTTTCTAGTTACCTAAGTAATTGAAAGATTATATGGAGAAGATGCAGAATTCAAGGAAGAATATTCCAAATGTCAAAAGAACCAGCTAAGAGAGTTGTTTAAGCGTGAAGTGTATCTCACCGAAGGAAATCCCTTTTGTATACCAAGGTGTTCCTTCCGAGAGAGTAGTGAGGAAACTGCGTGGTGGACTTGACGAACATCTAGATCGTGAGGAAACTGCATGGTAACACAATGTAGGTTATGCGCCTGCACATAGGTTGTGCGACAACACATAATCTTATGCGCATGTGCAGTGTTTGCACAACAACTTTTATGGTTATACATTGCATATGCGACCACAAGTGCACATATTCGATCGCACTTGACAACACTGCACCACGTGATTATGGAATAACCACATGATTATGGAATAAGAGTCTAAAAGTGATAGGCATCCAAAGCATTCATCTGTGACATGAATGTTTAGAAGGTATCCATATGCCATCATCGGTAAGACCCATATTGATGTCTTGGACTATAGGTCTTTCACTTTTTAACTTTACACTTATGCGTACACTCACAACATAGGGTTTGCATATTTAGCTTGCTTCCCAATTGCTCCAGAGAATCGCATGCATTTCCCTAGGAAGTAGTTTCATTTCTACACTATAACGTGAGCCTTCTAGGGTATCCTACAACATGAAGCTTGTTCAGCTGATTACTATCCAACTTAAAGCATAAGTCCATAATATAATTTTGCGTTTTGACAAACCATTCATAGTAAGGGGCTAGCAGAAGAATATTAACCAATATATTAGTTCTTTATAAATCACTTGGAAACATGTTCTTACCCATTAAACCTTAAATTGCAAACCTCAAATCTCACGGTCGAGTCACCATTGCAGGTAATTCACATTATATAGACCTTAACACATTCCCCGGATGATCTTCCGTAAATCTTTAGAGGTTGACTAGTTTCACATGATTTTTGTGAAACTAATGAACACAAAGCCTAACTTTAGATTTTATGAAGGATAGACGTTTTTTTTTAATGAAGTTGTTTTCAAGTTTTATGAAATGTCATTACCCAAAGCATGTTTTATAGGCGACAAATTAGCATTTAATATGAACCCACTTACCTATCAGTCATATATCAACTTGTTTCTATAAAACTCCATAAAGAAATAGCCCCATAGCGAATCCACACAATTTCCATCTCAGTAGATAAAATCATTAGCAATTATCCCATGCACCCACAATTACTTAACTATATTGTACCTTAGAGATGAACACAATCCCCTATATCAAATTGCATCATACCGTCTTCGTCTAGATTGTCTCCTAATCTAGGGAACCTTAGAGGGTTGCTCCTTGGTCACATGATCTTAAATTGCGTACCGAACAAAGGAGCTCTCCCGACACGCCAACCTTCTAGGTTTCTTCGAAAATCCCTCCCGAGCAAGTTGCCAAGGACATGTTTTGGAACCAATCTTAGAGGGTTAATATCGGGTCGATGACGGAATGGAAAATTCTTGTCGAACTCCAACGAGGCCTTTTTACTTAGAGTTGTGCTCCATACTCAACCTTAACATTGATTAGTTGCGCCGTGGCTGCGAAGGCCTATAGGGCTAGCAGGGAATGGTATGTGAAGCAACACAAATTTGGAACCATACCATCAAACAAAATAGAGTTGAATCACAGAAATGGACGGCATGCTGATGAACCCAATACTGTTCTGTCGAAAATCAAGAAACCCAAAAACAAAAAAGGGACCTGGGTGACGTCCTCTGCGATGTTGACGGTCTCGAGCTCCTCCCTGCTGCCGAGTGAGACGGCCTTCGCGGAGACGGAGATGGAGATGGGTCGTCTAGCAGAGACGCCGTTTCTGGAGGAGCGGATGGATGAAGAGGGCCCGAAGGGGAGTGCCATGTGGGGCTTCGGAGGTGAGAGGAAGGGGACGGGGAGAACGGAGGCGGGCACCGCCATGGCCGGGGTTTTAGAGGTGGGGTTTTAGCAAGTAACCGCGAGGAGGGAAAGGAGAGGATAATGGGCGGTCCGCGTGAGAGTAGTGTGCTTGTGTGTCAGTATGGCGATCGTCATCATCCGGCCAACCGGGTGTTATGTGTCGGATCCTACCCAATATCTCTGGGTGGGTCGGGGTGAAAGGGTCCGTATCCATTGGAGGTAGGGATGGCAATTATCCGGGTTTACCAGGTTACCCGACCCGACCCGATCCTATTGGTACGGGTTTGGGATTCTCAAAAACAGGTTTGGGACGGGTTTGGGATTTGAATTTAAAATCCGATCAGGTTCGGGTTTTACTCCAATCAGTTCAGCCCCGACCCGACCTGTGTATATAACCTATCATATATTCGTATATCTTAAATATTCTTTGATATGTTGGTTCTCAATGTCATATAATAAGTTGACTTGCGCTTATAAATGTGTGATCGTAATATTGGAGGAACATTTGTATTGTGCTCTTCTCTATGTAGAGCTGCTATTAGATGGGCCAAAGAAGCTAAATATGCAGTTTTTTGTAAAGCCGATCCGACCCGACCCGCAATGCATAAACGGGGCGGGCATGGATTTTTCCAATACTAATTGGGACGGGTTTGGGAATTACCCTCAAAACCCGACGCAGGTTTGGGATGGATATGGGACATGATAAAATATAATGGGGCGGGTTCGGGATAGGGCCGACCCGTCCCAAACCTAACCCGTTGCCATCCCTTAATTGGAGGTTCGGGTCTGGTTTGAATTTTTTTTTTTTTTCATATAATTAGAAAATCGCATGTGTCATGCACGTGTGTGAAGGGAGGAAAAAGAAAGTATTTCGGGCACGGGAGGGGGAGGGGGTAAGGTTCTCGAACGGGCTCCTAGACAAGTGACCCTTCGGAAGCCTAGCGAAATAATATGGGCCATGTTGAAAATGATGCTTTAAAGGCCTCCCCCACTATTCATCAGAGTTCCCTCCTCCTTATTATATCACTTTAAGTTGGGTTTGAGTTTGGATAGAATTCGAATAGGTTACAATTTTATGTCCAACATGTATTCTACTAGTAATGCCCGTGCCTATCGGCACGCAAAAGATTTCGAGGGCGGGGACAATATTTCAAAGGTGGCAATAAAATATTTTGAGAGCTGCGACAATATTTCGAGGGAGAGAACAATATTTAGAGGGTGATAACAATATTTAAAGGGTTAGGCTTGGGTGAAACAAACGGGTGTAATGGATGCTCGGTTCTTACTGCACTCGGACGACCCCCTTCTCTGCAACCAGATCACAATATATCACAATCTGTTACCTATTTGGCTATTTGTTATATTAGATCGCACCTACCATATTCAGCAGTGGCACCCACATCATCGAACACCGAACTCGTCAACCGCCGAACATGCAAGACCCGACTCCAATGACTCGAAGAAAGTATGCAGCTTATCCAACGTTTGACTCCAAAGAATCAAGAAAGTACGGAACCGAGAGGAGCCGATCATGTTGGCATTATAGCAACCTCCTTCCAAATAAGTAAAGAATCCAACAACCAAGCACACACAAACTCTCTCTCTTACACACATAAATTAATACTTGGCTCCAATAGCGGTTGAAGCAATAGGCTTCAACCGTTGATGAATCAAGCCGATCTTAAACTCCAACTCATCAATCATGATACCCACCCTCGACTTCATCACATCACTACCAATATAAGATTTTTCACTATTAATATACGATTTTAGAGATTCTGAACCTAGAAAAATTTGCACATTTTCTATGCAGTTACCATTATGGAGCACCAACTCATGGGAAAGATTGGGTACGTATTTATACGGGCTCTATAGCATTATCCTTGTCTTTAGACCACCATGACCAATTTGATCTGAATAGCTTGAAAAGTAAAACTCAACAACAAACCAAACATCCCCCCCTTCTCTCTCTCTCTCTCTCTCTCTCTCTCTCTCTCACACACACACACACACACACACACACACAAACACACACGCACACACACACACACACACATATACACAGACAAACACATATTATTATTGTAGTAGCAAAGGCCTCCAAGCACACATATTAAGCACATTCTCCAGGATTGGCGAGGAAGTATCCTTCAACGGCCTTGAAATACCTCAACACAGAGACAGCCTTGTACGTCGCCAGCACCTTGATGAGAACCCTCCTCTGCTCGTCGGCTCTAGCTTGAAGTTGATAGACGCCTGACTCCAGATGGCCCCCTCCGTCTATGGCCACCTTGCACTTTAACTTCTAGTGGTCCACAAAGCCCAGGTGTTCCTTTACGTAACCAAACAGCAACACTGCATGAACACATATTTACTACTTCATTAGGTAGAAGAGGCTCTATTTAGGTCTCAAAGAAAGAGGATTGATCGTATTGTGGGTGAACTTAACCTGAAGTGAAATTGATCTGCCTAAAGCTCCCGACATACCTGAATCATATGGATATGAGTAAAAAGAACGTTCATATTGCACACGTGCATGAAGATGGTCAAAGACACTACAGAAAGAAAAAAACACACATTAATGCTAATTATTGATTACAGAATAATCAAACAACAATACAGATCGTTCAGATTTTATATCACTAAATGGTAGACCAAAGAACGGAATTCAATTGGCTCAAAACAATTGAGGTTAAGTAGGTAAACATATACTGCCTCTTTTGATATGATTGCCAACTCGCCAGCGTTGAGTCGTAGCTTCATCAACTCTCTAGCTGCATATCCCTACAAAATAAAATAGTAACATCAGATAAGCTAGTAAATTAAAAAAGAAAAAAAATAAATACAAAGACAGACAACTCCATCGAAAGGCCATTTAATTGTCTCCTATTAATCAATGACACGATAAATTTTGATAAAGCATCAAAGCAACCGTTTTTATTCTATGTTGAATTTCATATGAACCAAGTAAATATACTCACATGATAGCACAACTATAGATTTCCTAAATTGGAAAGATTTTGCTACAACAAATCAATTCATATCAAACAAACAATTATATGGAAACACAAATTGTTTTAAATTATTGTATAAGCATAAAGCCGTAATAACTTGGAATAAGATTGATCTAATTCTAAATAAGGATCATGATGCTTGGAAGATATCATAAAATAAAGATTACATAAAATAAAAATTACAGCACTATACCATCCATTTATTATATGAATGTAGTAGAACAAAATAAAGATTACATAAAATAAAGGACACATTTAGATGTGAAGCAAGAGATGACATTCTCTTGGCATGATTAGAAGAGCAAATGAGAGAGAGAGAGAGAGAGAGAGAGAGAGAGAGAGAGTGAGTGAGTGAAAGAGAGAGAGTGAGTGAAAGAGAGAGAGAAAGAGAGTATATTATAAGTACTTCACTACGCCTTTCATTGTAGCTCTTATCTATTTTCCACAGAAACCCAACATTCAAAATCTCAACTTCAATGGGTTGGAATAAAGAAAAATTGAGCAACCAAAAAGAGAAAAAAAATAGAGGAGGGCATTTGTGAGGAAGCTAACCACATCGAACATGAAGCCCGAGACGGGATCATCGAGGACTGAAAAGCGGGTGCGCATCAGACATGATGATCAACTATCCATGATCTTGTGGAACGTCATAAGAGTCGATGGATGCCATATCTGAACAAAAAAAACCATCATCAACATCAGGTAGCCGTTCACATCAAGATCTAGCATGCTTACACAATCAGCGTAAAAGGCAAGGCTTTGTAATAAACGGAAGAGGGGAAAAGAGCAATACCCTGAAATTCAAATACTTGAAGTCGCATGACTAAAAGTCTACAACATATTTCTATGCATTATGGTAATCTACAATCTTCCCAAATGTTAAGTATAGTTTATACAACGGACGACACCTCTTCCTCATGGCCCATAAGAAAAATCAAGGACATTGATGCTACCAGAATCAAGATGCATAGATTCCATCAATGAATTGTTAAGTACAAACAATGGTACACATTTGCCGATCCAGCTGGACCCCAATCATTCTTCTCTGCAAAACCCAAAAAATAGCCGAGAGAGAGAGAGAGAGAGAGAACTGTGGTGAAGATAACACAGAACAGAAACGACTATGCCTTCAGTCAACACCACAGAGGGTTTGACTGCAGATCCTTCACACCCAAATGCAGAGAGAGGTGGGCTGATGGCATGGAGATTGCGGGGTGGCCGGCGAGGTTGGCCGCGGATCAGGGGCATCGTCGGGAAGGGGTCGACGGTGCTGGATGGGGCGGGGGGAAAATTTGTAAGGACTTACATTTTCCAATGTTGACTTTAAGGAATCAGGAGACGTCGTGATGTGTGAGAATGAGAAGGCACAAATAGTAGCGATTCACATATAATTAGTGACAGTGGTAACTCAATGCACATAACTCGAATATGAATTAGTGATAGTGGTAACTTAATGCACAGAAATCGACAGAGAAGGAGCGAGGATGGCATACCTGACTATCTCATTTGTCATTTTTATCTTTAGCAAAAATAAAATTAAAAAAAATTAAACATAGAAGCGGCTGCGATTGCCACAAAAGCTGGAGAAAAAAAATCAAGAGAGTTAGAGGGAGACAGGGGCTGTGGGTTGCGATTGCCTCAAAAAAACTGAAAGAAAAAAAAATCGAGAGAGAGGGAGAGGGAGACATGGACTGCGAGCTACAATTGCCTCAAAAAAACTGGAAAAACAAAATCGAGAGAGAGGGAGAGCCCCAGATTGTATACATCAAAATTAGGAAATAAAAATAAAAATCAAATCTTTCCTACATGCAAAGTTCATTATCAGAGTGAGAAATGAATCAAAAAAGAAACCCCAACTCACTGCAAACAGGGCGCTTCATCCACTTTGGGTGAATTTCCTCTGATGATATTTATATGTAAAATCATGACGACCAATTGATCCGGAAAACGGACCGAGAGGTTCTTCCTTACTCCCTTCTCATTAGACCGACGTACTCGGTCCCTCACGAGTGCGTGAATTTGATTGAAAAGTTCGGCTTGGGGAACTTCCGCGAGTTCTGGAGCTGGAGCTTGCGGCGGCGCCTAGTCGCTAACTAGGAGTGTGCTAAATCCCCATATACCCGAGAGGGTTTTCGGGAACACACCGTGGTTGACTGTGCGATATACTTCCTCCTCTACAAGAGAGGATTCATACCCGCACAGTTGCCACTTGGACACACCGATACATATCGGTTGTCATCAATAATAAGTGATCTCCAATTGAAAACGAAAGAAAAAATGAATGAAATGAAAGTAGTAGTCCCGGAATAGAACATATGATTGATTGAATGAAGTGGCTGGCGTGGCGAGAAAAAGAAGTGTTGGTCCCATGCACCATGCCTGCTGCCTACTCTTGTCATGCAGGCTCCCCACGCTGAATAACATGGGGGTTGTTTGCCTTTGGTAAAGATGGGGAACACCTACTCGCTGACCCCTCTCTTCCTTCCTATGGACGACCACAAGCAGGGTGCTCCCTATTACTAAGATATAGGGCAGGGCAGGGCGGCGGCGTATAAGACTTTATTTGCGGCAGTCAAGGTCTGTCTTGTATAAGCGAGCAAACAAATTGGCGCCCCCCTATATCTTAATTGTTCTAGTTCTGGCAGGGCTCCTGTTCTATCTAAGCGGGAGCAGGGTTCGCCCTCCGCCATTAAATAAGGGGAGATGGAAGGGCAACCGTGCAGAATGCAAGGCGTGTGTGGAAGCGAGCAGGCAGGAATGAAGGCTGCGAACGATACACTCAATTTATTACCACCTGGTGCTTCGACCACATAAAGATAAATAAGGAATAACGAAATGCAAATTATATAAGAAATGAAAAAGAACTGAGGAACCTTCCGCTCTTGGCGGCCTTGGAACATCGATTCGACGTAAGTGAAGGAAGAATGCATGAACCACGGCAGAGGAGAAAGGACGGATCACCTGCCGATCTTTGATCCAACAAAACTATGCCAGAAGAATAGGATATAAAGATTGACCGGTACAAAAGCCATCTCCATCAATCTACGCTCATTGAGGAGATGGTTACATAGAAAAAAAAAAGAATGGGGTGAAAGAGATGTGTGGCTGAGGGGAGGAGAGAAAGAACTCATGCATTGAAATTGGAGGTTCGAGAATCTATGATAGGAAGGACATTGCAGGCTAAGGAAGAATTCTTTGAAGTCCATTACTGAGAAGTGGTGATCTCATCTCGTCTTGCTTGCTGGGAGAGAGGAAGCTTCCGGACCACCTTTTCAAGCCAGATAGCGAGCGATCACTAAGCAATGATACCGTCGGCCGGGAAGAAGTACCTATCCCTTACGGGAATCGAACCCGTGTCTTCGACATGAAAAGACGATGTCCTAACCACTGGACGAAAGGGACCAAAAAGCAATTCTTCATATACCTCAGCTCCGAGAATAGAAGTGGTTCGTTTTGTTTCTATACGAAATTCGACGATTTCGTTTGTGATCATGTTGGCGATTTCTGATGTGAATTCGGCGGGTCGTCCCCCCTTCCTACGGGTTCCCCACCGACCCAGTGACACATCAACCACGCCCCTTCCTTTTCTCCGATCATAAAGCCCCCTGATCCCTTTCTTTGTCTTTCATCCCCCCGTCCCGTTCTTTCGTCTTTAAAAAAGAAAGGGGGGCGGTCAGGCGCCTATGGTTTGACAGGCTCGACAGCAACTAGAGCCTTCCAAGCTAATCACTTGGCGCCCTATAAAATGAAAAGCAAAAAAACGTCTATGAGCTATTGAACTTAGACTTAACAGCTCAAAGAGACGCACCGAAAGGTGAAATCCAGCCCTCTGGCACCGCTGAGAAATTTATGAAAGGGAGGGAGAATACCAGGAAATACCGTATGATGCCATGAGCTATTCAACTTGAGTTCATTAACTGGATGTTGTTGAGGGATTGGATGAACATAGCGGATCATTCCCCAATTATAGAAAGACTGCACAAATCTGTTGAGGTCGGGATCCTGATGCCTGCTGCTTGGCAACACCAGCCTTGCTGAGTAGTTCTACACCCAGCAGCGTACAAGAGACGCCTGGTTATGTATGAGAGAAGGGCAAACAGGTCACCAATCCGGGAGGAGAGACTAATCCTGGGTGAACTAAGGTGCTTAGATCGATCAAATAGCCAGAATACCCGGCCAGCCGTTAGGAGATGCTAACGGTCACGAAATCAAGTGTGAAATTGGTTTACTCAAGTTGTCCCTAATAAGAACTGATTAAAGGGTAATAGCTCAACACGGGGTTCAGACAACATGGACAGTGGTAGAAACGAGATATAAGCCTGAAAAACCTAAGCGCTTTATAAAAGCCATGTACCCGGGTTTACCGTACTAGCTAGTCACAACTAGCCGCCTCCAAGGGAACGAACCCCTTTACTAATACTAATACTAATACTAATACTAATTGATCAAAGCGGGTGAGGGAACTTGACAGGTTGCCTGATACGAGGGTGTGCCTTCTGTTAACATCTATTACCACACAGAAGCTATGAGTGACCAAACCGATCAGGGTACGAAATGGTACTATGTAAACCAGGGCCTGGGGCGACCGCTTGAGCTGCACCTGAAAGGGGCCCTTCTCGCGTAAGGCACAAGTCTTATACGAAAAATAAGTGAAAGACAAGGGAAGAGAGCGTCTTTCACGGAAAGAAGAAACTACCTTGAAATCAACCGAACACGCACACCAACAAGACCAAACTTCTCTTTCTTCCATTCAACCATTCCCGGGGGCTGGAGCCTTTAGTGGAATTGGAGTGGGCAGCTAATCAAAAAGTGAGGACGAATACACGGAGGTTCTTTTTCGATCAACAAGCAAGTCAGTAAGCGGATCACTCTCGCTCGAACGAACCTCATCCTACACGCAGCGGTAGAAATTCCCAATTCATCGGAAGCCGTGGTTTGATGAGGAGTTGTCGACCTATCCAAGGTCCGATTAGGAATCAGTTCCTTCTCCGGTGTTGAGTTCTTTGGGGTTGCTGAAACAAAAGGGCGCAACATCCTTTATCGATGAGAATAGTCCTCTGACAATTAAATTGTCATCATTGATTTTTGTTGAAACTGTGTTTTGCTCGGGCCTGCTCACAGAGAAATTGTCTTTGCAAACAAATTCATGTTCGGAGCCAGCGAAGGATGGGTCGAAGACTGAACTTGAACTGTGTGCAGAGGAATGATTTTAGATCTGATTTTGGATTACTATAATGTGATCCAACCACAAAAACTCAACATCAAAAACCAGATTTTCCAATCATAACCCAACATCCAAGATCTAGGTTGAAAATTAATTTTGATGCAAATACCAGAGTAAATCTGAAAATTAAGATGGATTACAAAAAACCAACATCCAAATGGTTACATCTTAAACCCAAAACCTGCTTATAAAGGTGATAAAAAAACATCAAATTTTGGATCCAAAATCAGAAGATAAAGCAAAATCAGATCCAAAATCACTCCAACAAATTAGATTTTGGATTCAAAAATCAAACGTTTTAATAGAGGTGATCGAAAAAATCAGATTTTGGATTCAAAATCAGATCCAAAATCAGAAGACAATGCAATATTGTTGATTTGAGAGAGAGAAAGATTAGGGATCGGGAGATCGGGCGTTGTTAAATGTGCCGCTGTCTTGCCCTACCGGCGGCGGGGCTGATCCGGAGAAAGGGAAATGGGGGATCTACCAACCTTGATCGGGGGCGGAATGTTGTTCGAGCAGCGTGCGATTTACCCATCCAGGCTACCGATCAGGAGGGCTACCGATCAGGGGTGAGTGCCGGCGGGGGAAGTGCGATTTACCAGCCAAGGCTGCCTGCGGGACTCCTGTGGGTGCGGGGTGGCGGCGGCAGTGGCGATGAGAGAGAGAGAGAGAGAGAGAGAGAGAGAGAGAGAGAGAGAGAGAGAGAGAGAGAGAGAGAGAGACGGTGGAGGTGGGGGTCGGGATCGGGATCAGAATAAAATAGGGAGAGAGAAAATTAAGGAAAGCGGGTTTTAACGAACGGCTATGATCTTTCCAGCTTAGTCTTGATCTGGCAAGGGATGAACTGTAACGAAAAAATCATGGCTGGTGATTGAATTGATGACGGAATTGCCATATTTGCAGGGTCAAATTATTGCCTTGAATCAACGGCTGTGATCGTGAGAGAGTTTTGTCTAGCCAGCTTTTGTGTCTTTTTGTCTAGTGAGCATGAAGACCGTCGTGCCATGTTATATAGATATACACAACAAGTGAGTTAGGCATCCGGGTATCGATACGAATATCAAAAATTAAAAGAATAATAATTAGATCCAATAATTTATTTGGAATAGTAACATTCAAATGTTGGGAATAATAAGACCAAGAGACTAAGGGGCTGTCTGTTTCAACGTAAGTGACCACAAAAGTCATCGAAGTGTTGGAACTCGAGCACTTTGGGCATCTGTTTCAGCGTAAGTGGCCACGGACTCGAAAGTGCGACTTCTAGTCAACCCTGAGAGGTTCTTTTTTTAACCACTCGACTTCGGAATAATTTTGTCTGAAGTCACACTTCCTCCGTCCAGAAGTGCATCTTTTTATGCCACATCATCCCCCGACTTCCAGTCAGTCATGAGAGGCCCATTTTTTTATTTATAATCATACACTTCCATCAAACAAAATAGGAGAAGTGGTGGAAGTCCTACTTTTTTGCAAAATATTTTCATCAAAACAAGCAATGGAAGTGACAAAACTATAGTTTCTAGTCTTCCCACTTCTATCAAAACAAATAGCTGATCACAATCAACACTTCCTACACTTCTATCATTTTCTACACTTACACTTATAACACCCAAACGGGCCCCAAAGGAAAGCGAAATAAGAAAAAGGCGGTGTCCCGACCGGGGTAGGACCCTCCTACCTCAGCCAAGTATTGGTGAAAAGATGTAGGGTGTAGGACCTTTGGACCCCACAACACAATGGTGTAGCACAGCCAAAAGAAATGTGGTGCGAGTTCGAACACCAACAAGAGCATTACCTAATTAGGATCTTGGCCGAACCATCCCTCATGGCACGATGAATTACTAATTTTCATTTCTTTAAAAAAAACAAAAATATATATAACACATGCCCAACACTCGAACAATACGACACTTGAAGGGTAAAGATGGTGTGGCTGTTCCAATATGCGCCATCCCGCAGTTTCCAAATTATTTTCTTGAAACCCAAATGTATAATAACCAGGTACAAAGATGGGGAAGCAGTACAGAATGCAACTGGTGCTGGGTCTCTCCATAAACGCTCTGTATGCAAAATGTGGTACAAAATAGATGACAATGTTTTTACAAGGGCCACCACCCCAGCCAGGGATGAACCGGACATTATTCCGTCAACAGGGTAAGAGGAGGTTAGAACTGGAACTGCATCTCCTTCGTGTAACCGAGCTCGTCAAGGTGTGCGGCCATGGCTTTGTTCATGGGAGGCGGGCCACATCTCAAGACCTGCCATTCATCAGTTCATTATAGGTTCAGCTTTCATTGTCTATAGACTTAATGCGACAGATCGAGCAAAGGCATAGAGTCCAACGCCTAAGGATTTGGCTCGTGTTGGAAGGAGAATGATCATTACATCAGAACACACCTGAATGTCGGATGCAGGCGCTGGGCAATGAGTCTGGATCATCTCCTTCGATACGAAGCCGACGCCACCATTCCAAACATCAGGGGGCTGATGAAGCCATAACAGGTAACAATCAATAAACAGAAGAAACAGAGGAAGCAAGTGCTCAATTAGAGGTTCTGATGATGTATGTTAGTATGGTATTGACATGTATATATATTTTCATACATATCATACTCATGCAGTACATGAGACAGCCGTACCCCATACTAATTGTATGTATAGGGCTGTTGCAACCTTTAGTTATCCCACTACATTGCAGACCACACAACTTGATATTCAATTTTCATTATGATACAGCCTAAGTTTATAATCCTGAGCTCCTCATGAAATACCGCTTCATACCATGGGAGATTGGACTTTCTAGAGCAGGGTTTTGAAACTTGGTCCTTGTATTGGCCTTTTTTCCTTGTATAATCCTGAGCTCCTCGTGAAATACCGCTTCATATCGATCAGTTCTAGTCGATACAAATGGCCTTTTTTCCTAAACATGTTTCGATCCATGTGCTGCTCTGGCCTGAAACGACTCAGCCGATATGGGTCTAAATCATCCAATACGGGCCCGACTCTGCCGATACGAGCCAATACCAACGAGACCCTACCGCTGTTTTGGACCTTATTTTGTTTTCGGTCGGACCAAAACCGGTACGACTCGGAATCGGCCAAGTTTTAGAACCCTGGTCTAAAGTCAATATCCACCCTCGATTGTGATGGCCTCGATAAGGATACCACCCTAGCATTTTTCTCTGAAGCTACTATAAATGGTGACAGATCCCAAAATAAGTTTGTAGCCTCAAGAAAGGATTAACTATTCAAAAATCAGATTTTGAGATTCGAAGGAATGTATTGTAGTTGGTGAATAGTTATCCTAGAAGAAAAAAAATTTGCATTTGACGAGAGACGTGTTGAGGGACATATGCGTTATGTTGTTGAAAGACAACTAATAAATGAAGGAGCAAGATGGAGGGAAATAGAGAAACAATGATTGTTGAGGGAAAGGAAAAGACAAAGACAACTATTAAATGATGGGACAAGGTGGAGACGATAATGTCAAACCAAACAATGTAAATATATCATATAGGATGATTATAAAAAAAAATCCAGTTTATTTGTATTCCATTTTGGTTATTATGGTCCATGTAAGCTTACTATTATTTAGTAATTGATATGTTTTCTAAAACCAATTCATGTAAATATGTGCAACATAACCATAAAAGACTTAAATTTAAAAAGACAAAAAATTCTAAATGCCTCTTTTTTTACCATTTAGAAATTATCCACCATTTCGACCGAAATTCCAAAATTTCGGTTTCGATGTTGACTAAAACCACACATAAAATCGAAATTGAAAACTTGTATTGGTCTTACCCGACGTGCAATAGAGAGTTTGTTCCTTCTTGCCACATGTCGTGACCAAGGATCCCTTCGTTATCTTCCACGATCAGCGATGAAGGTGGTCTGTATGCCTCCTCGATTAGCTGGCCGACAGAAATCAACTCTCTTCAAACTCGGCACATGTCGCACATTCTTTAACCGCAGTATCAGACCGTTCGTTAGGTCTAAATGGACATCTTCCTTCCCAACTAAGTTGCACGGCTCATCATCTCCAAGATACACCTTTTCAAGATCTTCATGCACATAGTTGCATAGGATTTCCCAATTGGATGCACCATGAAATGACGCACCTGACTTGATCACCCAGAGCTCATGTATGATGTCCATCAATAGGATCAACACCTCATCCTGCACAGCTTTTATGGCATTTGCATAGACCTCATGTTTGATGCTTCTGCATTTGCTCGGACTAGGTTGTTGGTCCTTCAGAAGTTTGTAGTTTCTTCTAATGTGCCCAATCTTACCACAATTCCAGCACTCGCCTTACTGCCCTTTGCCAAAAGGACCCCTTAATTTGGATCTCCCAACAGATCTGCCACAACTCTTCCCTATGTAGGGATCTCTGCTTTGATGTCACCTTTGCTCTCCGTGTTTAGAACAAGTCATGATAATTCCCCTGAAGTAATTTTTCATGTTTCTTCGCTTAATAGAAGACCTACGACATCCTCATAGTTTAGGACGCTCGATCCTAAAGAGTTACTAACGACCATCACAAACCCGCTCAAATTGTCTGGAAAGGACGAAAGAACTAGAAGGGCTCAAATCTACTCATCAAAATTGATCTTCACCGAATTCAATTGGCTCGTATTGAACTCATTCAGGTATTCCAGTACGCTTCCTCCTTTTTTTATCCTCAGATTGAACTTCTTCATAAAAAGAAAACCTTATTTGAGGTAGAAGTTTTTCATACATCTTCTTTAGGGCTTTTATCAATCCTTTTGTAGTCGTTTCATTCAAAATATTGAAGGCTACAGAGGCAGATAAGGATAACGGGGTCGTACCTAGGACTTTATTGTCGAGAACGGTCCACTCTAAATCGCTCATCTCCTTCGACTAGCTCACTTCTCCTTCGAGGGATAGGTATAGATAGGGGTGTAAAACGGGTCGGGCTGGGTCGGTCCTACAGATGTCAAGCCCGATGGGCCCGTCGGGCTCATCGCGCCGGGACTCAGGCCAAGGGTCTGAGCCCAGCCCGGCCCGAGTATACATATACATCGGAATTTTCGGCCATGCCGAGTCGGATTTGGGCTAAAAACAGTGTTTTTTAACAAAAAAACTGTATACGACACAGCATATGTGTGGATTTGAGAGCTCAACCTATACAAGTTTAAACACTACCATAATCATTACACTACGTTTTGCGTTATGTTTAATATATATTATAAGAAATACATAGTCTATGGATGGGATTTTTCGGGCTGGGCTTTCATGATTCCTTTCGGGCCGAGCTGCGAGCTCAAGTTGGCGGCCCGAGCCCGGCCCATGGTATGTTCGGGAAGGGCCGGGTTCAGACCATTGACTTTCAGGCCAAGTTCAAGCCAATGAGCTTTTTTTACACCCCTAGGTATAGATCCTTCTGATACAAATAGTCTTCGATCTGCAACCCCGAAACCAAAGTTCGTCTTGTAGAACTTCTTGATCCTGACTTTTCCTTCCTCCGACATTGCATCCACCGAGTCGTGAACTCTGATACCAGTTGTTATGAAATCTACACAGCCTAGGATCATGCAATCGACGAAAGAAACCAACATAGAGTGTATGTGGGAAAAAGTAAAAAAGACAGATTTTTCCTAGTTCGGCAAAACTTATCTACGTCCAGCCTCGAGAACATGAGCTTCATTATCTTGAGAATCGTGTTCGGAAGAAACAGGTCTCCTTCTTGATCTTACAGGAGAATCACTCACCACAAATCTTTCAAGCCTTCCTCACCTCTCCACCTCACTTTGCTAGTCGAAAACCCTCTCGTTTTTCTTATAAGTTCGTCTTACATCAATGACTCCTCATATCCCTTTAAATACCAGACCCTATAAACAACCCAAACGGGTTTCCTGCACCGAGAGCGTTCGATTGCCACTACAATTCCGCTCAGGCGCCGCCTCACATTGCCAGGGGTTCTGGGTCCAGCCCGAGCACCCGTCAGGGTTCGCCCGGGCACCGAACTTGTAGTCCGGCTCCCAGCTCCAGGTTGGGTTTGCCCGGGCGCCCGACCTTCCTGCTCAACTCCTAGAACCTCCTTCGAATTTCGACTTCGCTCAAGCGCCCGACGGTCAGCAGGCACAGTAAGGTTAGGATCTATATGTCATCACCAGCTTCTCCCGAAGTCATTCAACTAGTCTAGGTTAATGTGGACATGAACAAGCTAGAGTTTACCCTATAGAACTCACAAATGCTCTCCAGAGGGCTAAAACTTTGATAAGTCCAAGGCTGGTGGAAATTCAACGCAATCTTATGATTAATCGGTAACCTGTTAAAAGGTTTCTGCTTGCAGGTATAGGTGAATCATTAGGTCATTATGAATATGCATTCAAAACTTCAAAATATAAATTGTTATATTGTGCAAAGCCTATATCCCAGTTTGCTTAAAGAATCACACAACATTACCAACAAGTATAACATTATTGAAGAAATGGAAAACCATGGATAATTGTGATAGGGTGTGGTTATATACAACTCGTAGTTTATTGAAGGCAACCCCACTCAAAAGGTAGCTCATGGTTTTTCCAAGGGCATCCCGGGCACCCCACGTCCTTTCTCATCTCTCCCTTCCTCCCTTGTTGCCAGTGCACATGCAAGCCGATGTCCGCTACGCCCCACCGTCGTCATTGCATGTTGCCTCTCATCTGCCTCCCACCTCCTCTGTCGATCGATCTCATCCAAACCACAACCGCCACCTCCTTCCACCTCAATCCTTCTTCCTCCTACTTCCACTTGTTCTTCCACCTCCATCCTCCTTCCTCCTCTCCCTCCTCTTTCCACTTCTTACTACTCCGTCTGAAATATAGTGACCCAACAATTGCAGGACGAGTTTTAATACATCGCATTCGAACATTGAAGACCAAGTCCCCCTACAGTCCATTCGACCATTGGAGGCCAAATGATCAACAGTTGCCAAGTGCACTATAATGCACTCGATCTCCCCTGGGTGAATGGGATATATAAGCACTCGGCCTGAAAGGGCCAAGTGTAGGAGGGAGAAGAACGAGAGGAGGCAGGACGTGGGGGAGGAAGGCGGCGACGGCATGAGTCGCATGGGAGGGGGGGGGGGGATATTTTAGGTAATTTTTTAAATTTTAAATTAGGTCTGCTCATGGTAAAATTTGAATTGTATATAGCTGCACCCTTGTTATAAAATCAAGGTCTGATATAATTTCCTCGTGTAAATTGCAAAATCAAAGAGATTATATATTCTTAGTCAGAGTATGCAGTTGGAATCAAATGCTAACAGTAGAATCATGTTCTTCACATGAAACAGAATTACAAGAGAGATGGACCTGATTCAAGACGTAGTAAACTTTAAAACGATTGGGGTAGTTGTTAGCAAGGCCGTCTAGCTCTTCCTGCACAAAATATAGATAGCATAAATCAGCCATTAATGATAACAAGATGATATAAGGATTATATTTTTAGTGTTGCACGCAGTTCTGTCAAAGTAAAATGCTCAGAGTGAGAAAAAGTATTAAACCCATATTCTGAACTGTTGCCCCATCTTAAAGCTATAAATATTGTGCATTTCGCCACTAAAAATTATAATTGATCCTTGCTAGAGTATAAAATTTGTTTGTCAATCTAGGTGGCATGCAAGATATGATTCATATGAAATGCTACATTCATAGCCAATAAAATCCAACCTTCTGAATAACCATCAGCAAATTTATAAGAATGTGGTGTGATACTTTGGGCATTTTCTGACCCAGTGAGAGCCAACGACATTGGGGAGAACCTCATGAAAACTGGATGGAAAAATTGACAGTATTTAGCAAAATAAAATAAAAGCTTAGTCTTATTTTGTCTCCTTTGGAGCATCAAGTTTCTCGTCACACTTCGTGCCTTGCCCAAGGAAGTCGCAACACGAATTCGTCGTCGAATTGCTCAGGGGTCAACACCGAAGCCTCTTTGCATAATGCCAATTTTAATGGCAGCAGTGGGTAATGTGAATGTTTGATCTAGTAGAGATGATCGGATGGCGACGAATTTCGGAGGATTTATAGGTCTATGAATGAGGGATCTATGGGCCGAATTTCGTAGGATTGGGATAAGAAAAATTGGGGTTTTTCCCAAATCTGGACTGGGTGACCAGATTTGAAATTTGGCTTCAATTGGGATTCAATGTGGTCGTAGGAATTGGGTTTTTGGTTTTGCAATATGGAGGAATGTTGGGGGAAGCTATAAGGTCTAGTTTCGTGGAATTTGAAGATGGTTTGAGGGGTTGTGATAGGCACTAAGGTTCAGCTGTAATGGATTCTAGGTTTTTGCTAGCGGAAGTCGATGAAAGGTGAGGTATTTGCGATGATTTAGGGTTTTATCGTGTAAGCGATAATAAGATCGAGGAAACGGGAGGTAAGAAAGATTAATCTTGTTAAGGATTGTTATGTGGCTAGCGATCAAAGTGCGACTACTTACGAGGGTTCATCTTGAGAGAATGAATAACCCACATGTTTCTGATTTATCTTGTGTCCTCTGTGGTTCTATAAGGGAGGATGTCAACCATCATTTTCTTTATTGCTCTTTCTCTAAAAGTATTTGGTGGATGCTGAAGATTCAACTGTCGTTACGAGGTCATCTAGGATCCATTTGCTCCCTATGGATGGTGTGGAGTTCACGCAGGATCCCTGAGTCCCTGAAGCGATTGTCGAACTTTCTCATCATTTGTGTTTGCTAGGGCATTTGGGGATAAAGGAATGCCAGGATTTTCCTTCAGAAAGAGGCGATAGCTAGCGCGGTTTGGGAGTCCATCTGATCACTGGCTAAGAATTGGTTGTCAGGATTCTCAGCTAAGTTATCTTTGAAGATTCACCTGGTGATCTGTAAACTCGCTTGAGCTTGTTTTCTTTATTTCTATTTTAATAATACATATTGGGGTATGGCTTAACCCCTTCCTCTCTCTTTCAGAGAGTAATTCCTTGGGGAAAAAAACGTGGTTGAAAAGAAGATGCCACTTATCACATAATGCTTCTCAAAGATACGGACAAATAAAATCTATATTGCTTTCCTTTATACTTGAACTATCCTCATTGCATTATATTTGAATCCTACACTTGGCGCTTATGTCGAACTGCTCTACACTATCACATTGCATATCTTAGAGGTGCTTCTCCAGTTGCTATCTGACTATTCAGCCATAATTATATGACTTAATCAATGACAATGATTATGGCCTCCTCATGATAAGTGAAAAACTTTATTCACTTGAAGCATGTATCAAAGGGTTCCTTGAATGGTGTGCGCTATAGTAGCATATCTATATGCATATTTCCACATTTCATTAACTTTAAAAAAGGCCTGTGAGCAAATACAAGCCCACTTCTACTTTCCAGATTACATGTATTTTTCAGTAGCCACTAAAGTGAGTGACTAAACATTCCATGACATCCTAAAGGAATCATCCTCCCAAACAATTACAATCTTTAGTACCATAAATAATTCAACTGATAATACCTTTAGAAGGATGTCTTCATACGTGACATTAGCATAGATTAGATGAACCTCCGTATTGTCCCTTGGGTTCTCCAATATTGCTCTTGCAACCTAAGATCAAGGCAGAAGAATCAATTAATAAAACTATTAAAATATTGTATCACAAAAAAAATGTATTTTCAAAGGTAATATTTACTTGAAACATCGGCGTGATGCCAGATCCACCAGCAAGCATCCCAAAGGCTCTGACTTGCCCTGGTTGATATTTGAAACGCCCCTAGAACCATGAAAATAGAATATGTTAACAAGATCTAGGGTTGTACAATTAAGCAAGCTGCTTATGAAAAGCCCGCAATCGACTCAACAATAGCTTTTTAGACGTTCATCTAAGTTCACATTCCAAGCTCAAACTTGACTAAATCTCAATTAACAAACATATAGAACTAAACTTATGTAAGATCAATTTTATATTTTATATATAATGGTCCTTGGAGTTCTATTTCACAGACCTCGTGCTTTTATCTATTAATAATTTTCAATTCTAATATCAAGCTATTATCTATTAGAATATTACATGATTTTAACAACCATACAAAAACTTTTATCAAAATTGAATTTCAAGCTTGCTATAGCAAGTTTAATCAAGCAAAGCTCAAGCTGCTTGAATAGTTATCAGGAAAAGCTTGAGCAAGCCTTGTTTAGGTTGATTCAAGCTCAAGTGAAGCTCAAGTTGTCCTTGAGGACCTCAGCCCCAAGCTGAGGGCACATCTCAGCTCGTTTACGTTCCTACACATCGTCAAGCATATGCATACGCTAACAACTGAGAAAATTTTCAACATGTTCGTTGAAAAAACATTGTTGGTGAAGGGCTTCTGGAGATTTCCGTATTGGGTCATAGAAACTGTGGAAGGTGTGCTCGATTTATTCCACCGAAGGTGGAAGAAAAGGCAGATCAATTATCGAAGAAATCTGGATTACTAGGTCTTCATCAATTGTATCATCAACCTTCAAATCCAGCAGGTCTATAGAATTTACTGATTTTTTGAGAGGAAGACCAGTTTGACCACAAAGGAATGGTGAAAGATGGTTTATATTGCACCATGTGTCCACTGAAAAGACAAAAAGCAAGTAAGAGGGGACAGGCATTTAAGAGAGTTGAACACTGACAAGACATAAAGCAAAAAGTAAAAGAAGGTTAAACACTTTCTCAGGACACATGGTAGCTTCTCCATTCGAGTTCACCATTTGAATGGTGAACTCGAGTTCAGCTTCCCGGGCCCTATATATATATATATATATATATATAGGGGTATGCTATAATGCGGCATGCGGTAAGTGCGGCACCGCACCGCAACCGTCTGATGCACCGCTGTGTGCATCGCATGCACACAGCGGTGCATCGGACGGTTGCGGTGCGGTGCCGCACTTACCGCATGCCGCATTATAGCAAATATATATATATATATATATATATATATATATATATATATATATAGAGAGAGAGAGAGAGAGAGGAATGTTACAGTGAGCTGTGAGCTGCCGATTTAGAAAGTGAGATGCGGGTATTTTGACCCCCCTAGGAGTTTTGGAATTTGATGAAATTTGGCGAGGGTGTTGTCTAGGGTAAGACGAACATCTTCACCAATTTTCATCAAATTCCAAAACTTCTAGGGGGGTCAAATGGTCGAAACTAAATCTGTCGTCCGCACTCACCGTTAAAATCTGCAGATTTTTCTTCTACCATTTGGCCCCCCTAGAAGTTTTGGAATTTGATGAAAATTGGTGAGGATCATCTTACCCTAGACAACACCCTCACCAAATTTCATCAAATTCCAAAACTTCTAGGGGGGTCAAAATACCCGCAGCTCATTTTCTCCTACCGCAGCTCACAACTCAACGTAACAGCCCTATATATATATATATATATATATATATATATATATATATATATATATATATATATATATATATATATATATATATATATATATATATATATATATATATATATATATATATATATATATATATATTCCTTTTCTTTTTAGTATTTCACAAGTCTCGTTTGTTGGGCAATCATTTTGTAGTGCTACTCCCTTAAAAGATGCATTGACTTAGATGAAACATATTGGAACAACAACCATAAACAAGCTATATCATGAACATCAGACGAATCGCGTGGTTAAGGATGACTAAGATAATTGTAGGGTAGAAACAATATCAGGTAGGATACATTTGGTAAGGAAAAGAAAGTAGTTGTGTGCCTCGATGGTATGCACCGGATTGTATTTGTATATGACTGAACTAGCGATAACATCTATATTACATGTTAGGGCAGTTCGAGTTATTTACAACCCCACTATCCTCAAAATCGTGCAGAGATAAGTTGTTCATCCGATCTAATTATACGTATCAAACACATATCAATCTCCCCTCAAATCAAACGGATCAAAAAACCTATCAAATCCCTTAAAACTGAAGGCAACGTTAATAACCGCCCCCTCTGAAATCCCTCAAAACTGAATCCATTCGATCAAATCAAATGGCTGAAAACCCCCCCTAAAATCCCTCTCTCCCCGTCTCTCTCTCTCTCTGATCCCTCTATGTCTTCCCCACGATCTCTCTCTCTCTCTCTTTGTTTCTCTTCCCCACGATCTCTCTCTGATCTCTCTCTACACCGAACGCACCAATCGGCATGGGCATTTACTAGTATCTAACAAACCAAACCCATCTGTATCAAATGACATGGGGTTGAGTGCAGAATTCAGTAATGGATGAAAAATCTATTAACCACCAAATTAAACAATACTTGGGTATCTAAAATTCACATTGAATATGGATATGCATTGGGATTTTATCCCTAACCAACATCATTAACCCGTCTAATATGAGCACGCAAGCACGCACACACATATTCATATATTCCAGTTGAATTTATGATCCAGCAGCTTCTATGAGGCACTTGATGTAGTTGTAACTAATTAATTAATCACAACCAACAGCCATGGTTGAACATTGTAGATGCCTGAAAATTACAGGCCATGTGGCATCATCCTAGCAATTGAATTATGGTAGAAGGTGTCTCATTATCTGGAATAGAACTCATATTCTAGCTAAGGATATCAATACAGAGGCCGACCCTACTGATAGAACCTATCATCTAAACCTATTACTGGCAAAATATAATATCTTGATGCATACTTAAGTCGTAAGGAATCAATCTGAACAGGTCATTAAGGCCAGGGGAAATCCAGGGGATCAATCTCATGGTATTTCTTGCTTTGATTTGTGCCTAACGAGGATCTAGCGGAGGATACAATTCTCGTGCTTACAAACACAAAGGTCAAGCTATAACCTGCAATGTTCTTACTCACGGTTAATACGAAACGAGGAAAAAAAAAACATGCATGTGATGTATTTCCCCAAAACATTACTCGGCTATGATATAGAAGTATAGAACAAGAAAAATCTCTGGTTGATAGCTTTTTATTCTCTGACATCCCTTTCATAAACTCGTCCTCGGGCCACGGCATATGCCCAACAAAACAAGCATCACTACAACTTATTTTTATCCTTCGTGGTTTACTTGCAACAAATATACCAAAGCAATAAACATAGAATTTCCTGAAATCAACAATAAAAAAGGGTGAAAACATTCTAGCATTTCTATTTTTAATAATGTCCACAAAACTATTATCGATACCTTGGGGCCCTTCACAGACAAGTAGTCACCAACGCGCATCTCACGGAAATGATGAGACATTCTTCCTTGAGGATACATCTACTCGGTCGAAGAATCGGTATCAGTATTAATTGAACATCACTGGGTTAAATATATATATAATCAAAGATCTTACCTTTATAACAAGCTCAAAGTACCCAATATCCGAGTCCAGAGTGGTCGGTGTATAAGGCTTGATAACTTCATCGCCGACACTGTCAGTTCCCCTAATCGACGCAGAAACGAACCCCAATTACAAGGATGAACCCAGTTCAAAATTCTCGGAAAATAGCGAGATAAGCCCAACCTGCAACTAATATGCTGCCCTATCGGAAGACCCAGCACAGATGTAGGCGTGGGTAGGGCGAACCGGAACTTCGCCACGTTATGGCTGAGTTGCTTTCGATCGACAAGCTTGAATCCCCTGAAATTCTCAGGGTCCAAGAAACCTAGGGTGGCAAACCAAACCATATCGCAAAAACTTGGTGAAATTAAGGATCTCCATAATCCGAAACAATCAAATCAATACCCATCGATTCAGAACAACCAGGGCACAGAAGCCTGCAAGCGTCTAAGGGATCGCAGGTCCGTTACCTTTCGGCTTCTTGGTGAGGTAGAGGTAGGCGACGCCGACGGCCACCACGGCCACCGCTATCCCCAGAATCTCGACGCTGTGGGCATGCAAGAGCTCCATGAGGGCCGACCCAGCGCTCCGGAAACCCTAGCTTCTCCGACTTCAGGAAGGGGGGGGGGGGGGGGAGACGTCGCACCAACCTCCGCTGGGCGCTGGCTTTGCCAGCGAGCGAGCGACGACCGAGGCTTGAAATGGTGGGCGGAGAACTGCGACCATTCTTACAGGCGGCGGGGCCTCTGCGTGACGATGGCACCACCTGTGGACCCCACACGTAAGCGTGGTCCGCGGGAGAAAATTCTCAGCACATACCATACAACCGCGGGGCCTACTGGCCCCAGGTGCTGGGAGCAACTACCCCTGGGGCCCGCTACCGAATCCCAGTGGGTCCCGCGGTTGTATGGTCCGCAGGATGTGCTGAAAACTTTCCCGCTCTTTGGGTGGGGGGGGCTCTGCTGCATGGGCCGGCCCGTGTCCGTGGGCTGCTTCCGTACGTTATGCAGCACGTGAAGCACGTGTATGAATCGCGTGCTCCACGTGCACGGTAACAATTCATGCAGCTCTAATTTACCGTGCTGCCACTGCACAGTGGGTTGGTCAGGGATTCCACAGCAAGAGAGGAGCTACATGGGGACCAGGGGGGGGGGGAGTACGATTTAAAGAGGTTGGAACATCCCGCTCTCTCTCATTGGTTCATTCTAAGGGTATGTTTGTCATTTCATACTGTTTATTATGGTGAAATGACCAAAAACCCTCAAGATGGACCAGTGAGAGAGCAGGATGCTCCAACCTCTTTAAAGAGGTTGGAATAGGGGGGGGGGGGGGGGTGGGGGGGGGGGGGGGGGGGGGGGGCTCTGGAATTTTGTAGTACTACTTGCCCCCCCTAGTAATTGCAGCCAACCAAGTTACGGCTCAAAAAATAGAAAGAAAGGAAGAAACATCAAACATCTGTGTGATTCTCAATGCAATAGAACTCCCCGATTGATCTGTTGCACTTGTTTACAGCCCAATCGCAGTGTACCACATCGTCTGATAAATAGGGCATAATGGATGTAGACGTCCGATTTCCTGTTGTGCCCTTTTATTGGACGACATGGCATACTACAATTGGTCCGTACACAAGTGCAGCAAATCAATTGATGAGTAAAAATGCTCTCCACAACCGAAAAAACTATATCCATCCCTAAAAAAACAGAAGAAGTTTTTGACATCTAAGCAAACCGAACAGTTAGCGCGGTGAGAGGTTTATGACGGAATCGTGAAATGGGGATGGTATAAGTCCAACAAATGAAGTTCATGGTTGATGGGTTTAAAAAAAAAAAGTCTAAATCCCACAAAGTAGCACCACCATGGCGAAGAGCAGATCCCACCGGGTCGCCATCATCTGCTTTGTAGTCGGCGTCGTCACCTGCCTCAACCCGCTGTCCATGCCCAGGGCTTGATAACTATTTAGGCACATAACACGTACGTCTCTACCCGCTTCATTGTCCAGGGCCGTGTCTTCTGTGACACATGCCTGATCGGGTTCGATAAACCTACCTCCACCTACCTCACCAGTAACCCCCCTCGTACTCTCTACTTTCAACATTCTTAGTGCCGGATCACGATCTGGATTGGCTTTGAGCTGTTGAATCTAGATTGGGCCTCGATTTGGAAAATCGAAGTTTTAAGATATGATATCTTTTAGGCGTAGCGATTCAACCCTAAATTTTTCTCTCTTAACAATTTCTTATGAGTATATTATACAAAAAGTTCAATGCCAAAGTGCCAACTCACAAGCAAAGTCAAGTTGCTCCCCAGCGAACCCAAATTGTATGCCCCCACCACAATCGTCCGTTGCACACATATTAGACCGGTGCATCGCACTCGGCCACAATCAACAGACAAAGGAATGGTTGCGATTGGTCCAAAGACATTGGCTCTTGTTGGGCACTTAATCGTTGTTGTCCCTTTGCCAGCCAGTTGGGATGAGGTGCGAAGCATCATTCAGGTATGGGTGAAACGGACAGTTGTGATGTTTGGTGCAGACGATGGGGCAGAGAAAGGGGCTAGACGATTTGGATTCCTCACCAACATGATGTGGAAAATTCAATAGCTTCTTAACATAAGTTTTTTTTTTTTGTTAGACTTGTTATGATTTTTTTTTTTTTTCAAATATTTTATGAAGAATGGTAGTGGATTCTTTAATTAAGTATGATGCCTTCATTTTATTTAATGGTGTCAATCATCATTTACAATTCAACTTAATGCACATCTTGCTCCCCCTCCAAGTAATTCCTGGCTCCGCCACTGGCTGGTGGGACAACTAACATGGTTGGGTCCCTTGAGCACTCGGGTCAAACGTTGGGTCTGGTTTAGCGGCCTGGATTTGAACAGGAAACAGGTTAGCAGCTAAATTTTATGATTCATATTGGTCGACAGATTCAGAAAGGATGGTCTTAATCTGTCAAATAATCTGCATTTTGTTTGAATTTAGACATGCGACTATGCGAGTCAAGAGTGCGATTTTGTTCACACATTTGGCACCCATTGGTCTAACCCACAGGGCCCCATCATGTAACAATTGTAGAAGGGAAATTTTATTCATACCCCATAAATCTGTAATTAGCCCCCATTTCCAACAAACTTGAACACACCCCATTTTTTTTTTTTCATACCCCATTCCTATCCCAAAAATACCATTCCCCCTTCCCCACCTTCAATACACCCAGTTAAATGGCCCGCCCCAACTTGATTATACTAGAATCAAACACATACCCCCTTAAATATACCCCAATTATATGCACTCTTGAATACACCCCACTCTTAAATAAACCCCATGCAGTTGGCTGGTACTTGAAGGCACAAGTAGAGCTGCAACTTGGGCGGGCCAACCTAAACCCAACCCGAGTCCAACTCGAACCCAACCTGAATTTGGGCGGGCTAATCCGAGCCCAACCCGAATTATTTCTCCTCGACCCGACAGAACCCGACACAAAGTTAGCGGGTCTGGGTCAAGGCTAAACAGGTTCAGGTTGTAAACGGGTCGACACGATAGACCCGTTTAATAAACGGGTCGGGTCCGGGTTTAGGGTCTGGACACGGTAGACCCGGGAAGATCCGTTTAGTATTCAATGGGTCGTGTTGGGTCGGGTCGGGTCGGGTCTACCAGCAATCCGATACTATAATATATAATACCAGTGGGTCTTTCGGGTCAGGTCGGGTCAAGTCGGATTGGGTCGGATCGGGTCAACTGAATAGATCCGGGTGGTAAACGGGTCTTACCGGGTCTTATCGTGTCTACCTGTTTATTAGCGGGTCGGGTATGGGTTTAGGATCTAGACACGACTAGTTAAACGGGTCGGGTCCGGGTCTAGGGGTTTTGGACACGACACGAAACTAGACACGACACGAACCCGACACGATACGACTCGTTGCCACCCCTAGCTGTAACTTGGGCGGGCCAACCCGAACCCAACCCGACTATGGGCGGGTTAACCCGAACCCACCCCGCACAACCCGGCCAACCCGACGGGTTGGGCTTAGGCTAAGTTTAAACAAACATTGGGTTGGGTTGGGGGTACAAAAGACGCTGAGCAGGGGCTTTGGGGTTTGGGGTACAAAAAAAAAAAGGGCATTGTTGGTATTAAAGGATTGTTGAGTAAGTTATTGAGAAACGCTAGGGATACGGGGGCTAATAACAGATTTTTGGGGTATGAATAAAATTTCCCTTGTAGAAAAGCAGTGGGACCCACATAAAAAAAAGGGTTATTTTGACTTTGCCCCCCAATTTTGCCTTGAATTAGACTTTACCCCCATAATTTCATTAATTAGACTTTACCCCCCAAAACTAACTATTCCGTCAGCTCACCATCTAAGAGATAGGGTGAGTTGACGGAAAAGAAATAAAGTTTTGGGTTGTGAGCTGACGGAACAGTTAGTTTTGGGGGGTAAAGTTTAATTAATGAAAATATGGGGGGTAAAGTCTAATTCAAGGCAAAAATTGGGGGGCAAAGTCAAAATAGCCCTAAAAAAAACAATAAACTTCTGATAAAAGAACGGATGGAGTAAAGTCTGAACATATTTATCTTTTAGTAGTTTTTTTTAATGTGGGCCCCAAGCCTTCCTTGAAATTGTTGCATGGTGTGGCCTGTGTGGGGGATTCGATTCGTTGTGATTCCTACTTGAATTGGAAATATTGTAGATAGTAGAGAGTGAACATAAAAATTTCGCTATTGAAGTTTGACCGAACGCTACGTTTCTGTGTGATCAAACACAATCTTTAATCCATTATCTCTGAAAATATAGAATTACTTCTCGACAGACAGGGGGGGTCTTGTACAAGTCAACAGAGAAAAGAAGGTCGGGGGGGGGGGGGGAGAAGAGGATCAGGATGAGGTTCCAAATCTACTTTGTTCTACTGTGTGGCCGAAGAAAGCCTACATGTTCCAAATCCGAGCTCTGCAGCTCTAGAATTGAAATGATTATCTCATATGGAAAAGATCGATTCTTTTGTCGATGTCGAGCCTGCTATTTATAGAGGTTGGGGTGAGCTGCTAGATCCCGAGCTGTCCTCGTGGGCCGTTGGCGGGATGGTAGGCCCCGAGCTGTGCTCGTTGGCCCCTAGCCTTATCGGTTGTACCCTGCGGGACTCGGCCTTGATCTCAACCTTTGCCTCAAACTTAGCCAAATTTTGCACCCATAATTATGGCATTGTGAGTTCGGATCGAATGCTTTTGACGACTCTTTGTCGGAAGTCTGCCTTTTAGACTCACGCCCCGTGCAAGCGACTTGGTTGTCATCAACTTCAATCTCCCATTGGATGCGATCGAACATCGCTCCTAGAGTGAGCGGGGGATTTTCTGATGAAGTCGTTGTAGATGTGGAGATAATACCATAACATGTTATAAATGGCTAGCATGACCGCCTTGTCATCAAGATATCACCCGGAGAGCGGTGCATGCTCATTACAGACCCTTCGGGTGAGCTTCTGAGGGATTCGTTTGTTCTCATCCGGATCATGTACAGTGTATCCAACTTCTTCTTCGGCTTAAGATTCAGCCGATATTGCTGAATGAAGAGATCGATCAAAACCTCGAATGGGACTATGCAGCCCAATGGAAGGTTGTGATACCATCGAGATATGGTTCATCGAGGTTACCCGCAAAGGTGGGTCGTAGCACATGATTGTTATACTCGTGGGCCTTCAAGGATTGCTTGAACACCAAGATATGCAGTGCCAGATCCACCTTCATGCAGTTGAACTTTGGGAGAGTGGGAGCCCTCCAACTCCGAGGGAAGGGCATTTGGTGAATTTCTCGATGTAGTTCCCTCGGATGCGTGCTCATCTCTTCGATCAACTGGTCAATTCAATTGGGAGATTCTGGAACGGTGAGGCGATGGTGGTGTTGGCTCCCTCCTCGGCTGGCGATGTTCTAACTGGAGCCAATCTTCTTGCGGTTGATGCATGACCATATGGTCGTGCACTTCTTCTCAGCCGTTTATTGGGACGTAGTGACCAGAAGAAGCTTTGAATTCAGGTGTTGGGATATGCATGATCGACTCCTCGATCATATCCCATACAGTTTGCCTCAGAGAGTCCATCAAGAGTCTTCGATGTAGAGGGTCAACTTCTCGCCTGGAAGCGTGATCAATCATCTTGGAGGGTCAAGGGTAGGGTCTTATGGCTGGTGGATGATTGTTGCTTCGTCGTTGACACCGGCTATGGAAGGTTCAAGGATTATCCCCGCTTCGGAGGTGCCCTTTCGAATCGCATCTCACTCGACCATGAGAGCTACGTTCTGCTTTAAGAGCGTCAAGAGTTGGAAGTCTTCAGCGAAGATTTGGTATGTTGCCGACTGATCTTTCCGCTTGGGTGATGTGTACCTTTCCCACTCATTGGGGTATAGAGCCCGACTGACAAGGATGACCTTTGGATTGAGGCTAAACTGATTGATCTGTCGATCCATGACTCCGAGATTTCACAGCGAGGTGTTGATCAGTTTGCTTGTGGTTCACCTTTCGCCTGCGGCACATGGAGCGAGTCGTTGGCTGCTACTGATCCGACTGAAAGTAACTTCCTTCTGGCTGATCCGTGAGCCTCTCGTCCTTCTCCATCGCCGATGGGCAATGGAAGCCCTCAGAATGTTGGAGCCAATCGGTTGTTTCTACTCAACCGATGGGCACTAGTAAGCATCGAGGTGTAGGAAGCTGCTTGGTTGGTTTTGCTCAACCAAACGGTTGTTGAAAATGAACAGACAAAGCTTTTTACTCACATTTCCACACACGACGCCAATTGTGGACAATTCATTTTCGTCGTGTGGTTCTTGCCAATAATCAATTGATTTGGAAATACTATAGAGAGTAATGAGTTGACACAAAAATTTGGTATCAAAGTTCAATCGAATCCTACATCTCCATGCGATAAGGCGCAACCTTGAATTCACTATTTCTGAAAATGCATAGCTACCCCTCGACAGGCCGAGGGGTCCTTATACAAGTGAACAGAGAAAAGAAGGTTAGGGGGAGAAGAAGATAGGGATGAGGTCCCAAGTCCACTTTGTTCCACCTGAGTGGTCAACGAAAGCCTATATGTTCCAAATTCAAGCTCGCAACTCTGGAATTGAAAATATGATCTCATATGGAAAAGATTGATCCTTTCGTCAATGTCGAGCCCCCTTGTGGGCTATACGTTGCGAGCCTCTGCCATGCCCTCAACCTTAAGTTTTCATCCCTAAGCCTTCGGCCTTAGCCAAATTTTGTAGCGTACCCGTGTGCCGCTAGCTGCTAAGTTTTGTTCTTTGTGCAATATGTGAGTAGGCCTAAATCTAGGGGTGCAACTTGGTCCTGGCCAAACCTAGGACTAAATCAATCCAACCTCAATGGATGGGGTTGGTTCGGTTGGTCGCGCCCGGTTCCTAATTTTAGAATAAGCTCAACTCGGTTTAGGGGCAACTAATACGACTTGGATTGTTTAGTAGAATCAGACTAAAAAAGTTTTAGAGAGAGAGAGACAGAGGAATTTTGTACACCTTTGCCTCACCTCTAGTTTGCCAAACATGAACGCCCAATTGTGAAACCAAGTATTAACCTTCAAAGCATATGGAGAGAGAATAAAGTTTTAGCCTCATACCTTCGCCTAACATGAGGATCTATTTATAATGCGTCGGACAGAATCTTGGCAGCGATGTCGTTTAGGGCTTCGTAACCCCACGGGATCATGCCGAGGGTTATCCGCACCACGTGCTCCGATAACCTCGGACTGTCCCTTTATCCCTTGCTATATTCAAAAAGCCAGTCAGAGTCGTTCGGGGTCTGGGATATGTTTGTCGTCGTGACACATTGAGCCCACTCCCCCCAAGCGCTTATGATTTGATAGGTTTTCCTCTGTGGTACCCATGTCTCGACGTCCTTGAGCTTGTCTTGGCCATTAACACGCGATCGGTGCGAGTACAAGTACTCGTATGCCCACATGCTCTTCTATGATCCTACTCGGGTTGCAACGCCCTGAGTATACCATGGTTGAGTCGTTTATGCCTTTGGCCTAGTGCTATGAGCTTCCTCTCGAGCTCCCCCATGGATCTAAGCTTCCTCTCGATTTCCCCGGCTTCTAGGCAAGCATTCTTCCTTTCTTGGAGTCTCACTGACCAAGCCCCGAGTCAAACCAAATTGCCTTTAGCTTCCCCAAATAGGCACCCTTGAGTTTGAGTACCCAACGTTGCTTACCTGAGTACCCGACTGATCGGTGTCACATGCCAGGCTCTTTTTCGTGGGCGAAAATACCCATCTATAATAACCCCCGCTCGTCTAGCTGGCTCATAGCTCCATCAAGGTGAAAAGATAAGGCGGAGAATTCACCTCTTTATCGATTAAATTACGACACATGTCAATTTCCAGTCGCACCCGTTTGTCTCTTTATTAACCGATAGTTACTTTACACATGGTGGCACCCTGAGAGCTCTCCTTCCATGGGTGGCGGGTTTATCGGACACGACCCTTTGATTCCTGTGCCAGTTTGCTTCGAGGAGATATGCTTTTATCTCTCCTTCCAAAACGTTGCCCTCTCCTTTCTATATAAGGGACACTTAGGCAGTCAGACAAGGTATTTGCCCTCTCCTCCTTGCTCTTGTTCTCCTGCTCGTGTGATCTTCTACTAGTATCATTTGTTCTCTCCTTTCTCCTCCTTCCCTTGCTCTGTCTCCATGAACGACTCTTCAGTTGCCAACTCTATTCAGAAGTTCATGAAATCGAGAAGTTCAAGGCTCATCGATGCCAGGATGTGCAAGAGATGGTCGCGAGGTGCTCGATCATCTAGGTCGGTCAACTCCACTTAAGACTCCATCCCTGCTTGGACTTTCTCAGGTATGTTGTTAGTATGCACCTCCACGCCTTGAAGCTTTGCCCTTTGTAGCGGGGGGGTGGGGGGGGGGGGCGGCAATTGCGTGGAGGGTGATTTCATGCTGTGGCATCATGTATGAACATGATTCCAACATCGACTTGGTGTGGTTCTCCCCACAAGTTCCACGTCAAAGCGAAAGTGCAAATGGAAGTTGTTGAACTCAAAATCATGAAGGATTTCGATCTACATCCAGGAGGACTGGAATAGTAACTTGACATTTCCAACCACCCCATCCGCCTTCGACCCAAAGCTGCAAGAGTCATTCACGGAGGACATCGAGACCAACCTTCGGCACATGAAGGAGATGGATGAATCCATCACTCCGCTCTACCAATGGTCGAGTGGAAGGTCCTCCTCGGTCTCAAGCTTGCCTCTGACAAATCGAGGTCGAAGGACGAGGGCCCCAAGGATACCATCCTTGACATCAAGAAGGACCCCTCTAAGTGGGCGAGCAAGTTGGAGGCCAGCCAAAGCGGTGGCCCCCCCCCCCCCCCCCCCCCCCCCCCCGGAGTTCACCAATGGAGACCTTGGCAGACAGAAGACCAGATCCGAGTCTTTTACCGAGGTGTCTCCGAGGAAGCCTGCCTCGGGGACGACTCCAAATATGACCAATGGAGTCTCCTTTAGATGTTTAACGGCTCGGTTTAAACCTAAAACGGGTTTGTTATGTTTGAAGTTGCGAGGTAATCTGATTTATCTTTCCAAATTTGATTCTTTCGGTTACAAGTTCACTGATCAAGGTATAGTTGTGAATGTATGGGATGAAGCGTCTTTACCATGAAGGGAGTCTTAAGTAAAGACTTGTCCAAGATTACTGAAAGAATAATCTCGAGGGCAGAAAGTTCAATTCAGAACATGATGGTGGAGTAATCTCGAGTATAACAATGATGATTATGAAGTGGGTTAATTCTAGTGAGTTTAATGATACATTGGACTTCATCAATAATCAAACACGATGATTGGATGTGGTGCGAATGTGACGATCATGAAAGGATTAAAAATTTAGAGTTTTGAAGATAGGTCAAGGAGTTGATGGTTGGAGTTTTTATATGATTCTTCTGATTGGCTGGTATTTAGATGTACATATGCCCAGCCATATTATAGGCAGATTAAGTTCAATCATTGCAAACCCTAGTGAGAATTATTAAACAATTCAAGTTTATTTTCATACCGAACATGCCTAATTTAACCTAATTAAATCCAACAAACCGTGATCTAGCCTGACTAGGCCCAACCTTACCAAAGCTGGTCCAGCCCGACCAACATGCCTTAATAGGACATATAACATATCCACAACCCAACCCATATCTTGATCCCATAGAAGTTTTCCCGACTCAATCCAACCTCATCCAGCCGAAGACAATTTGTTTTATTTAGTTGTCCGACTCGCAAACTAAATAAACAAACATAAAAAACACAAGACCCAATAGGTGCTAGGGGAGTTGGTAAGCAATCAATACTTTGGTGAGGAGGTTGTGGGTTCAATCCCCTCCGTTACCCAGGAGTTCTTAGGGAAACTTCTAAGTGAGTCAATGCTCATTTTTGGAGGGAATAGTCCGAACCCGAAGTGGGTTCATTGTCCGAAAGCTTTAGAGACACCCACCAATCTCTCTCTCTCTCTCTCTCTCTCTCTCTCTCTCTCTCTCTCTCTCTCTATATATATATATATATATATATATATATATAAGTCATCAGTCATTAACCCTTCTCTCTAGCTCCTTGTCTTCTACCAAACGAACAACTAAGATGGAGCTCGAGATCCTACCTGTTAATGTATAGAGATGGGTCAGGTTATATGTACAATCGGGTCGGGTTGTGTGTGTATACATGTACATATATATTGGGCTTCAGTCCCTCAATGAGATGCATTCTATTCTCTCCAAACCCTAGCCGTCATCTCCTAACATGATATCAGAGCTCTAGGGTTTTCTCGCGCGACGACGGCATCCACCTCCGGCCTCTCCTCCACCCGACAGCCCCCCCCCTCTGGCCTTTCCCTCCGCCCGGCAGCCCCCCCCTCTACCCGGCAGCCACCTCCGGCCTCTCCTCCACCCGGCAGCCCCCCCTCTGGCCCCCCCTCCGGCATCTTCTCCACCAGGCAGCCCCCCTCCGATCTTCTCTCCGCCCGGCAGCCCCCCTCCGGCCTCTCCTCCACCCGGCAGCCCCCCCTCCGGCCTCTCCTTCGCCCAGTAGCCCCCCCTCCACCCGGCAACCACCTCCGGCCTTTCTCCACCCGGCAGCCCCTCCCTCCGGCCTCTCATTCACCCGGCAGCCCACCTCCGGCTTCCCCTCCGCCCGACAAACCCCACAGGCCCCCTCCCTCCACCCTGCAGGCCACCCCCCATCCTCCTCTGCACCCCGCAGTCCCCCCTCCACCCTCCCCTGCACCCCCGCCCCCTCTTACACCCCCTGAAGCCCCACCGTCCCCCTTTTTCTCTGTACCGAACTGTCCGTCTTCTCTGTACAGACTGCCCTTAGACCTCCCTTGTACCGGCTCGCTCCCGTACTTCAGGGGTATGACTTCCTACAGTATCTCTCGGCTCCCATACTGCCTGCACACAGTCGGTGATCGTCGAGTCCCTCCGTCTCCTCGTTTTGATGGTATTCTTGGGCCACGTTCCTCCACCATGTTCGTCGATTGTGGACGTTGTCAGGGTCCCCTCCACTATGATGGCGAGACTGCTGCTGCTGCTAATCTCCCTACTCCAGCACCGCCTGCCACTACTCCTGCTCTGTCTCAGTCTTACTCTGATCGCCTCCAGCGCTTTGAGAAGTTACTATTGCGATACCTTGCCTTCACTAGCTCTTCGACAGATCACAGTCTCTCTGCCACTCCGGGTACTTCTGCTCAGTCTCGGTCTTACTCCGACCGCCTCCAGCGCTTTGAGGAGTTACTGTTTCAATATCTTACCTCCACCAGCTCTTCGACAGCTCACAGTCTCTCTGCCACTCCGAGTACTACTGCTCCATGGATCTTCGACTCGGGTGCCTCCTGCCACCTTACCTCCGATTCTTCTGTCCTCGCGGAACGTAGCCCTGCTCCTACCCACATAGGGATCCATACTGCTGACGGGACTCGTGTACCCATTTCGCAGTGTGGATCCATCACCCCTGCCTCTGATCCCACTGGTCGCCTAACCTTACCTCGTGTTCACCTTGCTCCACGCTTAAACGTTAACTTAATATCGTTACATTTACTTCTTCTTCTTGTTATGTGTAGGATCCGTGGATGGGTCAAAGAGTTGGGCTGGGTCGTCGAGCAGGGGGACTCTATCAGTTGGATCACCTTCAGGTTCCCACTTCCACTCCGTCAGCTCTGTCTGTTACCTCTGATGCCGATTTGTGACACAGAAGGTTAGGTCACATATCCAGTGATCGACTCTAAAGCATTTTTCGCTCTAGCACTTTGGGTCGGGTGTCCTTCTCCTCTCTCTCTGTCTGCACTGGGTGTCGATTAGCAAAGCACCTTGCTCTTCCTTTTTCTACTAGTGTTTCCCGTTCCCAGCGCCCCTTTTGATCTCGTGCACTCTGACGTGTGGGGTCCTTCTCCAGTTGCCTCTTTTACTGGTTTTTTGTATTATGTGAGCTTCATAGATGATTACTCCCGCTGCACCTGGGTCTATCTCATGCGTCGCCACTCCGAGATTCCTCATATTTACAGGACCTTCACTACTATGCTTCACACCCAGTTTGGTCGGCGCATTAAGACTTTTCGGTCTAATTGTGCCCAGGAGTATCTCTCCTCTGAGATGCGCGAGATCCTTCAGACTCACGGCACTCTTCACCAACAGTCGTGTCCCCACACCATGAACAAAACGGAGTCACCGAGTGCAAACATCGCCATGTCCTCGAGACAGCACGAGCTCTACTTCTGTCTACTTCTGTTCCACATTCCTACTAGGCTGAAGCTGTCCTGACCGTTGTTCACCTCACCAACATCACTCCGTCCTTATCCCTCTCTATTGTTTCCCCGTACGAGCGGCTTTACTCCACATCTCCTGACTACTCTTTTCTTTGTACCTTTGGGTGCACGTGTTTCGTCCTCCTCCTTCCCCATGAGCGCACCAAACTCTCTGCTAGGTCTGTTACGTGTGTTCACTTAGAACTCAATCAGGAGCACAAGGGCTATCGGTGCTACGATCCCTTGGCTCGTCGGATCCGTGTCTCTCGCCATGCCTCCTTTGTAGAGGATGTCCCATACTTTTTCACTGAGTCCCGGATATTCCCTCACCACTTACGTCATCTTCTACGTCGTCACCCCCTCTCACCATCCCCTTTCTACCTCCATATCCTGCTCCCACGCCCACCTTCCCGGTTGAGCCTCCTCTACCTTCCTCACCTCCCCTGTCATCACCACTTCCACCTCCACCTCCACCTTCCTCGTCTCCACCACCTCCCCCGCCACCTCCCTCTCCCCCGTCACCTCCACTACCACCACCTATCACACGTGTCTATGTTCGTCGCTCCACAGTTCCTCCCACCGAGACTGTCTCCACTGGTACTACTTTACCTGCAACTACTCCCACCTCTCCGGCTGTGGATCCTGGTCTGTTCGGTGCTGCCCTTTCGCACGAACATCACCCTCCTGACAGATATGACTACTCCCCTGATAGCTTTGGTTACTCTGTGTTTACTTCTGTTTCTCCTGACACTTCTGGACACTATATTATTGCCTCCTACTTTCCGTCCTACCAGGCCTTTCTTATAGCTCTTCACACCCACCGGGAGCCCAGTCGTACCGTGAGGCAGTTGTACATCCAGAGTGGCGACAGACCATGACAGTCGAACTTGAAGCCTTTCAGCGAACTCAGACGTGGGATTTGGTTATTTGTCCCACTAGCGTGGTTCCTGTTAGTTGCAAATGGATCTTCAAGATCAAGACTCGACCTGATGGGTCCATTGAGCAGCATAAGGCGTGCCTTGTTGCTCATGGTTTCTCCCAGGAGTATGGGATTGACTACGAGGAGACGTTTGCTCCAGTGGCTCGGATGACTATCGTTCGCACCCTCTTAGTTGTGGCAGCTGCTCGAGGGTTGCCTCTACATCAGATGGATGCAACCAACGCATTTTTCCACGGTGATCTCTCAGAGGAGGTATACATGGCTCCTCCACCGGGCGTCCCTGCTCCTTCAGGTCACGTATGTCGTTTGCGCCGAGCCATCTATGGCTCAAGCAAGCCCCTCGTGCCTGGTTTGAGCGATTCCGCAGTGCATTCCTGGCCGCCGGGTTTGTTGAGTGCCACTCTGACTATGCCATGTTCACTCGCTCCTCCAGTCAGGGTATTGCAGTTCTTCTTCTCTATGTCGATGATATGATCATCACCGGGGATGACAGTGCCACCATAGCGTCCCTTCAGCTCCACCTCCAGAGTCAGTTTGAGATGAAAGATCTGGGCCCTTTTTGCTACTTTTTGGGCCTCGAGATTGCCCGGTCAGCTCGTGATCTGTTAGTCTCCCAGCAAAAGTACATCTTCCGATATTTTTATTGATGCTGCTCTTACTGACTTTCGCACTGCTGACACACCCATGGAGCTCAATTTGAAGCTTCTTTCTACAGATGGTGAGCCACTCCAGGATGTTTCCCCGCTACCAGAGGCTGGTTGGGATGCTCGTCTACCTCACTATGACCCGGCCAGACATTGCCCATACTGTTGGCATTGTCAGTCAGTTCGTTCAGGCTTCCCGTTCGGTTTACTATGCAGCAGTCCTTCGGATTATCTGCTACCTCTGAGGCACTATCACCCGCTCACTTCTTTTTCCTCTACCTCTCCATTGGTGCTGCATGCCTACTCTGATGCAGATTGGGCAGGAGATGTAGCCATTCGCCGTTCTACTACCGGATACTGTGTGTTCCTTGCTGATTCTCCTCATTTCTTGGTGAAGCAGGAAATAGGAGTCTGTTGCTCGCTCAAGCACCGAAGCCGAATACTGGGCTATGGCTTCCACCACCGCAGAGATTGTTTGGTTTTGCCGCCTTTTACTAGACCTGGAGTTGTGATATCCGGGTCCACGCCTCTCTTCTGTGACAACCGGAGTGCTATTCAGATTGCTAGCAACCCGGTAAACACGCGATCTAGTGT